>JAPDNY010000003.1:129231550-129809050 GCA_029375565.1 Gekko gecko
TTCCAATACACAAAGTGAATTTATCATCTTCAATTAGATTTTCTCCTTCCAGAATGTTTCAGAATCACTGTATATTTTAGAACATTAGTTGTACAAACGATGCTTCATAGTTTTCATTTATTGTTTAAAAAGTGATAAAAATAATTCATTAGAAGGCTCAACACTGCCTTATTTGTATAGAGAATTTAGTTGATGTGCATTTATCAGTGCACTTACACAGACAGGTCAAGTTGTGGCCAAAATAAAAAAATGTGTGAATGGCTCCCACTATCCTCCTGATATTAGGATAATATCCTCCCTAGTATTTGCTAAGCAACATTCTCCAGGAGTCTTTAAGCCACAACTAAGGGGAAGCATATTTATTATTCAGAATTAGGAGACAGACAGAGAGAAAAGAAATCTACTAGGCTGGAAAAACACAAGGCATGACTAGGCTAAGCTTAAGCACTTTGGAGTCCCATTTATATGAGTGAGGAAGATTTAAGTGCTTACTTAACTCTCCTATTGAAATCAATGGGATTTAAGAGTCCTTAACTTTGGCTGAATTGTCCTCATAATAGTTTTTAAAACTAAAAGTCAACAGCTACTTGGGAAACTTAATATGTGGTGTATTGGAAATATCCTTTCAATTATACAGATAAGACCACAACCTGCAAAGTTGTTTTTGTTAAAAAAGATGAGCTATAATTCTAAATAATATAGTTTTAGTTTATTGACAATGCAATCCTAGGATTGTAAATAAACTAAATTAATGGCCTTAGGTAAAAGTAACTCTACGTAGGATTGCACTGCCAGTTGGGTTCTGCCGAAGAGTGCTATATTTGCCCCAGTAGGTAATACACTGATGAATAAAGAATTCTGAAGTGGTACACAGTGAATAAGTTGCGCTATGATGAATACCTTTTACAGACAGCTATGATGAATACCTTTTACAGACTTTATAAAATCACTTTGTTCTATAATTATCACTTCTATATTCTAATTCAACATAATAGCCTTGCTTGATTTTTTCATTTAGTTTTGAAACTGTGGCTGAGCTCCACTACAAATAATTCAAAAAAGTTGCTTAAAGTTAATGGTCATCCTTCTCCTGTACTCCTTAATGTCTGGACAAAGTGGAAAGAGTCCTTGTATGAGATTATTCTAGAAACATCTAATTTATGATAGCATAATAATGGATTTTGTGATAGTTTTTCTTATTCCCTATAGGGTAGTTCTATAAAAGTCCTTTTCACACAGCCTGTGCCTTATAAAAACATAAGGAAAAACATCACTTCAATAATTTTCTTTCCTTGTATCCCTGTGTCAGTCAATATTGTATTGTGAATCTGGTATCATGGCCCTGATTCTTGGACCTTTCATCACTGTACTTATGTAAGATTTAAATTCTCCATAGATATAAATTGCACCTACAAGGAAAATCAAGCTGTATAATCTTTGTCACTCCCTCATGGATCACTGCCTTGTCGTGGCGAGGGGGCTTGCGTGGTTCAATGAGGCTGTGGGCTATGCCGTGGAGGGCCACCCAGGATGGACAGGCCACAGCAGAGAACTCAGACCAAGCGTGATCCCCTGGAGAAGGAAATGGCAACCCACTCCAGTATCTTTGCCAAGAAAACCCCATGGACAGTAACAAAAGGCTAAAAGATATGACGCCGGAAGATGAGCCCCTCAGGTCGGAAGGTGTCCAATATGCTACTGAGGAAGAGCAGAGGGCAAGCACGAGTAACCCCAGAAAGAGTGAAGCGGCTGGGCCAAAGCCGAAAGGACGCTCAGTTGTGGATGTGTCTGACGGTGAAAGGAAAGTTCGATGCTGCAAAGAACAATACTGCATAGGAACCTGGAATGTAAGATCTATGAATCAAGGTAAGCTTGACGTGGTCAAAAATGAGATGGCAAGAATGAACATCGACATCTTGGGAATCAGTGAACTAAAGTGGACAGGAATGGGCGAATTTAACTCAGAAGACCATTATATCTACTACTGTGGCCAGGAATCCCGTAGAAAAAATGGTGTGGCCTTTATAGTCAACAAGAGAGTGAGAAAGGCAGTATTGGGATACAATCTCAAAAATGACAGAATGATCTCGGTCCGAATCCAAGGCAAACCATTCAATATCACAGTAATCCAAGTCTATGCCCCAACCACTGCTGCAGAAGAGGCTGAAGTGGACCAGTTCTACGAAGACCTACAACAGCTCGTAGAACTAACACCAAAAAATGATGTCCTCATCATCATAGGGGACTGGAATGCTAAAGTAGGAAATCAAAAGGTAACCGGAATAACAGACAAGTTTGGCCTTGGAGAACAAAATGAAGCAGGGCAAAGGCTAACAGAGTTTTGTCAAGAGAACACGCTGGTCATAGCGAACACCCTTTTCCAACAACCTAAGAGGCGTCTCTACACATGGACATCACCAGATGGGCAACACCGAAATCAGATTGACTATATAATTTGCAGTCAAAGATGGAGAAGCTCTATCCAGTCAGTAAAAACAAGACCTGGAGCTGACTGTGGCTCGGATCATGAGCTACTCATTGCAAAATTCAGACTTAAATTGAAGAAAGTTGGGAAAACCACAAGGCCATTCAGATTTGACCTAGATTGCATCCCCGATGAATATACAGTAGAGGTGAAGAATAGGTTTAAGGGACTAGATTTGATAGACAGAGTGCCTGAAGAACTATGGACAGAGGTCCGTGACATTGTAAAGGAGGCAGCAATCACCGCCATCCCAAAGAAAAAGAAATGCAAAAAAGCAAAGTGGCTGTCTGATGAGGCTTTACACATAGCAGAGGAAAGAAGGAAAGCTAAAGGCAACGGGGAAAAGGAAAAATTTGCCCAACTGAATGCAGATTTCCAGAGAACAGCAAGGAGAGATAAGGAGGCTTTCCTGAATGAACAATGCAAAGTAATAGAGGAAAACAATAGATTGGGAAGGACTAGAGATCTCTTCAAGAAAATTGGAGAAATCAAGGGAACGTTCCATGCAAAGCTGGCCATGATAAAGGACAAAAACGGTAGGGACTTAACAGAAGCAGAAGAGATTAGGAAAAGATGGCAAGAATATACAGAAGAACTATACAAGAAGGACCTCGAGGTCCTTGACAACCACGATGGTATAATCACCGACCTTGAGCCAGACATCCTGGAAAGCGAAGTTAAATGGGCCTTAGAAAGCATTACTAACAACAAAGCTAGTGGAGGTGATGGTATCCCAGCTGAGTTATTCAAAGTCTTAAAAGAAGATGCTGTTAAAGTGCTGCACTCAATTTGCCAACAAATTTGGAAAACACAACAGTGGCCACAGGATTGGAAAAGGTCAGTTTACATTCCAATCCCAAAGAAGGGCAACGTCAAGGAATGTTCAAACTATCGCACAATTGCACTCATTTCACACGCTAGCAAGGTCATGCTCAAAATCCTACAAGCTAGGCTCCAACAGTACGTGGATAGAGAACTGCCAGAAGTACAAGCTGGGTTTCGAAGAGGTAGAGGAACTAGAGATCAAATTGCCAACATTCGCTGGATTATGGAGAAAGCAAGAGAATACCAGAAAAACATCTACTTCTGCTTCATTGACTATGCTAAAGCCTTTGATTGTGTGGATCACAATAAATTATGGCAGGTTCTTAAAGAGATGGGAGTACCAGACCACCTCATATGTCTCCTGAGAAACCTGTATAAGGGTCAAGAAGCAACAGTTAGAACCGGATATGGAACAACTGATTGGTTTAGCATAGGAAAAGGAGTACGACAAGGATGTATATTGTCACCTTGCTTATTTAATTTATATGCAGAGTACATCATGCGAAATGCTGGCCTGGATTAATCACAAGCTGGAGTTAAGATTGCTGGGGAAAAGATCAATAACCTCAGATATGCAGATGATACCACTCTGATGGCAGAAAGTGAAGAGGATCTAAAGAGCCTCTTGCTCAGAGTGAAAGAGGAGAGTGCAAAAGTGGGCTTGAAGCTCAACATCAAAAAAACTAAGATCATGGCATCTGGCCCCATCACTCCTTGGCAAATAGAAGGGGAAGTCGTAGAAGTAGTGACAGACTTCACGTTCCTAGGATCCCAGAAATGCAGCCATGAAATTAAAAGACGCCTGCTCCTTGGGAGGAAAGCGATGGCAAACCTAAACAGCATGATAAAAAGCAGAGACATCACCTTGCCAACAAAAGTCCGCATGGTCAAAGCAATGGTATTCCCCGTAGTAATGTTTGGCTGTGAGAGTTGGACTATAAGGAAGGCCGAGCGCCGAAGAATAGATTCTTTTGAACTATGGTGCTGGAGAAGACTCTTGAGAGTCCCTTGGACTGCAAGGAGATCAAATCAGTCAATCCTAAAAGAAATCAACCCTGACTGTTCCCTGGAAGGCCAGATCCTGAAGCTGAAGCTCAAATACTTTGGCCACCAAATGAGAAGGGAGCATTCACTGGAGAAGACCCTGATGCTGGGAAAGATTGAAGGTCAAAGAAGAAGGGGACGGCAAAGGATGAGATGGTTAGACAGTGTCATCGATGCAACGAACATGAAATTGAGCAAACTTCAGCGGACAGCGGAAGACAGGAGGGCCTGGCGTAATCTGGTCCATGGGGTCGCGAAGAGTCGGACTCGACTGTGCGACTGAACAACAACAACAACCCTGGGCTCCTAATGTGAATGGGACAAAGGAGAACCAGGTGGCAGTGGGGAAGCAGATGAAAGCAGGCCAACATGGTTCAGAAATAATGTTGCTAAGGAAATTCATTTTGAGAAGGAATCAGGATAGGCCTACACCTTACGAGAAAAGCATGGGGTTCTTGCATGGAGGAACTGGCTAGAGGTGGGGGATAGCTGACCCTTTCCAGAACTGCTAATTATCTCCTGTAAATGTCCTCCGGACATTTTTAATTCCCCCAACCCAGACAGGCTACAAAATTGGAAGTAGATATAGCTGAGTGAAAAATATCTTTCATTTGTAGAGGAGAACTGGCATCCACAGAAAGCACACTACTCACACTAATTTCTCCCTACAAATGTCCTGTCAGCTCCCATATCCACATTAACCTCGAAATGATGGAATATTCAACATGTAGTTCCATACTTAAAGAAGGGGGGGAGAAGTGCTGTGAGGAGTAAAGGACAGGAAATTGGGTTGCAAGCCTCTGGTTGGCAATCCCCAGGAACAAAATGGGGACAGTGATGTCAAAATTGGCATTGGTGACACTGTGACATCACTTCAGTTTTAGAAACAGAAGTGATATCACAGCATTGCATGACACTCTAGCAATTTCCCAAGTCTAGAATTTTGTGTGATGCCATGACATCACTTCTGCTTCCAAACCCTCATAGTCTGAGCTATTTTCAGTTGTTATGAGCTCTCAATGTGCAAACAGAAAAAAACAATTACATAGAATATTTATTTATTACATTTATACCCTGCCTTCCCAGCAATGGTCGGCTCAGCATGTCCACTGGGTCATGTAAACTGTTGCTTCATTAAATGTTACTAGCAAGAATATCAATAGGAATAATAGAACTCCAGTAAGTACTTTAAATAAGAATAATAGAACTCCAATAAGTACTCTAGACTGTGGACTGGATCAAGTTCAATTTTCTGGTGCTGACCTTTGAAGCCCTTATTGGTCAGGGACCAGCATACCTTTGGGACCCCAAGTCCTGGTATGTTTCCCAAAGAGTATTATTGTCCCAGCTGAGCAGGCAAGCAAGCACCTGAGCAGAGAGACAGTGCCAGAGCAGTCCAGAAAGCGAAGTCAAAGCCAGTCCAAGGGTCAGTAATTTGTTAGGTGCAGACAGGTCAGAGAAGCAGAATCCAAAGGCAGTCCAGATAGCAAAGTCCAAGGTCAGTCCAAATATCACAAGGTACAAGGCAGGAGTTGTGGTTGCTGGGCTCACAGATGTGGTTCGTTGCTTCCATGTCTGGAAAGGCATGGCAGTTTTGTTTAAGTAAGCCTCTCACAACGAGCTGAGTTATGCAATGCAAGGTCCTGCAATCACCCAGGACAGCTGTCAGTCAAATGCCTATGTTGAGCCATGAGACGTGCACTGCGCCTTCTCTCTGTAAGTTGCCAGTGAGTTCACTCCCAGTGTTGGTCTGCTACTGAGAAGGAATCCGAGGGGTCATCCTGACCCAGTTGTTCTTCATCATCAGTTGTCAGCATTGATTCCTGGAGCTCCTGACTTTCCTCAGCTGCTTCTTGTGAGCTGGGCCCATGCTCTGCAACACTCAAGGAGTCTTCCTCCAGGTTGAATTCCAACTGGTCAAGCTGACCCACAACAGTTACGCTTGAGTGATCAAAATCTACTGGTGGCCCCCAGCCCAAAGAGCACCCGTCTGTTCTCAGTCAGGGCCACCACCTTTTTGGCCCTGGCCTGGTGGAACATTTTTCCAGGACAGATCAGGGACTGTGGGATTTAGGACAATTCCACAGGGCCTGCAAAACAGAGTTGTTCCGCTGGGCCTATGGTTGAAGGGAGTACGGGGGCCCTAGCTGGTAACAACTTTGGCCTCCCCCTCTTCTTCCTCATCCCCTCCCCTTGTATCCACCCCATTACCATTCACAGTTGTCTGAACATTGCCCTCCATATGCCATCTGGAATTTTATAGAATCAGTCAGTTTGACATTTACATTGTATTTTACTGTATTTGTTGTAAATGTATGCTGTTTTAGAGATTTTTAAATTGTATTTTATGGTTTCATGTTACCTGTTCTGAGCCAGCTTCAGGGAGAGTGGGCTATAAATTGAATTAAATAAATAAAGTATCAACTTGAATACTTGGAAAATATCTGAATTAGTGAGATAGAAATTCTTTCTGACCTTTAATTATGTTAATATTTACATGCTGTGGAACACATCCTGCATATGTAGGATTTCTGTCTCCCAAGGTTCTGACAGCACAGAAAATGGAGACTGATATTTATTTATTTGTTGTACTTTTGACCTGTCCTTCCTCTAATAAGGTTAGAACTCTACTATACATGTATGATTATCTCATTCTTACATTCACAACATCCCTATGAAGCAGGTTAGACCATAGCATTATCTAACACATTATATCATTAACTCCATATACAGAGGCAACAAACCTCTGAGTATCAGTGCTGGGAAGCAGCACCAGAGGAAGGGCTTACCTCTATGCCCTGTTCATTGACCCTTGAGGGCAAATGGTTGGCTGCTGTGTGAAACAGTATGGTGGTCTAGCTGACTCTCTGGTCTGATCCAGCAGGGCTCTTCTTATGTACTACTGAAGTGGCATTTTGTGATTACTATATAGCCAAAGCCCTGGATCCAATTAAATATGTGTGTAAGGATGTTCACAATACAATTCTCTCCAAAATGCTGAGTAGAAAGCTATATTGTATGGAGATAACAATGACAACAAGGAACCAAAGGAAAAGCCATAGGCCTCCCAAAGTGATTGCTAGGTGGAAGAAGTAGCAGAACTTCCTACTTTTTATCAGTTTTGTATTCCCTTGGACTACTTTATACTACTTTCAAAACAAGTTTGTAATTAGAATTGGCAATATAAATTTATTTTATTTCTTCAATTTATTTCTTCAATTTATATCCCACCCTCCCTGCAAAGAAGGCTTAGGGCAGGTTAACAATAAAAAAACCCAAAAATTAACATTAATTTAATGTTAACATTAACACCGGCAGGAGATGGAGGGCTAGGGTTGCCAGACCCAGGTTGGGAAACTCCTGGAGATTTGGGGATGAAGCCTGGGGAGGACAGAGACCTCAGTGGGGTCCAATGCCATAGAGTCCACCCTCTAAGGCACCTATTTTATGCAGGGGAACTGGTCTCTGTAGTCTGGAAATGAGCCGTAATTCCAAGGGATCTCCAGGCCCTACCTGGAGGTTGGCATTCCTAACAGTGCAGCAAAGTAAACCAATCTAAAAAACCCAAACACTAAGATAATACTAAGACAATACAGGCAGAACAAAAGAGAAAGGTGCTAAGATGCCTAGAGAATCCATGTACATTTCCTGAAGGAGGGTACTCCAGACCTCTTGGGCTACAACAGAAAAGGCACTGTCACTTGTTAAGGCTAATCCAACCTCTAGTTAAAATGAAGCCTCTAGAACGGAATGGGGTTTATTACAGGAAGAACTGTTTCCTGTGAGGATCCAGGACAATCCTAGAAGCTCAGAAAAAAATATATACTGCAGGTTAAGAAAGGCACAAATAGGTATAGAAAAAAGCCTGCATGGTTAACAAACAAAGTAATGGAAGCTGTAAAAGGTAAGAAGGATTCCTTTAAGTGGTGGAAAGCTAGTCTCAGTGAAGTTGATAAAAGGGAACACAGGCTGTGGCAAATAAAATGCAAGTCTGTGATCAGGCAGGCAAAAAGGGAATATATAAGGAACATATAGCAAAAAACATAAGACCAACAATAAAACTTCCTTCAAATACATTAGAAGCAGGAAACCAGCCAGGGAGGCAGTGGGGCCCTTGGATGACCAAGGGATAAAAGGAGTACTGAAGGATGATAGGGAAATGGCTGAGAAGCTGAATGCATTTTTTGCCTCCATCTTCTCTGTGGAAGATGAGAAGTGCTTGCCTACTCCAGAACCACTGATTTCGGGAGAGTTGAAAGACCTGAGTCAGATGGAGGTGACAAAAGAGGAGATCCTACGACTGATAGACAACTTAAAAACTAATAAATCACCAGGCCTGGATGGCATACATCCGAGAGTTCTGAAGGAACTCAAATGTGAACTTGTGGATCTCCTGACAAAAATATGTAATCTTTCATTAAAATCTGCCTCCATTCCTGAGGACTGGAAGGTAGCTAATGTCACTCCAATCTTTAAAAAGGGTTCCAGAGGAGATCCAGGAAATTACAGGCCAGTCAGTTTGACATCGATACTGGGTAAGTTGGTAGAAACTGTTATTAAGGAAAAAATTAGTAGAGACACTGATGAACAAAAACTATTGAGGCAGACTCAGCATGGGCTCTGTAAGGGAAGATCTTGTCTCATTAATCTGTTAGTGTTCTTTGAGGGAGTGAACAAACATGAGGACAAGGGGGACCCAATAGATGTTGTTTACCTTGACTTCTAGAAAGCTTTTGATAAAGTTCCTCATCAAAGGCTCCTAAGTAAGCTCAATAGTCACAGGATAAAAGGACAAGTCCTTGTGGATCAAAAACTGCCTAATGAATAGGAAACAGAGAGTGAATATAAATGGGCAGTTTTCTCAGTGGAGCGCAGTAAGCAGTGGGGTACTGCAGGGAACAGTACACAGTCCAGTACTTTTTAACTTGTTCATTAATGACTTGGAGTTGGGAGTAAACAGTGAGGTGGCTAAATTTGTGGATGACACGAAATTGTTCAGGGTGGCGGCTACAAGCATAGACAGCTTCATTAGGGAATTAGATAAGCATATGGAGCAAAAGTCCATCAGTGGCTATTAGCCATAAGTTATAGATAGGAACTCTCAGGCTGGGGCAAGTGATGCTCTGTATTCTTGGTGCTTGGGGGGGGGGCAACAGTGGGAGGGCTTCTAGTGTCCTGGCCCCACTGTTTGACCTCCTGATGGCACCTGGTATTTTTGGCCACTGTGTGACAGAGTGTTGGACTAGATGGATCATTGGCCTGATTCAACATTGGTTTCTTTTATGTCCTTATAACATTTACTTTAGTCCACAAGGATATCCCTCCTCTTTATTTGTTGCTGGTCTCATAAGCATGGGATGAGTGTAAACATTTTGAGCTGCTTACTACAACATTGATCAACACATCAAACAATGTGTTTAGTGACACATGGTATGGTACTAGTTACAGTTTATAAGAGCAGTGGTTCTTAAGCTATTTGAAGTGGACCAACTTTCAAATTTACTGTACTTTCAAAACTCATTTCTAAACTTTCTATATTTTTGAAACTGATTTATTTCACACCACTTTTCCCCTTCTAAAATGCAGGGGAACAATATTACATCAGTTGAAGACAAGGTTTATATTTTATTTTTCATGTTTAGTATGTATAAATATTTAGTAATGCTTTCATTACTGAACAACACACTGTGCAAAATGTCCAATACATTGCATAGAGGAAAACCCAAATTTCTCATTGAACCTACCAAATCTTCCTCTCTCAACTCGCCTAGTTACTCTTCATCTTTATTGGTCTTGGACCTACTTGTAAGCGAATCACAATCCACTCTTGAGTTCTAACCCGCAGTTTGAGAACCACTAGTGCAGAAGCAATGCTTCAGTAGGAAATCATTCTGTATGACGCTTCTTCTCCGCTCAGGATTCTTCATCAGTAGCTTGTCTTAGTAAATTAATGCTGAAAAACTTCAGATCTGGTCAACAAAGCTATTTAAATTATCAGAACAAATTGCTACCCATTCTGTTGCTTGAAATATTTAGGGGATTTATATGCTTCAATAGGTTTTCAGATTCTTAATGGCCAACAAATTTACTTATTAATTTTTTTAAAAATATCTCATTGATAGCAAGATGTAATGGGAAAAGAGAGCTTGTGCTGAGTTTTACTCATAAGGGGAAACAGGACAGTAGGAGTGTGCTACTATGCTCCTAGTACAAGTTCAACAGCATGAGTCAGCTTGTTGGATATTGAGAATTTTCCTTCTGCACTAGCAATCCCTTGTATGTCTCATGGGGACAATCGGGAACAGTAAACTGTTCCTTGCACATAGCTTACCTGTCACATCAAGTGTTTTTTCTTTAGGAGGATCTTTGGACTGGACTACTTGAGTATAAGATCTTCCCCAGTGACACATAAGTCCTGACATAAATCTATTTATTTAAAAACATATTTATGACACCTTTCCACTCAATCAGGATCCACAAGGTGTTGAACGTAAAAAACATTAAAACATTGAAACAATTAAAAATACCGTTAAAATAATAAAAAAATTCAATTGAAACACGTAACACTAGAAGGAGGGTCAGTAAATGTTATTGGGGCATGCCAGACAAAAATAAAGTCTTCACCTGCTGGCAAAAGACCCTACTACAGGGAGACACACTAATCTCTCTAGGGAGGGAATTCCAAAGTTTTAGTGCCATGACTTAGAATGCACTTTCTTGTGTTGCTACATGTCTAGCTTCAGATGGCAGGGGCAAATGAAGTAGGACCTCCAAAGCTGACCAGAATATATGGGTTGGTTTATGCAGGAGGAAGCAGCCCTTAAGGTGCATTGGCCCCAGGCCATATAGGGCTTTTAAAAGTAGACAGAGGTGTCATCTGCATATTGGTGGCAGCTCAGCCCAAAACTCCAAATGACCTCTCCCAGTGGCTTTACATAGATGTTGAAAAGCATGGGGGACAAGATGGAACGTTGGGGAACCCCACAAACCAAAGGCCAAGAGGCACAGCAACAGTTCCCCAGCACCACATTCTGAAACTTATACTTGAGGTAGGACTGCAACCACCACAGAACAGTGCCTCCCAGTCCCAGTGCCAAAAGACAATCCAGAAGTATACCATGATTGATGGTATCAAAAGATGCCAAAAAGTCTAGGAGAATTAACAGGGTTGCACATCCCCTGTCCATCTCCTTGCACATGTCATCCACCAGGGCAACCAAGGTAATTTCAGTCCCATAACCGGGTCTGAAACAAGATTAGAACAGATCCAAACAATCAGGTTCATTAGGAAATCTCTGAAGTTCACCATCCATCAACTTGCTTAAGAATAGTATATGTGAGATTGGATGGTAGTTATTCAACTCTCCTGGGTCCAGAGTAGGTTTCTTTAGGAGTGGATGCACCACTGCCCTCTTGCAAGGGGTGGAGAGATGGGGTGGCATTTACTGTCTCCTGGCCCATTCCTCCAGTTCCCCATCAGTAGAGGGGGAGAATTGGAGCCAGAGGTGCAATTCTAGCTTGCCTCCTCAGGGTGCGCATTGGATAACACTAAAGAGTTAGAACTGACTACCAGACAATTGTAGGATCTCCTGGCTACACTACACACATGGAAACAATCAACCAATCAAACAGTCCTTCTCAGGACTACTTGACAAGGGGTACTGGAGACTGTATCTGAATCTGCTGAATTAATATTGCATAAGTGAGTCCAAATGCCAATACTTGTCGCAAAACTTACTGGCCAATAAAACAGATTTAACTCTTGTTCAAGAAATCAAAGCCTGCCACAGAGTAAAATTGTGAGATATGATGTTACTGGCATCACATACTATCATACCTATGGCATTGTGACATGTCTGAAGCAATATTGAAAATGTGAAGCTGGTATGGACCAATGTCCACAATGACATTCACACAATCGTAGTAAAAGCTGGGGGAGTACATGTTGCCAATGTTTACAAATCTCCTGCAGTTTCATGGCCAGCACATGTCTTATTAATCTACACTTATCCTTCTGCATATGCTGGTGACTTTAACATCCACCATGGAAATTGGAGATACATGGTTAATGATAACAATAGTGAGGCACTTGTTGACTGGGCTAAAGAACATGGCTTGTATCTTTTTTTTGATGCTAAAGACAGAGGCACCTTCAGATCAGTGGCACAGAATAGAGAGTCCAACCGTGATTTAACATTTGTTTCATCTGACTGGAAAAGCCAGCTCTTGCCTATATCTAGACATGTTCTTGAGTCTTTCCCACACAGTCAACATCGACCTGAAATCCTCAAGCTAGGAATCCAAATACCAGTTATCAGGTCTTTTCCAAGACCATAGTGAAACTTTAAGAGGGCAGATTGGACAGGTTTCAGTGAAGATCTGGATAGGTGTCTTGGATGGGTCCCTCCAACACATAATAACTACCACCGATTCATTGGAGCAGTTATATCTATGGCCAAAAGGACCATTCCTTGAGGATATCATAAAGAATATATTACAGGCCAGAGTGATCAGAGCAAGAGGCTGTATCAAAATTTCCTCGACAGCAAAGACCCAGAAGTAGCAGAAGAATTACTCCATGAACTCAATGCTGCATGTAGACAAAAAAGGACTGAAGCACCTGTGAATTTGGATTTCAGGCATTCTAGTAGGAAAGCCTAGAGTCTGTTGAAAAAACTAGTTACAAGCCCAAGGAAATCTGAGGTAACATTAAAGCTGATAGCTGCCTCATTAGTATCACTATCCAGAGCTCCAAAGAATTGAATTTTTACAATCAGGATAAAAAAACAACTCCAGATTTTGAAATGCACCTGCCCTGAAGACTACGAGTTGTCCGGGGATTACAATGCTGATGAAATTTCCAAGGCACTGAAGGACATCAAGAGTAGAAAGTCACCAGGCTTTGACTGCATCCATAATGAGTTCCTGATCAACAGCGGCATGTTCACTAAGTAGTGGCTTGCAAAGTTTCTCACTGACATCATGAAAACAGGAAGACTCCCAGAGTAATTCAAGAAAGCAAAGATAGTTGCTATTCTGAAATCTGGAAAAACAAAACATCTGGTGGAAACTTACAGATCTATTTCCCTTCTGAGCTCCTCTTATAAACTCCTTGAGAGGCTAATCCTGAACAGAATCAGTGACAGAATTAACAAACATGTCCCTATAGAGCAAGCAGGATTAAGACCCAGTTGTAGTTGTGAAGACCAGATTCTCAGTTTAACAACGTTCATTGAGGAAGAGTATCAGAAGTGTCTTAAGACATCAGCAGTTTTTGTCAAGCAGACTGCCGCTTATGACACAGTCTGGAGGAATGGTCTGTTACAAGTTTTCCCCAGCAGAACATTATTTCAGCTCTAAATAACATGCTGAATGATAGAATTTTCCAAGTAATTATGGGTCAGTTGATCAGCAAGCAGAAGAAACTGAATAACAGTCTACTCCAGTTCTTTTCAATCTATACATCTCTGATGTTCCCAAGAAGATATCCAGGAAGTTTGCTTATGCCAATGACATGGTGACTGCAGTAAGGCACAAATCAATTGAAAGGACTGAGAAAATACTGACTAGGAACCTACTACCATAAATGACAGCTTATCCCAAGTCCAGGGAAAACAGAATGCTCCTGTTTCCATTTCAATAACTATCTTGCCAACTGTGAACTGAATGTCTACCTTAATGGCACCCGACTTACACACAATTATACACCTAAGTTCCTTGGCATTACCCTGGACAGGACCTTGAACTATCAACACCATCTTATCAATGCAGTAGCGAAAATATGCATGTGAAACAACATTCTCCAAAAATTATTTCGTACAACTTGGGGTGCATCTGCTACAACACTTAGATGCTCAGCTTTGGGGTTGATGTATAGGACTGTGAAATATTGTGCTTCAGTGTGGCTCAACAGACTTGATGTCCGACTCAATAGAACAATGAGAACCATCAGCAGATGTATTAAACCCACTCTTATGTATTAGGTACCTACATTGTGCTACATCACTCCCCGCATCTCCGAAGACAAGATGCTTTTCTTCGTGAATATAGAAAGATCATTGGAAACAGAGTTGCCCATCCACAAAGACATAGCTGACGTGGGCCTATCTAGACTAAGATCCTGACACCCAGCAACAAAATCAGCACAAATCCTGAAATAATAAAATTTCAATCTAGGGAATGAATGCTTGTGAACATGGATGCAATCAGTTCCACCCAATATCCATAACCTGATAAACACCAACGAGAGACCCACAGGATTTGACTTGCCACATAAAGTATGGAAGATGGCTAATACAATATGAACAGGCTTTAGGGTTGTGCAGACCTGTTGTTTAAATGAGGCACAATACCAGGACCTGAATGCAATTGTGGCGCAGCCCATCAGACTAGTTTCCATCTGTCACAGGAATGTGAGTGTTGTGCTTTCCAGGGTGATGTGATGGCTCTCTCTGAACTCTCCCCAGCTGCGATTGAGTAGACTGAAAATTTAGATATTCGTATTTAGGGGAACTGCTCAATTGGTCTGCATATCTGTTATAACAACTTGATTACATATTTTATATTATTACATGCTTCCTGTGTGTAACTCTGCCATATGATAAATAGAGAAATAGCAGCCAGGAGGAGCAAGGATCACACAAACAGGTGGTGGGTCTCAAACATCCAAGAATCCTGTCCACATCCTCAGCCTGCACAAGCAGAAAGGTATCCCACACAACAGGACAAATCATCGCCTTGGGAACATCTGACCCTGTTGCTGCTTATGTAAGGTCCAAACTGAGATGTATGAAAATGACAAAATGTATTATCAATTGCCAGATTCTTTTAAAACTGAAATAACCAAAACATAATTAATTTTAGTAGATTAGAAGTATGTGTGATCTATTATTCTGCTTATTTTATTATTAGTGTGATATGGTGTACTGTGGGGGAGAGTTGAAATGGAAGAGGAATCCTGAGTTCAACAGGAACTCCAGTATTGCATTAGAGAACCTGGAGTTTTAGTCTGAGATCAGGGGGTTTAGGATTACTGCTTATAAGCACAATATTAAAGATAGTAGTTACAGTTCTGTATTAACATTGAATAGTACTGCTGAGAACAATGCAAAAAAGCAGACAGTGAGCAATTGTGCATTAAGAAATTAAAATGTGAATATGATAATTTGATCTGTTCTCATATAATACACAGCTGAAGTTCTATAAAAGGGAGATTTTTGTTTTCTGGTGATCTACCAAACAAAATTCTAATCAATTCTGTTATGTTACCTCAGACACTGTTAATTAAACCACAGACTGTAATTTTCCTATCTACAGTCATCTGTGTCCTCCTACTCCGATTAGTCCAGTTGTTAAATTCTACAGCTTCAGCTTCAATTTAACCTTGTTAAATGAACTACTTGTGCCAGCCACAATTTTGTAGCTATTGAAGTGTTGCATTAGTATCATTTACCAGCTCAGTTTCATTCTAGGAATTTATTGCAGGGTTCCCACAAGACCATTATGTTTATCAATAAGGACAGTCCCTACTTCTTCATAAGAGTTTTCTAGCATTCTTATTAATAATCAATAAATCATTGCCTCTATAGACATTATAAAAGTACAAAATAAAAAAGCTGCTTCCATGGAAGCATAGAGTCTCACTAAGATTCTTAAATTAGGCAGTTTCCTGTACTAGAGATACTGTCTAGAAATACTTCCTATGAATTTTTTTGGCTGTTATAACAAATAATGCCATTCCCTATGTGATGAATATGACCATGCATGACAGAAAATCATAGATTGTGGCACAGACAGACAAATTCTTGTATACAATCATATATGCAGAGGAACTATAAAGCAGCCTGTTGCAATATAAATAATTTGGAATATGCAACATGAAATCATAGATTACAAAGTGTTTACAATTCAAACCACTCAAATACAAACCAGAACATGTGGATGTATGGACTAAATAGTTCAAAGAGGCTGGAATGATGTAACAATCAGTTATAAAAAGAATGACAGCTCCAGGCTACGTGGCAAAGAGCTGAGAGATTCACTAATATGGGTCCTTACAGACCAACATTACTGCGCATGCATGGCTCTCTGCAATCATAATAATACCCATTAATCAGAATAGTTTATAAAAACTGGAAAACATAGTGAATGTAGTCAACACACATTATCATAGGAGTGCATTAACAGAAAGAAAATTAAACTTGAAATTTTCAGTACTCAGGTTTTTTTGCTTTCTTCAGCCAAAAGGAAATAAGTCTCCCTGCCACTGATTATTATGCATCCAAGCGTGTATTAAGACAAAAAAATGTCATTTTCAAGATTCAGAATCTTTGCCAGCAGATTATACACATTTAAGTAATTAACATGAAATACAGATTGTTTTTTGCACTTGTCTATATATCCTTCCCTAATATAGTTTTTTTAAAGCAGAAAAGTTTAATATCCTTTATTGTGTTCTTCTTTAGAACAAAATTTGACTCCAGTGGCACCTTTAAGACCAACAAAGTTTTATTCGGGGTATGAGCTTTCATGTGCATGCACGCGCTTAAATAACAGTCATACATACAGAGAGTGGGTAGTAAATTAGCATACAGAATAATGAAGCGTTTTAACAGATTAAAAGAATAATAAGCTACATTAAGCTTATTATTTGTCAATTTATTTGAACGAATCAATATTCATAAAGTCCAGTTATTGGTTACAGTGCAATCCTAAAGTTCTTCTAAACCCAGATTGCACTGTTAGTTTTGCTATATCATCCTCTTTCCAGATTTTATACAAGTCTAAAAACAAAGCGTTTTGAAAGGTAGTTTACTCCTTCAGCACTCATTCCTTTGTTTTAATTTCTTGATGATCTATTTTATTCATTTTTTAAAACTGAGTAATACTGTACAATGAATGGGAGAACCATGAAGCAAGCCTCTGATACTGATCTTAACTGAAGAATGCACCAAGAAGCACATCACTGTTACCCTTCATTACATCCTGTTCACTGTTATTGATGACCTCAATAAAAAGCTCCTGATAAGTCTCCATGAAATACATGGGTGCCTATATGGGGTTTATGAAGCTGAATCAGTCTATTGGTCTATTTAACTCTGTATTCTCTACTCTGACTGGCAGCAGCTCTCTTGGGTCTCAGGCAGAGAAGTCTTTAAGAGCACTGTGACCATTAAAGCCTAGAAAGGCAATCTGCCTGAAATTGGATGAGTATCTACATTGACATCTGAATGCTGGAAATCCCAGGTGAATTAATGGGAATGTCCAAAAATCAATATACACACGTGGGAACCCACAAGGACTTGTAGGAGGCATCTCATGTCCTCCTCCCCCACTCTTTTCTCTTCTGAAAACCCCCATAGCCTCTCCCATTTTCCTGATTCCTTCTTTCCTTCTAGGGTTGCCAAACTGGAGATTTCTTGGAATCACAATGGATTTTCCAACTGCAGAGATGATGATGAAGAAGAAAAAGAAGAAGAGGAGGAGGAGAAGATTGGATTTATACCCTGCCCTTCACTCAGAGTCTCAGAGCAGCTTATAAACTCCTTTCCCTTCCTCTCCCCATAACAGACACACTGTGAGGAAGGTAAGGCTGAAAGAGCTCTGACAGAAACTGCTCTTTTCAAGACAGCTCTGACAGGACTATGGCTTGCCCATGTGGAGGAATGGGGAATCAAACCTGGTTCCCCCAGATTAGAGTCTGCTCACTTAACTACTATACCAAACTGGCTCCTTTTTGAGTTGTCAGCTCCAAGTTGGGAAATTCTTGGAGATTTGGGGGTGGAGTCTTGGGAAGGTGAGGTTTTGGGAGGAAAGCAACTTCAGCAGGGTATAAAGTCATAGAATCCACCCTCCAAAGCAACTGTTTTCTCCAGGTGATAATTGTCACTCAAAGAACAGTTGTAATTCCAGGTGACTTCCACCTCTCACCTGGAGGTTGGCAACCCTAGTTTCCTAGGAGGAAATGGCTGCTTTGTTGGATGGAGTCTGTGGTATTATACCCCTCTGAGGTCCCTTCCCTTCTCAAACCCCACCCTCCCCGGGACCCACCCCCTAATCTTTAAGAATTTCCTAACCTGGGGTTGGCAACCCTGTTTCCTTCCCACCCAACAGTCAACCTACCTTTATCTGCCCTTCTATCTTAAGCTGTCTCCCAACTGGCAGCCTTTACCTAAGTTATGCCAGCCACTGGGCCAGGCCCACTTGCATGGTAGTGAACCCTCAAGGACTTGTAGGGGCATGCCTCACTTTCCCCTGTATCATTCTTCCCACATTACTTCCCCTTTCCCTCCACCTGGCAACCCTCATATCCTCTCCCCTTTACCTGTTTCAGCTCTCCTTCTTAGCCATTCACCAACCTACCTTTTATCTGCCTCCCAACTTCAGCTATATTTATTATTTATGTACTTCATACCACACCTTTCTCCGCAGTGGGGACCAAACACAGCTTACATTATTCTCCTCTCCTCCTTTTTCCCCACACAACAACTCAGGGAAAGGTTAGTCTGAAAGTATGTGACTGGTCCAAAATCACCCAGTGATCTTCCACAGCAAGATGGGGATTTGAACCAGGGTTTCCCAGATCCTATTCTGAAGTCAATTTAGTGATCCCTTTCACTCCTCTGCTTCCAAGGGGGGGCAAATGGATGAGTTTAATGGCTCACAGCCATTTTAACCTAAGAGCTGATGAGCAGACCCACCCACCTGTTAGGTTTAAATGGCTGCGACTCATCCGTTTTGCTCCCCCTGCTTAGAAGCAGGGGAGGGGGAGCAAAAGGGATCACTGAAATGGTTTGCATCCATTTCAGCCTAACAGCAGGGCTGGTGCAACCATTAGCTGTTAGACTGAAATAGATGCAAGCCATTTCAGTGATGCCTCTCACTCCCCCTCCGCTTCCTACCACAAGACGCATAAACCTCCAAAAACCATATGGAAGGTCATGGGGATGAGACTGCACAAACCTCGGTACTTGAACCATGACCTGGGTGATTTTAATAGTGAACTTAGGGTTGTGGGCAGGTTCGTGCCCATCCTTTTAAATAAATATCCCAGCAGAGTGGAGATTATTTCACAAACTCTTACAACAACAACAAAATTAGTTCTTATTAAAATATTTTTTCTCAATATATTTTCTAATGCCATGGAATGATATGATTGATTTAAAGCTTAAACAACCTGAAGAAGTCTATATGAGCATAATACGCTTAACCTCAAGAGGCAAATCATCATCATCATCATTTCAATTTATTAATCGCCCTACCCCAGGTTATGCCGGGCTCTGGGAGATGTATGAAAGAAAGGCAAATTGTCATAAAACACAATACAAAATTTAAAATCCAAAATCAGTTAACAAGGAATAAAATCAGAATAAAATCCCAGATGGCGATTTATGGTTTCCTACTCCCGTTCTGGACTACCTGGCTATTTGGTGGGAGGGGAGGAGACTTAAACAAATATATATATTTAAGGCTATATTTAGATATCATTGTGAAAGGCAGAGCACAGAAATGTATCCCAGAGACACACCAGCCAATTAGAGCAGTGCTCTGAATCAGCCAATAGGAGCTGTACTGGGAAAAGTTCATATTGGACAGGGGAAAGTTATTTGGGAGTCAGAAGAGGTTAGGTTTTGAAGACTGAGGGAACAAGTTAGCTTTTGAGGGTTAGTCTAACAGGAGCTTGAAGTAAAGATCTGAGGGGATATCAGATCTTTAGGCTACGTTTCCCTATCTGAGTGTACTGAGGTGTTACAGTAGGAAAGCAGGGTTTTGCTTGTATGTAACTTATATGCAGCAAAGTGCTGTGTTGGTATATTCTGAGTCTGTCTTAGAGATTGTTTCCTGGAAGCATGAACTAGGGTTATCAAGCCCCTGCCCCCAGATTCTGTTGCCCACCACCACTTGGAGCAGCAGCAAAAATGCAGCCTCATATACTTACTGAAAGTTCTTACCAGTAGTGACAAAGGACAGCTCTATGGTTTTACCACAGAGTTGCCAGTGAGTCTTAGAACTATCCACTGTCGCTTTTGGTAAGAACTTCCACTAAGCACACGAAGCTGCATTTCTGAAAAAAAAATTCTCCTGTGATGCTGTGCTCCCCCCTTTCACTGTTAATATTTACTTCAAGTTGAGCATTTTTCAAAATAAACTTTGTTCTTGTTCATTTAAAAAAGAAACCCTCATGTGTCTGTCAGTTTTACCTGTTATCAATCCAGGTTTAGGTGGATTAAACTCAGGCTGAGATAAACCTTTTCCTGTGAATCCAATTGCTTTATTTCTTTTTCATTTCCCACTGGTAACTTTGGTATAGTGGGTTAGGTGGGAAAGAACTGTGACAGGAGGGGGAAATTCCTGTGGGGTGCAGCTAGGAAATCTATCATAATTTGTTTCAATCAGCTTAAACCAACACATGCACAAACAGGGTTGCCAGTCCTTACCTTGCAACACCTTGAGAGCAATTCAGAAGCAGAGAATGGGGAGGGGCAGTGTCAAAAACTCCATGAAATCACTTCTGGAAGTGAGAATCAGAAAGTAGCCCTCTGAATTCCAGTGCCCTGGTGCAGTATTCTGTCTATATCAACGTTACCATGCTGGATATGAGAATTTTCTTGATATTGAATTTCCTTCCTTTTTGACATTTAACTTATTGTAACCTGGGTAAGCCCCTTCAAGTCAAACAAATGATTGTTCAAGCTTTCACAAAAAAACAACTAGACAAAATGTTCAGTTTGTAACAGAGTTGCAAGCTTTGGGCTGGGAAATACCTGGAGATTTGGGGGGCGAAGCCTGGGGACAGCAGGGTTTAGGAAGGGTAGGGATATCAGCAGGATATAATGCCATAGAGTCCACCCTCCAACACAGTCATTTTCTCCAGGGGAGTTGATCTTGGTTGTCTGGGAAGCAACTGTAATAGTGGGAGATGTCCTGGCCCTACTGCTGGACCTCCTAATGGTACCTGGTATTTATGGCCACTGTGTGACAGAGTGTTGGACTGGATGGGCCACTGGCCAGATCCAATACTGGCTTTTCTTATATTCTTTTGTTCTTATGAGATCTCCAGGTGCTACCTGGAGGTTGGCAACCTTAGTTTGTGATATTCACATCAATCAACAGTTACAGAATAAGGAGATTAAAAAGTAAGCTCAAGAATAAGGTTACAAATTTTAAGATTCCAGAGCAAATAGCCTTTAAAAGAAACAGCATATTTCACCACAGGTCTCCCAACACCTGCTATCACAGGATGGATTTTTGCCCAATTCTAGAGACATTTTGAGAATAAGTTGGGAAGATTCTGAGCCTCCCCAGACAACTATCTATAATTCCTAAAATGCTCACTTCACACTAAACATTCATCTCAATTATAGTTAACAAGGTTTTGCCACTGAATCTTATTTCTCTTTGACAGTCTTTTTAAAAAAATTAATAGTAGTGAAAAACTGACGGAGTTGTACTTACTTTCACATGCCAGCAGCATGTTTTGCAAACATGTAGAAATTTCTCGCTAGTGTTACTTGGGTTCTCACAGAATACCACTGAAAACTATCCCCCAAATTTAGTTCAGATAATAAAAAGAACCATAGACTTGGTATAAACAGCTAAATTGTTTCTTCAAGTTATGCAATAAATATTAATTCCTGTTTTGCAGAACCAGTTTAATGGTTATACATTATCATACTGCACCACAGACTCCATAGACATTTTTAAGGCTTCTCTTTCTAAATGCGATTAGTTTGACTAGAAAGCTACAGTACTTCCAAAATAGCAGAAAAAGGTTTATTTCAAAATAAAAGTTAAATACAATAAAAATGAAACATGACATTTTAAAAATCCAAATGGTGAAGAATGAGAGCTCAAAAAAATTAATTAATGCCGTATGTCCAAAGAGACCCTGGACTGGTGTTTCTTAACAGCAGACCCCCATACTACATGACAAACCACTTCAAGAATGGAAATAACTTTTATAAATGGTATGTTTGTGAAACAGAACATGAGGTCCTCTGTGCAGAAATCTCTCCAGACTTTTAAAATCCCACTGGATGTGTCAAAGCCTTTGGGCATATTTAAGTAGCTCTTTGAATTCCAAACTCTGTGCCCACGTAGATTAAAGAAACTCTCAAAAATTGTTACTATGAAAATTCTTCCTGCATGCTTTATGAATCCCAGGAGTAAACAGAGTCAAGAACAGAAGGGTCTTCTAAGTACATTCTAACAAGTTTTGTTACACTTCACAGGATGGATTGTAATAATTCCCATAGATGACGTATGGTAACCCTAGATTCAGGTAGGTAGCCGTGTTGGTCTGAAGCAGTAGAACAAAGTTTGAATCATAAGAACATAAGAGAAGCCAATGTTGGATTAGGCCTAAAGCCCATCCAGTCCAACACTCTGTCACACAGTGGCCAAAAATACCAGATGCCATCAGGAGGTCCACTAGTGGGGCCAGGACACTAGAAGCCCTCCCACTCTTGTCCCCCTAAGCACCAAGAATACAGAGCTTCACTTGCCCCAGACCTAGAGTTCCTACCTATACCTCGTGGCTAATAGCCACTGATGGACATCTGCTCCATATGTTTATCCAATTCCCTCTTGAAGCTGTCCATGCTTGTAGCCACCACCACCTCCTGTGGCAGTGAATTCCATGTGTTAATCACTCTTTGGGTGAAGAAGTACTTCTTTTTATCCGTTCTAACCTGACTGCTCAGCAATTTCATGGAGTATCCACGAGTTCTTGTACTGTGAGAAAGGGAGAAAAGTACTTCTTTCTCTACCTGCTCTATCCCATGCATAATCTTATAAACCTCGATCATGTCACTCCTCAGCTGTCATTTCTCCAAGCTAAAGAGCCCCACGCATTTTAGCCTTTTTTCATAGGGAAAGTGTTCCAACCCTTTTATCATTCTAGTTGCCCTTTTCTGAACTTTCCCCAAAGCTATAATATCCTTTTTGAGGTGTGGTGACCAGAATTGTACACAGTATTCCAAATGAAGTTGAACCATTGATTTATACAGGGGCATTATGATACTGGCTGATTTATTTTCAATCCCCTTCTTAATAATCCCCAGCATAGCGTTTTTATTGCAGTCGCACACTATCTTGACATTTTCAGTGAGTTACGATTCCAAGATCTCTCTCTTGGTCAGTCTCTGCCAGTTCAGACCCCATCAACGTGTATTTATAGTTAGGATTTTTGGCCCCAATGTGCAACACTTTGCACTTGGCCACAATGAACCCCATTTGCCATGTTGACGCCCATTCATCCATCCTCGACAGATCTGTTTGGAGTGCCTCACAATCCTTCCTGGTTTTCACTACCTGAACAATTTCGAGTCATCTGCAAATTTAGCCACCTCACTGCTTACTCCCAACTCCAAGTAATTAATGAACAAGTTAAAAAGCATTGGACTGAGTACTGATCCCTGTGGTACCCCACTGCTTACCGTGCTCCACTGAGAAAACTGACTTCAAATTTTACTTGTAATTTGTCATCCCAGTAGAAAACCTGTTTCATCTATCTCTGTATTGTTATTTAGCACTTTCTTTAATTGGTTATCTAGTATCAAAGGCAGTACAGTATCAGTGTTGAATAGCAAAATCAGTCTATATACTGAGAATTGGGAAGCACCCTTTCCTGTTTTTAATATTAGTGTAACATAGGCCCATGTTTTAGTCACTACATCTTCTGAAAATATGAACCTATACAATTTCACTACAAAAATGAAGTAAAACGCATTTACTAACACATCAGTTTGGTGTAGTGGCTAAGTGCCTGGACTCTAATCCTGGGAGAACCGGGTTTGATTCCCCACTCCTCCACTTGCAGTTGCTGGATGACCCTGGGCAAGCCATAGTTCTTTCAGAGCTGTTCTTGAAAGAGCTCTCTCAGCCCCACCTACCTCACAGGGTGTCTGTTGTGGGGAGGGGAAGGGAAAGGAGTTTGTAAACTACTCTGAGGTCGAATCTGCATTTGCATTTTTAAATCAGTTTCACGCTGCTGTGATGCTGTCTTTCTCTATGCTTGACAGCGTCACAGCAGCACGAAACTGATTTAAAAATGCAAATGCAGATTCGACCTAAGATTCCGAGTGATGGGCGGGGTATAAATCCAATCTATCTTGGAGGCTTCTGGTTAACGGAGACACGCTAGCAGACGTCTCCCTCAGACCTCTGGGGAGACGATCTGAGCGCCTGCAGTGAGGAGGGGGCTTGATTGTTCGTTGCCCCCCCAGGGAGCCTGTGTGAAAGGCTCCTCGCCACGGGGCTTTTGAGGGGTAGCCTCTTCCGTAGCAAGAAGCTGTGGAATTGAGGCACTCCTCCACCCCAATGGTCCTGCCGCTGTTGTGTTTGTATGGATCCAGAGCCACCGGCCGGGAAAAGCACTGGAGATCGGGTGATTTAACCATGATCGAGTGAGGTCCTTGGGCCAACAATGAACAGTGTGTCAAGTAAAAAAGAGATGCCAAAAAACTAAAAGAAAGCCCCCCCTGGGAATGGCGAGATGAGCAAGTGGGGGAGGGGTTCCTCCCACATGCATAAACAAAACAACAATCTGCCAAGGGGGGAGCAGAAGCAAAAATGTGGAAATAAGTTTTAAGAGACTTACCGGAGTGTAGATAAGTGCTTGGGCGAATTTCAGAGACTTTAGCAACTTTTACTAAAAGTAAATAATCCTCAAACATGGCAGGGAAGGAAACGGAGAAAAACAAGCTAACAAAAATGAAACTAACAGGGGCTCGAGTCCCCAGATGGAGGATTCCTCATAGTTATTCAAAATGCTAGCAGAAACCATGCGCCCTCTGTTGGACCAAATGACTAATGTCAACCAGCAGCTAACTGTACTGAATCAAAACCTTGCAACTCAGCAGCTCCAACTAGCAGAAATTACAAAAATAATGGAGCAAACAGTGGAGAAAGTGAAGGAAGTGGACACAAAGACCAAAAAAGTCAAGAAAAAGGTGCAAATGCTGGAAAAGAAACAAACTTCAGGTGAAATCCAAATTTTGCAGCTGCAAATGGAGAGAGCTAACCTAGTCCTCCGATTCCAAGGGGTCCCTGAGACAAAAGGAGAGAATCTAAAAGAACTTTTGAGTGAAGCATTAGCTCCAGTTACAGATTTAAAAGCGGAATACTTGATAGGTGAGATGGATGTGATCTATAGATCCTACTCCAACTATATCAAGAAAAATAATCTGTCTGGAGAGATTGTGGTTAGATTCTCGAAGAGACATGTCAGGGAATTAATACTCAAAACAACTACAGGAGTACCCCGAAAATGGGAGGGAATAACATCAGAATTTTAAAAGATATCCCATTTGAAATCTGGAAGGAGTATCAAGACTTAATATCGTTTCTACAAACGAACAGCATTGCCTACAGATGGTTGATTCCCGAATCTGTCACCTTTAAAATTCAGGACAAAAAGAAAAGATTGACTCCGTCTTTAAAGCACGTGAGTTCCTGGGATTGCAACTGGGAGAGCCAGGAGACGTCGGTGGGGAAGAAGAACACAGTAAATCCAGTGATGATATGGACTCTGCTTCAGAAAAGGGGGCAGCAGCCCCCAAGCAAGACTATCAACTGAGGAAAAGAAAGAATAAAACTAAATAAAGGCAGAAGGGCTCTGAATTGTGCCTTGAAACATTTACTTTAACGTTGGTCTTGGAATTTTCTTAAAATTGTTAAATGATGGGCTAAAAGGTAAATATGTTAGCATAAATGACCATGTTCAATGTAATTTAAGCATGTTAAGAGTAACATTTATACAAGCTAATGTAAGGATCTCCTGTACTTGGGGTTTTAGTTATTAGTGGTTTTCTTTTCTGTATCCTTAGTTGCAGTTGTCTTCCCTTCCCTTTTTTTCTTTGTAGTTTATAGTCTTTAGAAAATGCAATAAATAATAAAATCCCCTTCGGGGGTTTAAAAAATAAATAAAAAATAAATCCATTCTCTTCAAATCTTCTTCTTTTTCTTCATCAATTCCCAACGAATTCCCTATTTTCAAACTTTTAATTACTGATTTGAACCCTTTCAACTGGATAGGTCTTTCCAAACCTTGGAAAAACAGGGATTTGACTGATTCTCTGACTTTCCGTACTCAGAGCTTTCCCCCCTTACATAACATTTTTGCCACTATATGTGCATCCAGCAGGTTTACCTTACTAATCAGTGCTGTTATTGGGTCTGAAGGTAATGTCTTATCATTATTATAATTTTTATTATTATCCCAATTAAACAGAGTAAATTGCATTTAGATGTTGAATTCAGTGCAGTACAAGTACACCTTTCTTGAGTTCAGAAGAGGAACAAGGATTTTATTCCCTTTAAAATTGGGGACTACAAAACATAATTGCATCTATAGATATTTAACCAAAAACTTCAAATAATATTAAAATATAATTCAACTAGGAAGTAAAAGTATGTTTAGATAGAAAGAGCAAATGGATTAGTTACTCCTGAGGATTAGAATGATTGAGGATTAGACAACTCTTCTGGTTTGGGATTACTGTGCTATATCCCTGAACTGATTCACACATTTGAAAATCTTGCCTTCTGGAGTACCACAAAGGTACAGGGGCAAGTAATATTTGTACTGGTGTGTTTCTCCTTACAGGCAGCATTTCCCGATGTCAATTACTATAAGCACAGTGACAAAGTCAGTTATTACTTCTTCTATGCCTGCATCCCCAGGAATGCCTGGACGTCATCTGGAGATATTTTCTAAAATTATAACTTTCATCCAATTTGTAAACATGTATCTACATTTACAAAACGTACAGTATTGAAGATATTGAAAATGCACTTCAACAATCAGATGTGATATTTCCAGTGGAGTGCATAATGCATTCTAGTTAAAAGACAAACACCCTTTATTTTATGACTGACTAAATCATTAATCAAGATAAGTATGTGAAAGCCTGAGAAGGCCAGTTTCCTGTGCTGTCAACTGCCCAGCAACCATTCACAACAATTGTTTTTAGTATCACTGCTGTTCTTGGAGACTGTGGCTGTGTGAGCATATGCCCTTTTCATATTCTGCTTTGGGTGGAAAAATAAAGATCCAAACAAAACATTTATGGCTAGACTTTCAGATACACAATTGGTAGCTGAAAAACTTCCATTTAATCATTTACCTGAATGGTTAGATTTTTGACCTTGGAATAACAGCTAGCACTACTTATAGATTTTGAGTGCAGGCAAGATTTTTTTTACAATATTACACGTTAAAATGAAATACTATTTAACAACTATGAATAAATGTGCAGAATTAAAATTATCCCAGTCTTAAAAAGTGCTAACAAAACTTAACAGCCTTGTTTAAACTTACCGTTATTCCAAACACCAATTCATACTACTGTTACATCTTCTCACCTAACTAAAACCCACTCAATCAAAATAATTTCTAGATAATTTCTCTCTCTGTCTCCCTTGCCAGCCGTTCACATTTTTATTGGAGAGGTACAACATTTATGGGGTATTTTTTTTACTACTACAGATGAAAGAAATAGTGAGCATAATAGCACAAATGATTTACATTAAAGAGGCAAGTCAAATTATTTTTGAAATAATAAACTGATATAAGCTATGGCACAGACTTTGCCTCTAAATGTTGTAACAAATCTGGAACCTACTTACAAGTTTCAAAATCAGAGAGTACAAAAGAAATCCCACAAATAAGTGAGATTTATTATATTGTGAGTTCTTTAATGCTAAGTGTCCATGAGCATGAAGGATATGAAGGCTATTAGAACAGCATCAGAACAGTGTTAGGTACTGCACACGTTTCTTTGGACTATTTTGTCCTGTGGCAGTTTACTGAAATTGTGGCATCTTTCTGTATTTATGCTGTGTAGATGTACAACATGGTAGAATCCTGTTTATTTTTTTTGTGTGGGGGTAAAATAAATACTAGCCTAGCCTAGAACATATTGGAAATCTAGGATTGGGTAACTGTCCTTAAACTGGTACTATAAGAGTGGGAAAAAGGCAAGCAAGCAAGATGGCAAAGCAAACTATAAGGAGCAATAAGCAGACAATGGTAGTTGTTTTGGAAAGTGTGTCAGTTCAGTGCCATAAAAGATAGACGAATTTAACCTAAGCCTGTTATAGTTAGGTCACATTGGGACAATAAGTGTTTTGAGTCATTCATTGTACCCTTTTTCCTAGTGCTTCAGCATGAATTGAATACAGAGTTCCCAATCCACTCTGTTGACTGATATGAAAAAAAGGTGTAGAGGTAACTATCTAGGGAATTCTTGGTACTTCATACTGATGTTTTCTTGTTTTTAAAAAAGGTGCTGGTACTTATATATAAGGTTGCACCTGGATCAAGTAGTATCCCTTAGTTGTCAGCCTGCTACTTCAAGGAATGTGCAATCCTATCCAGAACAGGCTTAATCAATATAAACATGCACAAAATATAAAAGGGATGTATGCACTGTGGTGCCTCCAAAGACAGCACCTTTCCTTGAAAATCCTCATTACTTGAGGTACTTGCAGATGAAACTAAACTGACTCCACAATTGTGAAAATGCAGAGGGAGGGCAGACATGTGGAAGAACTGTACCCAAACTAATTCCAATGCTTGTGCACATAGAGAAAAGCAGGGGTCATTTCCTGCTGGAGTGTCCCGGAGCGGTGCTCCAGCAGTAACAAGCCCACATCCCGCCCCCTCCCGAGGAGGGAGAATTAAATGCCTGGCTTCGCTGTGCGATCTTCTGTGAGTACCCCACAGCCACGGGGTCTGCCCACCCCCTCCAGCCTTTCCGCTTTTGCGGAAAGACTGGAGGGGGATAAATGCCTGGCTTCCCGGCTCCCCTTCCTGTCTCCAGCCAGCCCCCTTTCAGCCTTGTCTCTCCCTCCTCCCCCAGCCCACCCAAGCTCGCAGGAGCCAAGGGCAAGGTTGACAGGACTTGGATCTAAGAGATCTCTTAGATCAGGGTGTGTGGCATATGCAAATAGGTTATGCTAATGAGTTATGCTAATGAGCTCCTGCACCTCTTTTTCTACAAAATGACCCCTGGAGAAAAGCCATAAGTGCCCCCATAGCACTCCCACCATATTAAACTGATATTTCATATCACTTAGTATCTGATCCTTTTAACTGGAGATGCCAAGAATTCAACATGGGACATCTGCATGCAAAGTAGGTGCTCTATCACTGACCCACAGCCCCACTGTTTATTTTTTTACCTCCAATTTATGTGAAACATTTGGGAGCTGTCTGATTTTAGAAGCCTCCAATTTCCTGTGGCGTCCAAATGAAGGAATCTAGGCAAATTAGAGTTTGTTTCCTCTGCATAAACTGGGATTTTAACTTAGCATTAAACTGTGTTTTGGAATCTCTGTTTTTGGTTAGGAAACAAAATCTAATTTACCTGGATGATTGTATTCTGACACCATGACAAACTGAACTATGATTACATTTCTGAAACTATGATGCTCTAAATCATTCTCTGTGCATAAAGAGAGAGGGGATAGCACAGCCATCCAAAGGAAACAAAGAGAGGGAATAGCAGCCATCCTGTGATGAATATACAAAAGATTTGTCATGACATCTGTACAGTGCTTCAAAAACATTTAAAAGGTCCTTCAAAATTAGCCTTTTCTAAAATGTCCTCCAAACTTAAAAGAATAAATTGTTCTGTGCAGTAAAGGTTTTATTTTGAAATGTATTGTTATATGTTGAGTGGGAGTTGTGCTATTCTGTTGTATGGAAAGATAAAACATGGTTGCATTTACCTGTAACTGTTGTTCATTGAGTTGTCTTCCATGCAGGCACACATGGGGGAACTGAACACGTACAGACCAACTATAGAGAGAACATTCTAGCTAAAACAATAATGGGGGCTGCCCCTCCCCTTCAGAGCATGCTGAGAGCTGTTTCCTGCCCAAACATTTGTGTGAGGCAAACAAGAAAACTCACAGCAGGGCAGGAGGGAAGGAATGTGTTCCTGCACAGAAGCCAGCTTGACAAACAACAGTTACAGGTAAGTGCAACCCTGCTTTCATTGTCTGTCTTCTGTGCAGTTCCACACCAGGAGTCTAACAAGTTACTCACCAAGAAGGGGGGTAGTACTCTCACTGAAATAACAAACGAAGGACTGCTTTCCTCACTGAAAACTAGTCTTGACATCCACAGAATAGTGTCTGATGAAAGTATCATCAAAGGCTGCTTTGTATATATCTTGAATGGAGACTCCCCAGAGGAAAACTGCAGAAGGTGCCTGTGACCATGTGGAGTGTACTCAAAGAGGACGCAGATACAACATTCCAGCTAGGGGTATGCAACCCCTTGGTATTTTTCAGGTTTAGGTATTTTTCAATATTCTTTAATCTCAATACCGGTATGCTATTTGGATTTGGAAAATGTTCAGGAAACCTGAATTGCTTTGGCTCCATTATACCCTGTGGGGACCATTATAGTCAATGGTTCCCATAGGATATAATGGAGAATCGATCTGGGCTATATGGAGCTCTGGGGGGGGGGGCTTTTTTTTAGGTAGAGGCACCAAATTTGTAGCATAGCTGCTGGTGCCTCTCCTCAATCCCCCCTCACTTTAAAAAAGATTGAACCAGGGGTCCAATTCTGTGGGCCCCCAAAGAAGGTTCCCCCATCCTCCACTGTTTTCAGTGGATGGAAAAAAGGTGTTTAAAGGGATTGTGATGCCTTTAAATGCCTTCTCCAAGTGGCGTGACTCCACAGTGAGAGTCCAAAGGCATTTCAAAGGCTCAAAGTCCCTTTAAACACCTTCTCCAAGCGGTGAGTTCACCTGGAAGGCATTTAAAGGGACTGTAAGCCCTTTAAACACCTTCAGAATTCACTTGCTGAGGAGTCACATGGCTTGGAGAAGGCATTTAAAGGCATCACAATCCCTTTAAATGCTTTTAAGTTTGACTATCTGGCGGGCCCAAAAATTCTGAATATTTTGTGGCAAGAGTCCAAAGGTGTTTAAAGGGCTCACAGTCTCTTTAAACATCTTCTCCAAGCAGCGAGTTCACCAGGAAGGCATTTAAAGGGATCGTGAGCCCTATAAATGCCTTCAGAGTTCATTTGCTGTGGAGTTATGTGGCTTGGAGAAGGCATTTAAAGGTTCCATGATCCCTTTAAATGCCTTTAAGTTTGACAATCCAAAGGGCCCAAAAATCCTGAATATTTTCAGAATTTTTGGGAACTGGCCATTTTGGATAGCTGAAAAGAAAGCCAGATCTATATTTGGCTGAGAGAATATCTGGAAAATATCAATAAGGTATTTTTTTGAATTTTTTTTCTTCAGTTTAGCTGAACGCACTTCCCTAATTCCAGCTTGATTGTAACATAGTTTAACTGCAACAACAATTTTTTCAGTATTTCAAACTATGTTACATTACCCCTTCTGGGACTAGCATAACAAATAAAGAGATGTGGAGCTTTCTGAAACATGTCTGAAATTCTTCTGTGTTGCTGGAAGACAACTGAAATAAAACTAAATCATAATGGAACCATGGAACAACAGGAACTATGGAGACTTGATCCTCATTAATTATAGGATGGTGCAGTAGAAATTGGGAGAAATGTATGCACAGCATGCCCCCCTCCTGTAGCTATGAGGTTCCACTTGCTTGCTTTCACCATATTTATCAAGCAACTAAGCAGCAGAATAAAAAAAGACTACTACTGTACAAAAATAATCATGCATATATAGCCTTCCACAGGGCCTGTAAGGCAGAGATGTTCCACCAGGCTTTTAGCTGAGGGCAGCAATGGAAGGTTAAGACTGGAACCCTCTCTCTTTTCTTCTATGGACCCCACATACCCTTCCCTGTCCGGCCATGTGGGACAGTGATGTAGCCAGCAAAGGAGGACTACTTTATTGCCACCTTGATTGGTTTTGTTTTATTGTCAGTAATTCTGATTATATATTACTTGTATTTAATCTCCGTAATGTTGCAAATTGCCCAGAGCCGAGGGGCTGCAGGGTGGGCGATTCATAAGTTTAATAAAATAAATAAAATAAATAAATTACTGATAATTAGCACAATGCTCAAACATTTCAGGAGTAAACATTTCTGGAGTTCTCAGTGGAAACATGGAAATGGCACAGCCAGCTCATGCCAGGAATAGCTTCCTAGCCATACCTTTTGTAATAATGCAAATTCACCTTGGATCACCTGAACTTCCTTTGTGTGGCATTAGTTTGGCATGGCCAGCAGCATTCATATAAAAGAAAGCAAAAAGCAGACACTGGTGGATAGTATATGACTCCTAGAATGTGCATAGAGTGTGATTCTTCAGTTTGTTCTGCCCTGGCATTTTCTGACTCCTTCGTGGCATTCTTGCCTGGTCCCTAGCCATTTGCCTGTAGTTTTCCTACTGATCCTGCCATATTCTGGCTTCCCTCTGATGTTTAGACCAGAATTAACATAGCATAAGTCTATTGCAGCAAAACCAGGTGAGCATATTATAAGCCACAATGTATCTAATATAGTGCCTATGTCAGGGATGATTAGAATGTCACTTTGTGTGAAACTAGTCACTCAGAGAGCATTAAATACACTTAAATTCCAGAACAGAACCAATCTCACTAACAGCTGAACATCCGGGGGTGGTGCAGATGGGGAGGACAGCATAGATACCTTCTATATGTTCAGAAGGTTCCATGTCTTCATGAGTTCCATGTCTTCAAGAGCAGCATAAAAGGCAGATGTCAACAAGTGCAGCTTTCTCTATCATCATATTCCATGCTTGAAAAGCTTCACTTGCGGTAAAGCAAGGTGATACCTGCAGTAATCATTGCAGTAGACTACAATTCTTGTTCATTATACTTGTGGCCTCCTGGACTGCTCCATTCCCCTACAGGTCTAATCGCTACATAAACATGCCCCTTTGGACATTTCTGCTTTTGCACATTCTGTAGGATGACAGAAGTGCAGAAGCCTTCCTGACCTTCTCAGGCAGGCTGTACTGCAAGGTGGGAGCTGAGAATGCTCTGTGGGCAGTGAATGGGCAGTGGCTGATCTTACCCATTTGCAGGGTAGCACTTTACATAGGCTTTGCACAGTTGAGTGAAGCTGTTGCAGTGGAGCATGGCAGAAGAGGTCATCCTACAGGTATATGGGTCCAAGGCTACTGAGGGCTTTGCAGGTGATAACCAGCCCCTTCAATTGAGCTGGGTAACTGATTGGTAACAAATGGATTGACTGTAGAATGAGTGTGACATGCATGCTCCGCCTAATTCCCCATGGCTTCTTAGCTGACTTTAAGAGTAGACCCTGTAAAAAGCATTTTAATAGTCTAGCCTCAAGACTTCCATAGCATGAACCCACATGGCCAGATCAGTCAAGTCAAAACAGGGAACCATCTTCTGCGTTAAATGAAGATGGAATTATCTTTTTATGTGCATCTGCATTGACTTGCTTCTCCAGCAGTAATACCAGATATATGGGTCCAGTACAATCCCTGAGTCAGCAGGTAAATCTGGACCCCGTCAAAAGTAGTGTGCACACACACACACACACACACAACCTTACAAGGACTTGTAGACAGCATCTCATTTCCCTCATATCCCCTCCCTCACAATTTCCTCTAGCCTAACAATCCTTAAGATGACCCTGAGTTCTTAGTGGGTATTCCTTTCTTAATACTACAGAGGTGTTATTTCTAGTCTTTTGCAGTTTTAATCCCTTCTTTAAAAAAATCCCCACACTTTGCAAATCTGGGTTTGTGTCACTGGCTCCATTTTTCATAATTAGATATACAAAAAGGAACATCTTGCTGGTTGTGCAACATCCCTGTTGTTGTTTTTGTCTCCTTCCTGTCAGCAGGTATAAGGGCTGGGCATAGCCAGCTGAAGCAGTTTCTGGTGTTTCCAAGTATATTGTCTATGTACCTCATGGTCTTCTTTCACTCTTCCAGCTCAGCTACCCTCAGCTTCAGGACACTTGCTACTTTGAAAGTTGGTAAATCATTAGACCACGTGGATACTCTCAGCCTCTGTCACAAAAGCAGACAGATGTACATGTGGAACAGTGCCAAAAACTTGGATGTCATCTAAGGACACATCAATACGACTAACAGATGGGAAACATATCTACTAGATTTCTACTTGCATATCTTTTTTTGTTCTAAAACTCTCTTAAAATGCAAGTGTAGTTACACAATATTTCCAAGCATCTTAAATATTCAGATATATAGGTAAAGTTTTCTTTCCGATTTGACAGAAAGGGGAAATTATACTTTTGTTATATTCATTACTGTCTTATATATACTATACATATCAGTCCCTGAGTTAATTGAGAAGAATGAGAGCAATATATGAGATATTGCAGAAATGTAGTCAAATTTTTAAAATGATTATGGGATTTTCCTGTTTTTGCTCAGTGCCACATAAGGTGTTAATGCACTATGCCGAGGGCAAATTATTCACTACCTTTTTCAAGATCGAGAAGCTGCTGACTGGCTTCAGGCATCATGAAGGATCTGGGTGTTATAATAGATTTACACTTGACAACACGTCAAAGCCTTGAAACAATACTGCAGAATTTACCCTTGAGAGCTGAAGGGAAGCATTTCATTTGATAGTAGTTCACATACTCTTTTTTTTCTTGGTCTAGTTGAATGCCATCAAAGGGAAAAAATAAAACAAATGTAACCTGGCTATAATTTTGAAAAACAAAGAGTTTAACCAAAATTATCAGCAAGATTCTCCTTCACCAGTTGCTAGCTGTCATCTGACGGTAACTCTATAGGACACTACATGAGGAATTTATTCATTTAAAGCTTGTACTCCACTTCTAACTGGTCTTGAAACAAACTGCGAGAAATCATCATAAAGCTCTATCAAAACTATGAGAAGCGAACAACATGTAGAAACAACAATACAGCCCATTAAACAGGAGCCACTGCTTGAAAACCAAAAACAGATTTTAAAATTCAGAAACTTAACTAGATGGTAAAAAAGATCCACAAATCAAAAGGTTCAAAACCACAGTCCAACAGAAGAAAAGAAGCAGCCTCGCACAATTTATGAAACTTAACCGAGGAGGGTGTTTTTTATGCCTCCTTTGGTAGATGTCACAATTAAAAAAAAGTTGTTGATTTAACAAAGACCAACTGCACCTTTCAAAATAAGGCACTTTCAGGAAAAGCAGAACTAAGCTGATAGGTGGATCTATATACAGAAGGAGGTCCTTCAAGAGTATGAAAGGAAACAAATGGCATGCAAATACCCCAAAACAACCAAAAGTCAAACAAAACATCATACTGGAATCCACATGTGGTTATATGAAATTCATGTGTTTGTGCCCATTAATGTCTAAAGTGTGGGAAGGTAGATTTTTTTTAAAGCAAAGGGTAACTGAACTCTTCCTCCAACCTTGCGTTATTACTTCACTACACTCCTTTGTTTTCAGTAGCCCAGCTCAGTTCTAGTACTGGAAAATGCAGAGGTAAGGTAGTGTAGGTAGCCTTGGTTTTGTTGCCTTTGCCTAGATACTATACATTAGTTTAAAAATAGAGCCCCCGTGTATATTTGCTGATATATTTATAAATGTATGGATCCTGCAGCCAAGTGTGGTTTGGCCCTGATGAATAAATTCAAATTGGTTGACTATGGCTACTTCCTTGCTGAAACGGAAAAATTACTAAGAGCCCTCTACCCAACTTCCCTCTAATCAAGTAGAAAAAACTGAACTCCACAGTTGCGATAATGTCAGTCCTCGAGTTTTTCATGAAATATTGGTATTTTATTCATATTATAGTTATGTTATTTGCATAAGAAGAAAAGCTGGATTTATACCCTGCCCTTCACTCCACTCAAGAGTGGCTTACGATCTCCTTCCCTTCCCCTCCCCACAACAGACACCCTGTAAGGTAGATGGGGCTGAGAGAGCTCTGAAGGAACTGCTCTTGAGAGAACAGCTCTGAGAGTGCTGTGAAAGACCCAAGGTTCCCTAAGGTGCCTGCATGTGGAGGAGTGAGGAATCAAACCCAGTTCTCCAGTTTAGAGTCCGTTGCTCTTAACTACTCTACACCAAACTGTCATTCAGTGGTAAACAACATAAACTGAACATTAAACTGGTCATGCGCCTAAGATTTACTTCATACAAAACACCATTGCCACCTTTTGAATTTAACTGCATATGTAAATTTATTAAAGCATATATATATATATAACTGCCATCTACTAGTTCAAGTGTCTCTGGATTTAAAACTAAAATGGTCAAGCCAGCTTTATCTGCTAAAGGAGAAAAGTCTCCCAGCACTTTCAGTTTTCATTCTGTAGGGATATGCTGTTATCATGAATCAAACTCATTTAACTTTCACATAAGGCAGACCAGAGATTGCCACCATCCCTAAGGATTAGTTTACAACTAGCTAGCACTTTATGATACCGGATTGTTTTTATATGGTTTTATCTATGTTATATTGTTCTTATGTTTTATCCTTTGTAAGCCGCCCTGAGCCTGCTTTGGCGGGGAGGGCAGGGTATCAATCGAATAAATAAAATAAAATATAAAAATATTCAGGAGAACAGAATATATACCCAGTAAAATCAGGTCACTCTTGCACTGGAATGATAATAGAATTAGCTTCATAGTTTTACTTCAGTTTAGGCATATACTTTTCTGAACCACACTTCAAAAGCCAGCCAGAACATGAAGCTCCCCTATCATGCATTAGCTGAGAGGGTTTATTCTAAGTCACCTGACAGCTGGAGAAAAGAATGCCTCTGAAAGTTTCCAGAGGTCTTTTCTTCACTGTTCAATGCTTGGCCCATAAAGAATTGTTTAGGACTCTATAGAACAATCTGGAAATTACAACTGATTCAGAAAGCAACAGCTTTTTTATTGCATGGGGCTAACTGACAGGAACACCTCTTACTTATTTTAAATCAACTATATTGACTGCTGGCTGGTTTCAGAGTTTGATTCAAGGTACTTGAAAGCTCTAGGGACCCACATATCCAAAGGACCATCTTTCTGCTTTCAGGCATGGGTCCTTCCCCAGATCTTCAGATATGGAAGTTACCGGTTCATACATATAGGTAGACGGTGAGCAGCAAATTAGCAATACAGCATAATAAGGCTGTTTAACAGATGTAAGGGCCAAACTGGAATAACAAGCTTAGTTTATATGGTCACCATTTGTTTGGGTTTAATTCTGGGGGGGAAACATAGTGAAGGAACTCTGATTTTCATATATTTATTTACTTCACAATATTCCCCCCCCCGAATTAAACACAAACAAATGGTGACCATATAAACCAGATTATTCCAGTTTGGTCCTTGCATTTGTTAAACAGCTTTATTACGCTGCATGCTCATTTGCTGTTCGCCCTCTACCGATACGTATGGACTGGAAACTTCCATTTCAATGTATCTGAAGAACTGTGAGTGCACATAAAAGCTTATACCTTGAATAAAACTTTGTTAGTCTTAAAGCTGTCACTGGACTTGAACTTTGTACTGCTGCTTCAAACCAACACACCTACCCATCTGAATCCGTGTAAAGGAGTATTCCTTTTGTTCGTCCTGAATCTACTGCCCATCAGCTTCATTGGATGCCCTTGAGTGAGAAAAAGTTTTCTTTGCCAACTCTCTCTCCCCTTGTATAATTTTAGAAACCTCTACCATGTCCCCACCCCAGGTTGTCTCTTTTCTAAACTGAAAAGTCCCAGACTCTTCAGCCTTTCCTCATAGGGAAGGTGCTCCAAACCCCTAATCATCTTGAATGTTCTCTTCTGTACTTTCCCCAGCTCTGTAATGCCCTTCTGGAGGTACGGTGGGCAGGAAGTGTACACAGGATTCCAATGAGGCCACATTATAGATCTATACAGGGGCATTATAATACTGGCAGTTTTATTTTCAGTCCCTTTCTTAATGATCATAAAGTTTGCCCTTTTTACCTCTGCAGCACACTGGGTTGACACTTTCATTCAGCTATCTACTATGACCCCCAAGATTTTATTTTTCCTCTCAGTCTCAGCAACTAAAGTAATGGAAGATTTTAAATGCAACAACTTTATGAGATGCTAGCCCATGCTAACTTAACATCATATCCAGTGAGAAAAGACTTAGGATTTAGAAGTCTGCACGTTTATATTATTTGTTTTTATTGTTGCTCAACCTGATGCTTGTGCAGACCCTGTGCACTCTTGGTATTTGCTTATTGAACTTATATTTTGACTGTCTGAACCCTGATCTCTGTCCTCATACCACACTTCCAAAAATGGCAAAGGGGGAAAGCAGTGGTTAAGCTCATCATCCCTGAAGTACAAATGTGTGATAGATTGTCCTTGCACTAGCTAGTATGAAATAAATGTGAGAAATGGCAAAGAAGTGGAACCTTTAAATGGCAACACAATAACTAGTGCTAGAGGTCCATTTAGCCGGAGATACTCCTCCGGATGAATTGATGGAAGTGGATAATACCTAGAGAGAAGGTGGTACAGCAGGACTAAGGGAATAGGCTAACCTGGCAGGTGGAGACTTAGGATGGCTGGGGAATTTTTAGAGCTCCCAGACAAACAGGAACAGGGCTTGCAAGACCCTTTCCTACCAATTACAATAAGTGCTTATTGTATTACTCAAAATAGAGCTATATTTGCTACATAGCAAAATAGATTGGAGTGAACACCAAGACAGCATATGTTACCTGCACAGTTTATTGACTAAACAAAGAATTAATTACCTGCATCTTACATTTGATCTTAAGAAGAGTTATCTTACAGGAATAATCCTCCCCTCTTCACCAAAAATCCATCTGGCACCCAATATTTATAAAACATGTGATATATTGATTTTAGTTAGAAAACACAGCCTACTATATAGATTTTAAGACATCAAATGTATGTTTAAATATATATTTAATATCTATTCATGCTTTGCACTCACGTCTTGTGCACACTTTGCTTGATCCAGACTAATATATTTGTTCATGGATTGTGGGATCTTTGCCCAAGGACTGTGCATGTTCTATGCTTTCCCATCCTATCTAGGAGGCTGCAGAGCTCTAGTCATGGAGGTTAGTGTGCTGCAATGAGAAGGAAGGGTATGTGTGGCTTCCTCTTACCTCTTCCATGAGCAGGGCTCTGACCATATAAGAGGCAGCAAAGTACAGTGCAATTAAAAGTATTCAGAAATTGTCATGTTAAATTCCTAAACAGATACACACCAGGAGAAAAAGCATATAAGGGATAACCCATTTGAACATACCATTATTTATTTATTTGATTTTTATCCCACTCAACCCCGCAAGTGGGCTCACTGAGGCTAACAACATATAAATATAACAATTTAAAAGATTAAAACATAATATGATAAAAGATTAAAATTCAATTCAGTTCTCTCTGTTTGTGCAAAGTTAGCATGCTAAGGAGGTCAATTTGATCCCAAGTTATGATTTGACAAGCAGCCCAAATAGCCAAGTTCGGCCCAAACTTGTCAGGGTTTTGGAGCTAATGAGGGTTGGCCATGGTCAGTACTTGCATGGGAACACCACCAAGAAAGAATGGGGTTGCTACACAGAGGGAGGCAATGGCAAACCACCTCTGCTAATCTCTTGTCTTGAACAACCTATGGTTGGGGTTGCCATGAGTCGGTCGTGACTTGACAGCACATTCTTCTTCTATGCGCTGACAAGTTAACTATGCACAGACAGGAAAATAAAGTCATATCTCATACACTTTTAGAGATTATATACCCCTGTGCAGGACTGTACCACAGGTAGCTCTAAATATGATCACAGTGACTGATTTCCAAACCTATGGTTTGGGACATCAGTCTAATAGAGCAGAAGGCAGTCTGTTAATAAGCACACTGTCTCATTGTGATTGTACAATTTAATTTTTTATACATGGCGGCTTAAAATACTTAATGCATATGTTTCCAAATATATTACCTTTTGTGGGCTTTTAAATAAAAGCACTTGAAATATTTGTTCCGCTATATACTCTAGAAATAAAATTCTTTGAGTGCATTTTTATTTGATGGCTGTGATGAAAGGTTATTACCCACATTTGATGAGGAAGTTATACTCAACAGAAAAACTTATTATTTCCAACTTGCACCTCATAATAAAGTATCACCAACACAAAAAATGTTAATTAATTTCCAATTCTTTATTCTTTTATTTAGATTTTATGAAGGTTGATTGGACTTGCTCCATCCTTTTACAGAAAATTAATTATTTCAAATACATGCACTACTTTATGCAACCCGCCTGATTTGCATTGAGGAAAATTCAGCAGAAGTAATTGAGGCACAAGCAAATACTGGCACTGACTGAACTCAATTTTCATTCCAAATTTCTGCAAAATCCCAAGACACAACAATATCAGATGCAAGGGGGAAAACAAACAAAAGCAATGTGAAAAGGGAACATGAAGAGAGAATATTACAAGAATCAGAGAACAAAAGGATTGCAAAACTATTTTAGTGCCATAGATGAACAGTGAGGGCTTCATTCACGCAAGGTGGAATAAGATATCATATGGCATCCTGACAATTGATGTCTTCATTTAAATGTAAGAATTTACATTCTAATTAGAAAGAATTTACATCTTAATCAGAGGCAGCTGTATTATCTTGTTACTGTTTTTTTCAAAGGTAATGAACTAAAGTACTGCTGTGCTTTTTCAACCAGAAACTAAATAGACAGCATACAGTGTTATTTTATAGCCTACCTGCTGTAAGCTGTTATTAATATTTTCAAAGATTTAATTCTAAGTACAGTCTTTTAAAAATAAAAATTGTATTTGACACCACTCAGAATAACATGAAGACTTATTTAAAATATTTAACCAATAGCTTTTATAACTTGTATTTTTGAGAGTTTGTACTTATTAAGGTATCATTAATAGGATAGCAACAAAGCAAAATGTTTTATTTTTAGACATTGCTAATGTAATATTCTACCTAAAAAGGGGGAAACATGGATAAATTTAAAAAGGCGTTTCTGTTCTCAGTTTTTTTCTGTTTTGGTCAAAGAACATGGTGTAAAATCTAAAACAAACTAAGCTTTTCTATTAGAGGAATGTGCAAACTTTATTGTTTCAAATTAAAGAAAATGTGGGCCATTAGATTAGGAAGATACACTTTTAATTTGTAGCAAGGCATCAAGTATTGATCTACCTTACCATCCAAGTGCTAAAGAATCAATGTGAAGCCCTTGGTCTGTCATACTTTGCCTCAGTACTCCGTATAACACAACTAAGGGCTAAACTAGATATGACGACATCCTTGTGGCTGCCTGTATACTACAGAGATCCTGTGACACTCCATGGACAAAACAGATAGAACTGGCATCAACAGCAAGACGAGAGGGCAAAAAACCGCACACATACAGTGTATATTGCCTTCATCAACATTCAGGAATCTTCCTCTGCTTCAGATAATATAGATTCCACCAAACATGAGAAAATGCCTTTATTGTTTTACCATCACTATTTTGAAGTCATTTAAAAACACCACATTGGAGCTCTCTGGTTTTTTCCTGCCACCTTTCCAAATGCCAAAACAGCTGCAGGGGGTGGTGAGGCCATTTTGGCACTTGACAAGTCTTGGGGGAGGGACAACAGCACTTCAGCCTGTCATGCTACTGGTTCTTGCAGCATTTTTAAACAACTTCAAAATGGTGATGGCCTCCTTGTGGGGTCATGAGGATGCTATCATCTCTGCCTTTCTTTGCAGAATAGAGAAAAAAAATAAACGTTTCAAAAAATAAATAAAAAGTCAGATTAATTTTTTAACATCTTTAAAAATGTTGTTATATTTAGTGTCAAAATTACAGGATGCGCATGTTTTTGACAGTTTGTGTGCTAAATGACTTCAAAAGTTTTTTTGACAGTTGTATTCTTGACGAGTTTGGGTTTCCCCCTCATTCTGTCTTGGAAATGGGGTATGAGCAGACGAAACAAATTTTAAAGTAAAGGGTGACGGATATTGAGTGGCAGACAGATTTATTTATTTATTTTGGCCTCCCGAAGGGGATTTTTTTATTGCTTTTCTAAATACTACAAAAGAAGTACAGAAAACTACAAGAAACAAGAGAGGGAAGGGGAAACACCTCTAATCTACAGGTAAAAAAACTACATTAGAAACCCCAAGTATGAGCGATTATTCTTAAGCTTAACGTATAGTTATACAATTTAACATATTTAGATCTAGCATCTTCTGTGGCTGGTGGTTCTGGTCATCTAATGCTGCGAAAAAAAATAAACAAGTTAATTATTGCTCTCTTAAAGACACACCAGGTATTCAAATGCTATAATAGTAGGCACTTCATTCAAAGTCCTTCAGCCTCTATTTTGCTTTATCTTTCTCTTTCCTAACTCTCAGATCATAAGTAGTTGGTACTGTTACTCCTAGCTCCAACCCCAAATCCCCCTCTGTGGACCCTGAGTCCTCTTCGCCACTCGATTTGTCTGTCTGGTCCCGCTTTCCGCCTTCCTTTGGATCACCATGTTTTTCCAGGAATTCTTGCGCCTTAAAAATGGAATCAATCTTTTCTCTTTTATCCTTAAATTTAAACAGCACTCCTTCTGGGATTACCCATCTAAAGGGTACAGAATTTAATTGTAAGAAATTAGTCAGTTCCTTGTAGCTCTTCCTTCTCTGTCTAACTTCAAATGGAATGTCCTTTAAGACCTTGATTGTAGAGTTCCCAATTTTCAGGGGTGTCCTCGACGTTGCTTTCAATATCCGATCTCTGGCACTTTGTTTGGTGAATTTCACCACTACCTCCCCAGGTAGATTGTTTTTTTCGTGTATGTAGAGTGGACCCTGTATGCCAGGTCCATATCGCTTATAATTGTTTCCATTTTACAATCCACTATGGGGGCCAATGACTGCGCCAGTATAAGCCTATCAGTCTCTGGTACATCCTGAAAATGAAGAACCATATTGGCTTTTTCCATCTGAAGTTGAATCAGTTTATCCTCTTGCAACTCTTGTCGTTTCTCAATTTTTTGGACTTTTTTCTTAATTTGGTTATTAACAGTGTCTGTTTCTAAACACTTTGCAGCCATTTGTTCCATTTTTTTGATGTTTCTGTCAGCTATGTCTGTTGCACAGCCAATGCTTGGTTGATATTCCCAAGATGTTGATTTATAACAGTCACTTGCTCCAGCAAGCAGCTTAGCGACGTCAGAGCCTTCCTCAGAGTGGGGACTGGGAGGGACTACTTGCTTCTTCCCCGCTTTCTCCCACTTCCTGCTTGGTCCCGACATTAACAGAGTTCATGCCGAAGGGTGTGAATTTCGACCTAGCGCTTTTTCAAGCCTGGTAAGTCCCAAGAGACCACTTTTACTGCTGGATTTTTCATTCGTCCCCCTCTTCTCACTTATCTTAATAGTTCCCAAGTGGGGGGGGGGAACTCTCCCTCCTCCCACCACTTCTCTTGGTGGGGAACACCTGGAAAGTTTTATTTCTCGTTCCACCAAACTCACAGTTTCACTGATCGCTTTATTCTTGTTTCGCTTTCTCTTTCAATGCTTCATTGCTCCACTCGTCCCGGCTAGCGCCTCTGTGGTTGATTCACATCGGCCTCACAGTACGTCAGGACCATCAGGATGGCTCGGAGCCTCATTTCTCCCGCTGTGCACGGGAGGAGAGGCTACCAGGCAAAAGTCCCCTGGCCCGGAGTCCATCCCAAGGACTCCTTGGAGGATTATGCTTATGCGAATCCCCTCCTGGCGCCTGTGCACGGTACATGTCCTGAGAGAGTTCGGGAAACACGTCCGCTAGTCAAGTTGCCATGACCGGGAAAACAAACAGCAGACAGATTTAGAGAGGTCACTGGGTTACCTGTCTTAGGAAAGCTCTAGATATATAGTTTTTATGGCCGCTTATCTCTCCTAGTTACAGATTTCTAATCACAGGAAGGCATTCTCCCTTGTCAGATGTCAAGCACTCCCTTCTGCAGTTTTTGGATGGGTAATATAAAAAGCCTCCCAAGGCAGATAGGCTATGCCCCTGTGGCTCAGGGGAGATCAAAACTACAAAACACATATTACTTTGCTGTTCTTTTTATTGAGAGATTCGTTCTAAGTTTGGTCTTCCCTTACTCAGTAGGTATCCTGGTCGATTAGACAGTGTAGGCTAGAATGTTACTTATAGATGAAAACTCACTGGTCTCAGCACTTTTCACACAGTTTTGTGTGGCAGTTTGTAAAATCCACCAGATACATATGTATATTGAAGAATTTTAATAATAATTTTACTTATTACTCATTGCATGTATTTATTGTATGTAGGAGTTAATTTGTAAGTTTTTTCTTATCAATTATGGCTGTGAACGTTATGACTTATGATTTGTGTTGGTCAATGACTGATCTCCGCCCATCTGATCAGGTTGCTCACTTCTGCATGTAAGGCCCAAAATCTGGTTCCTTATGCCTTTGTCATCATATTGTCTGTCTGGACTAGAACGTGATAACCTGTTAGTATCTTGGAGAATTCCAAGAGCCCCAGCCTGGTGGCTCTCAGTTCTAAAATTTTATACTCAGTGAGGTATAAGATCAAACCCCTTGTGTCATTGTCCCTTGAGACTGGGTTCCCCACCTTGGCAGACTTGCGTCATCACCATTTTCTTTAGATTTCAGATTGGGGATCCCTATTGGAAACAAAAGGGTTCCAGCCACCACTGCAGCTGATGCTGAAGTTGTTTTGGCAACTGTACCAGCTTGTAGCCCTAACTGGTCACCACATCCTGGTAAGGTAAGGGAAATTGTCTGTCTGGCATGGAACCTTGACCATTGAAGCACTTCATAGCTTGACACCACCATGCTCAGAAGTTTAGCCAGTACCATACCCTCTATCTTGTGCTTTTTCAGCCTGTCTATGGTCAGAAGTTGTATGTTGTGTTGTCTCTCCCAAGTGCCTATCTGCACCCCAGGTGTACCCATGATTGAGAGGTGTTTAGATTGCCCTTCTCCATGTTGACTACAAAGGCATGGTCCCTCAAAAAAAAAAAATCACCATAATCTCTGATGCTTCCCCGCTCTGCTGGTAAGAAGGGGCCTTGGCAAGAATGTCATCTAGAGATGGTGACAGCAACACTCCCTGAAGTCTCAGATGTTTTACAATGGCCACCATAATCTTGGTGAACCCCCTTGGGAATGATTTCAGGTGGAAAGGCAATGCTGGTACTGAAAGTGTTTCCCATCAAATGCAAAGCATAGGAACCTGCAGTGAGCCTCTTGAACTGGGATGTGTAAATGGTCCTACTATAGATAGATGGATGCCAGGAAATCCTTGCTTGAACATCTGCCAGAATGGAGTTCAGAGTTTTCATCCTGAACATTCTAGCCCTGATGCAGTTGTTTAGCCATTTCAGGTCCAAGATTTTCCTGGCATCCTTATTCTTCAATAAGATACCTGTCAAGTCCATCTCCAAAAAGGTTTATGCCCTTGAAGGGAACTGCCATCACTTTAGCTTGTGCCGCAGAGTCACCATCCCAGTTCTGAGCCACATGTTCCTTCTGGCTGCTACACTGCATGCCATGGCTCTAGCTAATTGCTGCAAGACATCCAGTGAAGTAGCTGTTACAATCACTGTCGCTAGGGCAATCTTCTTCAATTCGTCTTTAAGTTCTTTCGGGATTCCACTATCAGCTGAGGCCCAAGAATGTGCTGCCCTGGCAAACACCGAGCCTGCTGTTGACATCCTGATGGAGCAGGCTGAGACTTTGAAGGCTTTGCATAAGGCTTGCTCAAATCCCCTATTGCTGGGGTCTTGGGTAATTTATCTGCATCCATATGTGGAACTGGGTGGAGTCCAAGATAGTCCCAGGTTCATCCACCATTGGCACCTTGAGTCTCTTGGTAGCCTCTGGTATCAGGGAATAACGCTTGGAGCAAACATCTGATGGTTAGTTTTTTAGCTTGGAATGGTGTTCCCACTCTGCCTTCATCCTACTATAAAAGGCTGTGGGCAGTTAGAGGAGCAGAGGAGGCTTGCCTTTGCCTGCCTCAGCATAGCAACCCTGGGCTTCCTTGGTTGTCTCCCATCCAAATACTAACCAGGACTGACCCTGCTTAACTTCTGAGATCTGACAAGTATGGTCGAGCCTGGGTGATCCAGGTCAGGGCTGGCATCCCTGCTTGTGGTACTGCCAGTTTGTACCTCATCTGGCCAGATTCCACTGGAAGTTCTGGGTCAAAATCATAATTTTCCTTAGGTCTGGAGGAAATTCTGAGTGCTCGGAAAGTAATCGCATGTACAGCTCTTGAGGGAATAGCCAGGACTGTACTGTTAGTACTACTTTCCCTTCTCCCTCTCTTCTTCTCATTTCAGGATCGCTGTGCTCTACAGAGTACCTGTGAAACATGTCCTGTTCTAGTAGCAGGGCTGGTAAGAGGACAGGCCCCTCCCCTTCCTGGAATGATCTGAGGAGGTTCTATGGAAAAAGCCCACAAGGAAAAAGCCCACATGAAAAAAGCACACAGAAAAAACCCCAGGGTCATAAATGCTCACAGAAAAAAAGTCCACGTGGAAAAATGCCCACACGGAAATAAGCTCACATAGAAAAAAGCCCATACACATAAAAGTCCACACGGAAAGAAGCCCACGTGGAAAAATACCATGTGAAGTGCTATAGATATTTATAATGATGGATAACAATTCATCTTGATTTATGAGAATGAACAGGTATTACCTATATTTTATATTGTTGTTTTAGGATTAAAACATGTCAAATTCACGTGCAACTATTCAGTGGATGTCTTCCTGCACATTCAGGACTATTTCTTCTTTATGATTCCTCTAGATCTCCAGCATCCTTCTTTCACTCTTTCTCCTTAAATTGACACACCGATGCCAGAGCTTCAAGAAATATGCCATAATTGATCCAGAATTACTCAGACCCATATTCAACTCTCTGCATTGCCCTGAAGTTTCCCTCTGGACAATTTTTATAGGTGAGCAGAATACATTTGCAATGCATGGGATACCATTTTCTTTGATCTAGAAAAATATTTTCCATTTGCATTATTCTAACATTCCATAATGCATGCCAACTTGTCATGCATACAATATACAGTGCTCCTTATTCAAAAATCATTTTGGAGTTAGATAGTTTTAATCCTGCAATAAATTTGAAGGCGTGATTCATTTTATATCAGCAACTTCAACAATAGCAGGAACAATAAATAAGTAGAGGCTTGTGTAGATTCATGGATGTATTTTTAATGTCCATTATTTCTTCACTCTTTTCTCCTCTCTACTTACAACTCCCATTCACAGTATTCACAAACAATATTTATATAAACACACTTCATACATCTACCATCTGCATGTAATTCCCATATACACATATCACTACTGCCATTTTCTCTGGAACCATGTTTCATGAAGAGCACAAACATCCAGCTACCCCTACACTTTGTGTGTGGACAGTTTTCTGTGTGAAGATGGAATATTCATGGACGTTCTATAAAAAGCTCAGCAGTTAGGGACAACTGAAACCTACATTACACCTAGACCCCCACCCAGGGTTGCCAGGGAACCCTGGCTTGTCAGTGGGGGGATTTTGGAGGGGCATTCCAGGGGTGGACAGGGATGTTGCATGATGTCCCTGACACAATGACATCACACAGAAGTGACATCATCAAGTTGGGACGTTGTACTGTGATGCTCTGCATTTTGGGCAAAACTCTGGTTTTTTTGGCTTAAAACCAGAGAGTTTTGCCCAAAAAGTAGAGCGTCCCAGTACAGCATCCCAATGTGATGATGTCACTTCCACGTGATGCCATTGCATTGGGGATGTTGCTGTGCAATATCCCTGTTTGGGGGTGGGGCTTCCCCCACCGGCCAGCAGCCTGTAAGTATGCTGACCCCGTAGCTTAGGAGGGGTCATGTCATGGGTCCTGGCTCTGCTGAAGCTGACTATTCCTCAGATGAGGAAGAGGCATACAGCAACCCAGCCTCCTCTGGAGTCAGCCCAGAAGAGGAACCTTTACTAGCACCTGAGGGAGAAGAAGCTCCAGCATCTGCACAGGAAGGGCAGCAAGGTGAAGAGACTGAGGTGCAGTCAGAGGGAGGGTCTGGTCCAGAGCCTAGCCCAGCACTTCCAGTTGGAGACACCTTGAGGCCAGAATCCCCATCTAGTTCACCTGAATGTCCCAGATGCAGGGTATGCCAGTGTCTGAATGTGCAAGAAAGAAGGAGTAGTGCCAGATTTCAGCTGTTGCAAAGGCAATGTGAGGGGATGTGAGTTTGCAGATTGCCTCCCAAGGAAGGGAGGCTCTGTCATAAGAAACCATGCTAACCTGCCTCAGTGCAGATGCAATTGTGCAATCTCAGACCTTGTCCCGGCTGCCAGCCTCCGCTCCTTGCTCCTGAAAACTCTGATTTCCTGGCATTCTGACTCTCGGCTCTGTTTCTTGGCTTGCTTTTGGAATGTGTATCTAGCTTTCAGTAAAGTGTATCTGTGGTAACCAGCCAAGACCCAGTACAGGTCGTTTCAACCAGCAATGGACACCATAGGAGTACCCCAGGAGTCCATATACCAGGCAACTTAAGTGGACACAATGATGGATGCCAAGACTGGCAGGCCCCATAACCATGCCTAGGCAGTGACCCTGGGAAGCACATGAGATCTCATTATGACAACTGCGACTCCAACCTCCACCCAGCTGACATCTGCATACTCCAGAAAATGGACTTGCCTCATCCCAGAGTTACTTCTTTCAATCTCAGTCGCTAATCCTACCAATCCCCCTTAGTCTTCCTCCTCACATTTCCTTCATAATGAAAAATACTGATTTCTACTCCTTTCCCACATCCCAAACCCATCAAGCAGTATTGTTTCCATTTTGATTTGAATTAGCAATCCACTAGTCCTTCAACCACCAGAGAAGTAATCAGGAACCCAACAAAAATTGTACTTTGCATCTAGAAGAGAATCTCCAGTCTGTTTTGTCCACTCCTGGACACTCTATACAGAGTTTCCAAACTACATTGTTTTATTCCTGACTAGGAAGGGAAGCCCGTTGTGGAACCGAGACAACGGGCGCTAGACAGGCCCCCTTCCCGCGAAGAAGGTGCTGGAGGCAGGCGTATCTGGCGGCCATTGGGGAAGGAGCTCACCCGCCGTCCCCAGCCTCCGCTGTCCCTGTCGCTGAGACTCCGTCTCTCCGGGGCTGCAACGTCCCCCTGGCACTGGCCCTGCCTCGCTCCCCGGCCAGCACCGTCGGCTGGCATCGCAGCCTCCCTTCCCTGGCTCCTGGTGGCGGTGTTCGCTCGCAGCGTTCGCCTCCCGCCTCCCAGCCAATGGCACACCAGCAGTCTTGAGCGGCAGCTGGCGGGCCAATGGCAGCAACGCAGGCAAGCAAGGCAGCCAGTGGCAAGGGACCCTGTCTCTGACTGACAGGTCCCTCAGCCAACTGATTCCGGCGCGCATTTTCACCATATAAGGTATGACGAAAATATGACGAAAATCCTTTTATATATAAGGAAGGATTAATCTCATCAATGCTTTGTTCCAAGGGATTCCTCACATTAGCAAGTCCTCTGGACATGTTTCTGAATATAACTAGCCCAGTACAACTCCATTGCTGTGTTTGTGTTCCCTTGGGCGCCTACCAACACCTCCTCCCCATATACTGGGTCCTTCCTCTCCACAAAGTGCTGGTCATTTTACCATCTTTATTGCTTCATGGATGTCTTCAGGAAAGGTAGCTATCACCTCAACCCCCACTTTTCTCCTGCTCCTCTCTTTCATTTTCCATAGATTTTGGATATGTGTATGTTCCATGTATGCTCCTTGTGTGTTAAATTCCTTAATTTCCCTTCAATAAAACATTCTCTATTTTACCCTTGGACTGGTCATTGAGAGCTCTCTTAAAGGGAAAGATCCCCGTAAACATAGGTAGCAGATCCTTGCTTAATATCCCACCTCTCAATGAGGCCTGCCATTTAGCTAACTGAGAGCAGAACTTCAGGCTAGTGGTGGGCAGAAGCCCCCCAAATTGGTGGAACCCTACCCCCACCCTCTACTCGCACCCCGAACTAGGAATTCATACCTCTTAACTCCAACTCCAAATAGACAATATTTTTTAAAAAAATAATTCCATGAAGCTTTGCAGCTATAATGCAGTTGCAAGTTCTTATGGCAACACATGTGTGAAAAACACAGACATGCCTGATTGTGATCAGAACAACCAAAAAGGGGGAGAGGTCTTCCAACCAGGAAAGAAAGAAATGATAAGGACCTCTAGCCAACAGAGTGAGTGGGTGTGATATGTATAGTCCCTCTAGCAACCATTAGTAATTGGGCTGAAGCATCTTGTGCCAACTGAAGCTTCTGAGTTGACTTTAAGGGCAGACCAATGTAGATAGCATTACAACCATCAATTCCTGAGTTACCATAGCATGGATTCATATGGCCGGATCAGTTTAGTCTAGGTATGGGCCATCTTCTGGGATAAATCAAGCTGGGAGGATGAATTTTTTCAGCTGCATTAACATGTTCTCCAGCAGTAATACCAGATCCAATATAACCCCTAGTTCTTATCTGAGTCAGCAAGTGTCAGCTGGATCCCATCAAAAGTGGGAAACACAATATCCTTCAAGAACTCAGCCTTCCAAACCAGCATTAACTCTGTCTTGTGAGGATTCAGTTTCAACTTGTTCACCCATATAACTTCATGTGCAGAACCAATCCTGAACCTTTACAGCTTCACAGGCAATCTGGATAAAGCAATATAGAGCTGGATATCAGTTGGAGGTTATACAGAGATTGATGTAAAGCCTAAAGAATATACACACAGAAGGAAAAACATGAGGGAGAAGATTGAGCCTTTTGGAACCCCATAAGACAAATCCCACTCTGATGACAACCAGTCTCCAACAGCAACTCTCTGAGTCCTGCCTATAAGGAACAATTTAAGCCAACCCAAACACATCCTTTAATCCCTATCTCTACCTCCAGATGCCTCAACGAGATGGCATGGTTTACAGTATCAAACGCTGCTGATAAATCCAGTAAGAACAAGAAAGAGACACAGCCTTTGTCTAAATTCAGACAGAGATAGCCAACTAAAATCACTAGTGCTGTCTCAATCCCATAGTTTAGGCTGAAACCAGACTGAAAGGGGGTCTAGAGCAAATAAGTCATCTAAGAAGACATGGAAATGTTCTGCCTCTGCTCTCTCAATTATATTACTCAGGAAGGGTAAATTAAACTCCAGGAAATAATTGGCACATAATTATTTCCTAGTTTCATTTTTTTAAGTAGTGGACAGATGACGACCACTGGCTTTAGTGATTAAGGAAAGATGCCTTGAATCAATGATTGAGTTATGAGGACATTTGGACCTCATTAATGTCATCCTTCCATGATTTAAATAACCAGATTGAACAAATGTTCAAAGTCCAAGTGGTGACCTTCACACTTCCAAAGATCCTGTCAGCATCCATGGTGGTAAGCAGATCAAGATTATCCATAAAAAGACCAGATGATGTATTGAGCATTTATAGTGTCTCAGCTATATTACAACAAACATCCAAATAAGAACACATGTATGAGGGACTGTGCTTTAAAAGCTCATAAGTGCTGTTTGAACAAGTGAAGGACTATGAAGGGTTAATGCTTCACAGAGCCAGAGACCCTTTGAGTGACAGGCTGCTCAAACATATTTCATTGGATGGTGTCATCTGAGAACAAAGAGTTGGGAGCTGACTGTTGAAGAGAATTCAGTTTACTGCTGATGGAAGGCTGGGAAGGTGGCAAGGAGAAGTGGGAGTATTGCTGAATACTCCCATTTGGGCCAGAGAAAGGGACAGAGCTTCTAGTTTAGAGAATTAATTCCCTGTCCAGTTGAAAAGGGAGATAGCTTTAAAGAGTCGCAGGTAGGTTTATTTATTTATTTATTTGATTTATCTCCCCCCCCCAGGGTTGGCTCAGGGTGGCTTACATATATGCAAAAGCTAAAAACAGCAATATAATAAAAGTATTAAATCTTAAAACAACAGCATAAGGTGCTAAACAATTTAAGTAACAATGGCAAAGGCAAAGTAGCATCAACACACTAGTAAATGCAGTCAGTATTAGATTTTAGTGTCCGCAAAACTCAGGCTGCCAGTGATGGTATTGGGCCCAGGGCCTTGATGTATTAGGTGTGGCTCCTTAATTAAAGGCCTGGTGGAAGAGCTCCATCTTGCAGGCCCTGCAGAACAGTAAAAGGTCCTGCAGGGCCCTAAGGTCTTCTGGGAGCTCATTCCACCAGTGTGAAGCCGCTACTGAAAAGGCCCTGGCCCTTGTTGATGCCAACCTGACAGAAGGGCCAGATGGTTTTAGGAACCTGACTGCAGTGCTCTCTGGGGAACATGTGGGGAAAGGCGGCCCCTCAGATAGGCAGGTCCCTGACCATAAGGTAAAGGTAAAGGTAAAGGTTCCCTTGCTCGAAAGCCAGTCGAATCCGACTCTAGGGTTGCGGTGCTCATCTCCGTTTCAAAGCCGAAGAGCCAGCGCTGTCCGAAGACGTTTCCGTGGTCATGTGGCCGGCATGACTAAACACCAAGGTACACGGAACGCTGTTACCTTCCCACCAAAGTGGTACCTATTTATCTACTTGCAATTTCTTGCTTTCGAACTGCTAGGTTGGCAGGAGCTGGAACTAGAGACAGGAGCTCACCCCGTCATGCGGCACCCGGGTCTCAAACTGCTGAACTACTGACCTTCCACAGCCTGCAGTTCAGCGTCTTAACCACTTGAGCCACCGCAGCTCCTTCCCTGACCATAAAGGGCTTTAAAGATAAGTACCAGCACTTTGAAGCGAATCCAGTATGCTACAGGCAGCCAGTACAGTGCTTTTAGTGCAGGTTGAAAGTGCTCCCGTATAGGGAGACCCAACAACAGCCTGGCCGCTGCATTCTGCACTAGCTGAAGCCTCTGGATTTGGGTCTAAGGCAGCCCCATTTAGAGAGCATTACAGTAGTCTAACCTTGAGGTGACCATTGCATGGATCACTGTCGTCAAGTCGTTGCATTCAAGGAAGGGAACCAACTGCCTGATCAGCCAAAGGTGATAAAAGGCGGACTTAGCAGTGGCTGCTACCTGGGCCTCCATTATTAGGGAGGCATCTAAGAGCACTTCCAAGCTCCTAACCTCCAACGCCAGCACCAATGGTACACTGTCAAAAGTTGGGAGTGAGATCCCTCGCCCTCACCCTGGGCCACCCCGACTCAGGCACAGGAATTCTGTCTTCGTTGGATTCAATTTCAATCGGCTCAGTCTAAGCCAACCAGCCACGGCCTGCAATGCCAGGTCCAGATCTCCCAGACTACAGTCAGACTGACCACCCAACAACAAATAGAGCTGAGTGTCAACTGCATACTGCTGACATCCCAGCCCATGCCTCTGGGCAATCTGGGCAAGGGGGTACATATAGATGTTAAATAACATTGGGGAAAGTGTCAACCCTTGGGGCACAATGCAAACAAGGGCCACCGTTTGTATCCGATCCTGAAGAAATGAGGAAAGCTACTGCAAGGCAGACCTCTGAATCCCAGCGTCGGTGAGGCAGTGGATCAGTAGTTGGTGGTCGACCGTGTTGAATACCATCAACGGGTCTAACAACAATAACACTGCTGCCCCAATCCAGATCCCTTTAGAGAAGGGATTTGGGTACTTGGTAGTGTATCCCTGTCTTCTGAAACTTGAAGAGTCAGTTAAACCCAAGAACTTATACTGGAGTGTCTAGTAGACACTGAAAGCCTCTCATCTTAAAGACTCTAAGACTTTATGAAAAGCTTAAGAAGTCCACTTGCTGGAAACAAATGAACTGGAGTTTGAGAAATTACTGTTACCTCAGAGTTATTATTAATTCACCTCAGACATTTTATCCCTGATTTCACCTGACCTTTCCCCCTCTACATTGAATAAAATATTCCATTTATTTTTGGACTTTCAAAAGCCTCTCATGCATCATTTTCAGAAGTATAAGTTAAGGAGGTGATCTTGTCTCTTCCCTTGAGTCCATGGGCTGAGTCAGCATCAAAATATAATAACGTGACAGGGTGGGACTGCCATAAACCTTCAAATAAGAAGAAAATGGATAAAGGGGCTGCTCAGCCAGAAAGGAAGAAAAAATGGAGGGGAAATCCTGTGTGATAAGGAGGGAAGACAGCGAGATTGCCATAACATGTAAGATATTTTCTCAACAAAATTTTTTGCAAAAGCATCACAAGTAATCACCAGTTCCTGAGAACTTATCTTGGTATACAATGCTGTGATTAATCTAAAGTTTGCAAATATGTAATAACTGGCTCCTTTTGAATTTTTTAAAAAACTTATAGTATGATTGTAATCACACTTGTATTGTAAACTGCAGGAAGATTGAAATAACTAAACATGAAATGACATACAAGTACAGAACATTCACATTACTATGAAAACAGAATACCTGAATGTTTTCTGCTTCAAATTATTCATATAGTAATAGCTTTGTTAATTCACATAACCTTTTTCTGAAAAAAGATCTGAAGGGGCATTTTTAAATGGGTAATTTATTTAAAACATTTTAAAAACCTTTAAAATATTTTAAAAGTGAGTTTAGTACATGAAGGTGAACTGTATTTAAATATATTAATTTCCTGTACTTTAAAAAACACATTAAGGCATGCAATGAAAATGGATGCATTAAAGTGGAAGAAAAAATATAGAAATAAAACCCCTAGTAATTTGCATAAAGTAACAATAATGTTAAAATAATACAATACCTAATTCCCCCCATCAATTTAGTAATGATTTTTGTATGATATAAAATCTAGTTATATTGGAGACATTTGAGTAGCTATTAGTTCTGATTTTCTGATCTGTCTGTGTTATTGACTGGAACACACAGACACAGGAACACTTTCTGCAGACGCTCTTACTTGCTGGTTCAAGAAACAATAATTTAATATAGCCATCACTTCTGTCACTATATTATCACATGTTAGAATGGGTTCCCAAATAATACTACAAAGGTTACTATCCACCCACAAGTGCAGTTTTATGAATATATGGTTTGTTTTATGATGTGATGTTTTATTCTCATGTCTTCTTGTTAAGGGTTTTTGGTCCTATAATTAGTCCTTCAGTCTATCTGGACTGAAATTCACTGGCAAATATAATAAATTTGAAAAACAACAACAACAACCTGGATTGCTTACCTATAACTGTTGTTTATTTTATTTTATTACTGGATTTCTAGCCCGCCCTTCCCTGTACATGCAAGGCTCAGGGCGGAGTACAACAAGTTAAAATAATATTATAATTAATAAAACAGATCAACATTATAACAATCCAAGCAAAAATCAGATGGCGCTGTTAGCTGCTAAAACATATCACTTATCCAGATGAGATTGTGCAAGTTGTGTGGTTTATAAAGATGGTGAACAATGCAATGAATGGCAGGGAAGGGGGCATTTAGGGCACAGAATCATAGAATCACAGAGTTGGAAGGGGGCATACATCTAGTCCAATCCCTTGCTCAATGCAGGATCAGCCTAGAGCATCCCTGAATCATACAATGTTATTTAATGTTATTTAACATACAATGTTATTTGTCATACAATGTAGATATACAATGTTATTTAAGGCATACAAGGTTATTTAAGTAGTCATCAGACTTAAGTAGTCATTCAGACTGATGGCTTTGTATCTGCACAATGCTTTGATTCGGATACTTCTAGAGTTAATGCTTAGACATGAAACTTCTCTCCCCTCAGAGAAGCATCTTGGACTGCATGTGTACAAGGAATAGGAGTTGCACCTTCATACTCAATATCTTCCAAAATGTAAGAGCATGTTGCAGTAAGTTAAAGGCACCTGTAACAGGCAAGGTCTGTGGGTAGTGTGAATGCACAGATGACCTCTTGAGAAACAACAGCTCATAGCATAGTTTGATAGTCTTAGAGATCCACTGCTGTATATACTATCACACCACTAAGCAAAGTTTGAAGTCTTCCTCCTAATTAATTCCATTCCTCAAATGGAAGAGACATTTAAGTTATAGGAAGGCTCCTCAGGCCAGAAAAATTTCCTTTAGCCTAAGATAAAATAGCACTAGAGAGACTGGAAGAATTCTGTGAAGACAAAAAGTTGATCATTGTGAAACACATGTTTCAGGCAACCAAACAGATATATCAGATGGCCAATACAGAAATCAAATATACCACATAATTGGAAGCAGAAGGTAGAGAAGCTCTATTCTTTCTGTTAAAACAAGGCCAGGAGCTGACTGTGGTACAGACCATGAATTGTTAATATCGAAAATCAGAATAAACCTTCAAAAATCCTCAAAACATCCAAAATATAACCTAAACAACATTCCTGAAGAGTTTAAAGACTCTGTAAAGAACAGGTGTGCATTACTAAGTTCAAGTGAATGTGAAACAGAAGAACTATGAGTTGAAACCAGATATTATTGAGGAAGAATGCACAAAGACTATTCCTATAGTCAAAAGAAATGAAAAGCCTCAATGGATGACTGATGAAACTCTTAAAATTGCTAGAGACAGATGAGAAGCAAAAGCTGACAGAAATAGAATCAAAAGTCAAAATGCAGCATTCCAGTGATTTGCACACAGAGACAAAGTGAACTATTATAATAATCAGTGTAAAGAAATAGAAGACAACAACAAAAAAGAACAAAGATGTTCCACAAAATCCAAGAAATCAAAGGAAAATTTAAAGCATGCTGAAAGATCAATATGAAAAATATGGAAAAACATTAACTGAACAGTACAAAATAAAGAAAAGATGGGAGCAATACACTGTAGAACTATCCAGAAGAGATGAAAAGATGACAGATTCCTCCCAAGAATAATGTTTTGAAGAATCTACATTTTAAAAAGTGAGGTGAAAGCTGCGATGAAAGCAATTGGGAGAAAGAAATCACCAGAAGTAGAGGATATCAATAGAGCTATTCTAAGTCACAGAAACAGAGCCCATCAAAATCTTAACAAGAATATGTCACTAAATATGGAAACAAAACAATGGCCCACAGACTGAAAACAATCTACATTCCCATTCCAAAAAAGGAGACATCAAAGACTGCAGCAACTATCGGACCATCACGTTAATTTCTCTTATAACAAAAACTGTTACCATATGTGGAATGAGAAATGCCAGATGTTCAAGCTGGATTCAGAAAAGGAAGAGGAACTAGAGATCATATTGCAAATTTACATTGGTTACTGAAGCATAAAAGAGAATTTCAGAAGAAAATCAGCTTGTTTTTCATAGATTACAGCAAAGCTTTTGAATGTGTGGATCATGAAAAATTATGGTTGGTTTAAAAAGAAATGGGTGTGCCACAGCATCTGATTATTTTGTTGTTGTACAACCTGTACTCTGGACAAGAGGCTACTGTTAGGACAGAATATGGAGAAACAGAATGGTTTCCAGTTGGCAAAGGTGTCAGACAAGGATGTATGTTATCTCTCTGTCTCTTCAATCTATATGCAGAACATAAGGAAAACTGGATTAGATTTGGATGAAGATGGTGTGAAAACTGATGGAAGGAATATTAAGAATATGAGATATGCAGATGACACCACATTGCTGGCAGAAAATAGTGAAGCGAAGATGAAGAAACAAATTGGTGCAGAGGGAAATAGAATCTTTAATAATTATACAACCCCACATTTCATGTGCAACGTAATTGGGGGAATCTTTCAGATTCTTTTTAGTTCCGTTCCCATACATACACTAGGATGAAGAAAACAATGAAGACCTGAAATGGCTACTGATGAAGACTAATGCAGAAAGCGCCAAAACTGGATTACAGCTGAACATCAAGAAGGCAAAATTAATGACTACTGGGGAATTATAAACTTTAAGGTCGACAATGAAGAGATTCAAATTGTGTGAGATCTTCTGTTCCTTGGCTCCATCATCGACCAAAAGGGAGACTATAACCAAGAAATCAGAAGGAGATTGAGACTGGGAAGGTCAGCCATGAAGGAGCGAGAAAAGAGTCATACTATAGTATTCCCCATTACTATGTATGGGTGTGAAAGTTGGACAGTGAGGAAAACTGGCAGGAAGAAAATTGATTCCTTTGAAATGTGGTGTTGGAGAAGAATTTTACAGATACCGTGGACTAGCAAAAAGACAAATAAGTGGGTTCTAGCCCAAACTCTGCCTAGAAGCTAACATGATTAAACTGAGGCTATTGGACTCTGGTCTCAAAATAAGAAGACAAGAGTCAGTGGTAACTACAATAACATGAGAAAATGCTGAAGGCAGCAAGAAAAAAGGAAGTCCTTCCCACTATGAAATGGATTGACTCAATACAGGAAGCCACTGCCCTCAGTTTGCAAGACCTGAGCAAGGTTGTTAATTATATGATGCTTTGGAACTTATTAATGCAAATGTCACCATAAGTTGGAAGTGACATGATGTCTCTCTCTCTCTCTCTCTCTCTCTCTCTCTCTCTCTCTCTCTCTCACACACACACACACACACACACACACACACACACACACACACACACACACACAGACAGTAAATTCCAGTGAATGATCCTCTGTGAGGACACACACTGTTTTCTTAGGGCCTGAGTAGCAAAAAGAGGCTGGCACGTAGTTGAAAGGCAGCAGTCCTTTCAGTTTAGAAGGAAAGTGCCTTTCTAACATCTAAGGAGTGAAAAGCCTGCTCTGCATCTGATGATGGAACAAGGTAAGGAGGACAAAGTCCTTATTGAGGTGGAAACCTGACACCATCTTCTTCAGGAAGATGTCCTGATGAAGTAGTACCTTGTCCCTGTGGAACTAGAAGAAAGTAGGATCAGACCCTAAAACACAAAGTTCAGAGGGCCTCCTAGCAGAACAGATGGCAACCAAAAATATCGCCTGGAAAACAAGGGAAGTTACAGGTGGCCAGCGGTTCAAAAAACTTGTCCATGAGTTGGGTAAGGACAAACTGCTGGTCCCATAGAAGAATCAGTGACTGAACTGAACAGGCAGATGGTTCAGATACGTGTTTGGTAGTCCGTTCTTGTTCTCTGGCATCCTGGCAACTAAACCTGGCTGCCAAAATAATTTCATGCCTTGTGACATGGATAGCAATGGGAGTAATGTTGATTTGATGCACCTTTTACACAGGCTACAGGCCAAGTTGTTCAAAGTGCTGGATTCCGTAGTTTCATGTTTGTTTATATAGTACAATAAAGGTGAATTGTCTATCTAGGGGATGACAGTGATCCCTTGATGCCAAAGATGTGCCGCAACAACCAACATGCACTTGGTGAAAACCCTTAGGGTGATGAAAAGGCTGAAGGGCAACATGTTGCAATGATAGTGGCATCTTCCACAATGAACCATAGAAAACAGCACTGAGGCCAGACTGAGGCCATACCAGGTAGTGATGAGAAATCGGAGACCTGTGTGTACCTCTCTAATATGAATTTACTTTCACTGACTGAATGAGGATGGAGGGCTTGAAGGCATGTACATATATCCTATTCCCTGGCATACTACTTCAACAAACTAAAAAGTCACTAAACTAAAATTTATGAAAACTGTTATTTAATCCAGTGTATGCAAACACAACAAGAAGAAGTTGAAAGAAATGTCAGGCTCTGAGCCAGTTAGCAATTCTTGTAACACATCTTCCTTTAAAGAAGACTGCTTTGTCACTGGGATTTTTGTGCCCTGTATATAGGTACACCTGCTGCTATTTCAACCAAAGCTCATGTAGAGGTAGGAGCCTTTGGCTCTTTTCCTACATCCCTATCTTCTGATGAAGATTAGGAACCCTGGATGTGGCCTACAGTGCAGTGGCTAAACAAGTAATGTTGGTGTAACATCTGGTGTACATGAGGAAGGCAGTCTGGTAGTAGTAGGTTTTGGCTGTTTTGTGGAGGAATAAGGGTAAAGGTGCACTGTTCTGTTTGTCTTATAACATATAAGAACTGTCTCTGTGTCTTTTGTCTTTTTCCAGAAGCAGGTGAGAGCTGGCACTGGGGCTTTTGTTCATTATTTGAGTGTATATGCGTGTTTGTTTTTTTGTTTCACTTGCTGGTGGGTTGATGTGTTTGGGGTGGCAGAATGGAATAACTGATGGTACTAAATGCAGTTGGGTATGAGGTATGGAGAGGTATGGTGGTGGGAGAAGAACATGCCAGGTAAGGGGAAGGGATACCGTACAATTGCAGGCTGTTGGCCCTTCTGGTTCTTCCAGCTGGGTTGATACTGATAATATCAACAACATGATAGGCTATAAAATCTCGATAATAAATGCTTGGTCAGTCACAGGTAAAACAGCACCCATGTAGGATTTAATACTGGTTGAGAGGACTGGAGTGGCGTGTATCATCTAGACTCAGTTGGAGAAAGGGGGACAGGCTAATGGCTCCCAACTGTGACCTCCATGGTATTTGGACCTTGGCATGGACAGATCACCACTCACTGGGATTTCTATTTATAGGAAAAACAATACTCTGCAAGGGTTGGGGGACTGACTAAGACTATTCTCCCCTATAGCCAGGTGGATGGTTTTCTGATGGTTGGCTTTTTTTCATTGATATGGTTGCTGCTCCAGATGATGTCCTGGTTGACCTGTGGAATGAGGAAATGATCCAGGCAGTTGAGGTGATTGCCTGGGCAGCCCTTGGATCTATGGAGGGTCTGCATGCTATGAAGACACAGGGAAAATGGCTAGAGTGATGCTGAAGGAAGACTCATGCCAAATTTGACAAGACACAAAGCTTACTTTGTGGCACTGATGGTGGCAAAGAAACAATACTCCTATGCCATCATTGTGTCTGCACAATATAGATCTATGAAACCCTTCTGGATTTTCAGGGGCTTATTGGGATTTGGCCTGTAGGAGGAGGTGGACTGTTTGGTGGCCCATGGTGACTAAGTTACCCAACACTTTGAGGACAAAATCTCTTGAATCCATACTGTTTTGGATTCCACATCAGCAGTATGAGGGTCAGATTCTGCTGGGGTGCCAGCTGGTGTTCCCTCTAAGCTGAGTTAGTGTGAGATAGCTCACAGTTTTTAGCCTTCAGCTCACACATTTTTGTCTTAGCTCAGGAAAGATGGCTTCAGAGCTAAATAATTTACACAGTAGACAAATCACTGGCTCACAACTTTAATGCCAGTAGCTCACAGAGTAGAATTTTTGCTCACAAGACTCCACAGCTTAGAGGGAGCATTGGTGCCAGCTTGTCCAGTTGTGCAGGATAGTTTTCAGTTTATTCAGTGGGATATGGACAGGATTTTTGGAAGTCTGATGCCTACCACCAGCTTGTGTGATTCTTATCCTCTACTGGTTGCTTAAATTTGCTTGTGTGTGTGTGTGTGTGTGTAGGGGGGTTGCTGGCTATATTGAGATAAATACTCTCCTTGATAACAGCCTCTCTAGGTTATAGCCCTCTGACTTAAGAGAAGTCAGAAGTTTATTTATCCCAGGTGTAAAGTGAAAACCTTGTGTCCTAGCCAGTGATCACTCATGTTTCTCTTTTAAGATTTTTATTTAAAATTTAAAATCAATCTAATTATTCTTGAAATGAATAAATGAGAAAGAATCATGGTGATACAAAATATACTTGTATATGTAAATGAAATTAGAAACAGAAATACATACATAACATTCCTTATCCTATCAAAGGATTCAAAGATAAAACACAATTTCTGAGATTATCACCAAAGTGCTTTCAGAAAGATTAGTCTCATGCAACCCACATATGGGAATTTCTGGAGTGTTTTGGGTGTGGCTGTCTTATTTAGGCCCAATTATGTGAAACACACATGATCAGTAAATGGTGATGCAAACATTACTAATGGTAGCATTCTGGGCATAACTATCACTTCAATGCACTATACAGTGAGTAACATCAGTGATAATAAATAGCAACAACCACAGTATAATGATGATTACTTACTGCTTGACAGAGAAATAAAACTGAGATGGCGGTTATGCTCCAAATCTGAATACTCCGTCTAATATAGATTTTTAACTACAATGTCCATAGAAAAATGACCAGTCTGTCTTTCATTTTCTAGTAACCCAAGCCCCAGGGGTTTTCATTTTTTTTGATCCAAAGACCACTGCCAAGTCTCAGAATGTTTTACTGTCTACCATCTGTTCCCAACTGTCAGCAGTAAAATTCCAGATCACTGGGGATGTATGTTGGCAGTACTAGTCCATCTCTATTCATTCCCACAGACTACCACAGCCACTGAATACTCAGTCAAACTAGCTCATAGCAGCACCTATGAAGAAAGCAGGTGCATGCCAGATCACTTAAAATAATGTCAGGAATCTCTTCCATTTCCATTCATCTCACTGAAATCAATCCCTCTCAAGTACACTGAATTGCAGCCCTCAGGAACAAAACACTCACTAATAGTTATTTTTCAAAGTAACTAAAAATAGCAGTGATGTTCATCCAGGGCTGAAGATGAGACATGGTGCACTTGGCCTCCAGATTAAGGACATTAATTTATTATCGGTTTGTTATTTCTTACCCCAAAGAGCTCAGAGTGGAGCACAACAGTTCAAAAGTCAAAAACATATTACCCACAAACAATTTTTCTTTTATATATTCAAAATTTATCTGTCTGAACAAGAAGAAACATACAAAGGAATCATCAAAACCCCAAAGAGTAAGACTGGTGTTCTGTCCCAGCTAGCTTAGTCTCTGCCACTCAGAATGTTTTGTAACATTTTAAGAAGATGATTTTGCTTGGCTGTTCAGATGGAAGGAATTTTTTACCTGTAGATCAGCCACAAAGGGGTCTTCTATGTTTGCATATTAATGCGTCAACATTAATATCTCCTGGTAAAGTCAGGCAATCATTTATCCCATGCACGCACTGATCTCTGCATGTGCAATGAAGCCCCCATAGAGTTTTGGACTATGTGGACAATTGCAAATTTGGCCCTTTTCAATCTTGTTTATTCATGAACTTTTACCCAGACCAAATGGTGCCAAAAATATAGTCATCCTTCTTCAAAAACTGAGGTTTAATGGCTGACTTGTAATATTAAACCTGAAGATAGAGATGAGGCCTGTATTAATTTATAAAAGGGAAAATGATGTACTAAAAGCAAGTCACTAAATCACTTTTTAAACACCAAACACAATTTATTTCTGACTTTAAAACTCAGCCTCTAAACATTAATCTACACAAAGGCCAGAAACTGAATGAAACATAATTTGTGGAAACTGATACCTTTCATCACAACCCCTAGCTGAAAAGGTCATTAGATATATTATATCTAAGTGAGCAGCTTATCCCTGCTTCATTACTGATAATTAAGGCAAGTAATATTTTCTTGACAGTAATGTGTCCAGTAAGAGATATAGTCTAGTTTGCATAAAATAAGCATTAATTAGCAGAATAGTACCACAGATAAAAAAAATTAAGTACCTGTGTAACATGGTTTCATTATTTTTTCTTCATTTCCTTAAAGAATTAGCAGACTCAGAAACATAATGAGCATATTAAAAATCAATTTTCAGGCACCTATTGAAATTCATAATATGTGCAATACAATGTTTTTCTCTATAAAAGCAAGACATTTTAAAATGAATATATTATTTTAAATATTAGGTGCCACCTCTTTTCTGAATCTAGCAACTGTGAGTTTATTATTTGATGCAAAATTCAGATCAGGTGTTTGACTAATGCTTGGAACCTAATGAGGAATGTTTTTGTAGTCAGGTTCATGGAAAACACACCCAAGAAAATTGATCTCTTCCTCTGTTATCATTTGGTTTACAGTACTATAGCACACATGAAATAGTCTACAATCTTGAATAAATGGAATTTAGTGAAAAAAATGATTTCTATTTAGTTAATTTGACAAATGGAGTAAGTTATATGGAACCTAGCAATATGCACAACCGATGGTGGAGTGAGCCTGGGGCATACTTCTCACTAGTTTGAATAGCCACCTGGCATATATTGCTGTATCGCCAGTGTCTTAAGTGTATTAGACACCTGAGACACTACTAGAATCATAGCGTTGGAAGGGACCTCAAGGACCATCTAGTCCAACCCCCTGCACAATGCAGGAAATTCACAAATACCCCACCCCCACCCCCAGTGACTGCTGTTCCATGCCCAGAAGGTGACAAAAACCCCTCCAGGATCTCCAGCCAAACTGGCCTGGAGAAAAATGGCTTCCTGACCCCAAAGTGGCAATCAGCATTTCCCTGGATGTATAAGAAAGGGCCACAAGAACTAAGCGCTGATATGACCCTTCCTGCCTTCTGTCTCATGATCTGCCTAGGTTCACAGAATCAGCATTGCCATCAGATGGCCACCTAGCCGCTGTCTGAAAACAATCCAAAGAAGGAGAGCCCACCACCTCCCAAGGAAGCCTGTTCCATCGAGGAACTGCTCTGTCAGGAAGTTCTTCCTAATGTTTAGCCCAAAACGCTTCTGATTTAATTTCAGCCCATGGGTTTTGGTTCGACCTTCTGGGGCAACAATACATACTAGATATGTAGTAAACAAAAGGGATGAAATGTAAGTAGTGGGACTAAAGAGTCCACGCACATCTGAGCAGAGCAAACAAAAGGAAAAGTTAGCTGACCTCGAACAGGAACTACTGATTTTCTATTATGTATATGCCCTGTCAAGAATACTCTTTTGGAAAGATGAAAAGCATGAATTAATAAATAAATAAAAATGGTCACTGCACTGGCAAAGACGCAACATATTTCAATCCCCTTTCTAGTTTCTCTACCAGTGATTTAATTCAAGTGTCATGCCAAATCCTGGTTTGCAGTAACCATAGTTTAGAAAACAAGTGTGCCAAATATATTTAGTGTGCCAAACACATTAGCAAACTGTGGTTTACACTTGATTGCCTTCCCCAAGAATCCTGGCTGGATGCTATCCCAAACAACTCTGCTTTGCCCTAGTGATGGCAAAGCAACATCGTTCATGCTGCCTTCATACTACTGGATGGCAACCACAATGGGATGCGAATGTGTTAGCAGTCAGACCCCTCCTCTCACTGAGGGGCAGTTTATAGCTAGAATAATCATAAACACCCTTCTTAAAATATCATCTCCAAAATCATAAGTGCAAGACACTGCCTGGCCCCAAATGAGACAAAATGGATGCCATTCAGAAATAAGTCTGGACATGTAGTTTAGAAGTGTGAGTAAGCAAGGGCGTAGACTTTGCAATTTCCCAGGGGGGGCTGGGGCTGGGCCAGAGGTATTGCTAAGTTGTTAAAAGAACTGGGACCCAATGACATCATAGGGAGGAGCCAGTGACATCACAGGCCATTGTCACTATCTATGGAGGTGGAACTATGTGGCATTTAGGGAGGGGTTCCCCAGAAAATTAGGGCAGCCTGGGAACCCCTGGGAACCCCCCTAGCAATGCCCCTGGGTTGGGCTAAGCCGAGGAACAGGTGCCTTCTTAGCACACTGCTTAGAAACTCCACCTTAAAATGCAGCACAGATTCTATTGCTAGGGACTGTTTTTCCACTCTGGGAACTGTCATTACAGTCCTAGAGTAGCCTATCTGGGCCCAAAAACCTTATTGGAAAAACCATTCTGCATTTTCTTTGCAACTTTTTTTGGGCTGCAGTGTATTTCAGCAGAGCCCATGCAAGTCAATTGGTATTCCTGGCTCCCATTATCTCCAGCGGGCTTTCAAGCCTCTCCCATTATTTCCAATGGGCAATCCTGTCATTCCTTTTAGTACATCCCAGTTTAGTACATCCCTGCATGGCTCTGCAAGACAAGCCTTACAGGGAGAGAAGGGGGAAAAAAAACCTAGAAGAACAAGGGCGCTGGGTGCCCAGCCTCCCCGAGGCCGGCAATCCTCCAAGGATACTGGCCTCCCCCCCAAACTCCTCGCATGGCTTTCTGCAAGGCAAGCCTTGCAGGGAGCGGGAAAACAACAGCAGCAGCACAAGGCTGCAGGAAAGGTGCTCGGGCACCCAGCCACCCCGAGGCTGGCCTCAGCCAGCCAGCCTTGGCACTCTCTGCCTAGTGCCCACCACCCCAGCCCTGAAAACATCCCCCCCACCCTTGCTGCCTTACCTTTCTGCGTGGGAAAGCTGAAAGCACTGAAAACATGTGCAGCCCCCAGCTCCACCAGGCCCAACTGAGGGTTTCTGGGAGCTGGGGGTGGGGCTTAGCTTTCGGGAAGCAAGCCCTGTTTCCTGCCACCCCACCCGAAGTCTCAGAAAGTGGAGGGAAAAAACATTCTACTTTCAAAATGGGTTAGGGGTGGTGTGGGGTGGTGTTGGCAAGGCTTGTGAGCCTGGTTGCCCGGGGGGGGGCTCAGTCACCCCTGGAAAATTTCGGGGGTAGCCTCAGCCCTCAAGCCCCCTGAAGTTGACACCTACGTGAGTAAGAGTGACTGACTGTCTACTGTCCTCTCCATGCCCTGGAGATATGCATTATTTAGGACAATGGGTCTCCAAAAAACCTACGGACTCACTCTTGGATTAATTCCATCAACACCCAGCTTCACTTCCTCCCACCCATTTACCTTAAGTAAGCAATGCTTAATGCGTCCTAAACCATTAGCCCTTGTAGGGTCATCAAACCTCTCAAACATCATTGTCCACCTCAGAAAAGCCTATTAAGTTATTGTTCTTCCAGCAAACACATCATACCCACCAGAGGGCATGTTTTGCCCTGTATCAGAAGCACTCTGCTTCCCACCCCCACTTTATTGGGCTCTCTTGAAACACTGGGTATTTTGCTGCTTCCGTGGACCTTCCCTTGAGACTGGTAATTATGACTCTTCCCTAAGATCTCTCCCATTTCCTCCATGTGTTTCTCTTAGCTAGCTCTGTGTGTGTTTATTGTGTGCATTTTGTTTTATTCTTTCTCTTTTCAATACAAATCTTTCTGGTTGAACATCTGCCTGGTTTATTTTGAGAGTTCTCTTAAGGGAAAAATCCCTGTAAATATAGGTGGAAAATCCCAGTTATCCTCCCCCATCTCCTTAAAGCTAATTCCCTCAAACTAATTAGAAGACTGCCTCTTTGGGTAATAGATTAATGGTGGATAACACAAACATCACCCTGCATCTCTAAGTATTGCAAGTTGATGCACAAGTCTTAAAGTGGAGATACAGGGAAACTTCCTGAGAGAAATTCACAGGAGTGTGTGTGAGTGAATGATTGTAGATCTGTGTGCATGACGCTATAAGAGCAACTATAGTGTAGAACATTTACCTGTTTCTTCTCTTGGGTCCTTGTCATTCAGCTGCACCTATTGGACCACGAGTCTGTGCAAATGGCTGTGAAGTTCTTTAGAATGCAAGAGGTGACACACAGTTCTTCCTAAAACTTTCCCCATCTTGGGTTGATCAAGGCTGGTTTGGTATCGAGATAGGGTAAAAATCCCTTAGAGACTCAGAAAATAGAGTAGGAATCCTTCCAAATTGTTTGTGAGCCGCCATTTCATGCTTGATAGTGGGAAGGAGTTCCCAGCACCCTAGTTTTAGTTCCCCAAGCTTCGCGCCCCTTGGTAGAAAAGTTCTGTGCATCTGCTGCGGTGACAGACTTGTTAGGGTTTAGCGATTTCCCCAGACTGTGGAGCAAGATGCCCCCTCTGAAAACTTTGGCATTTGAATTTGGACCAGGTTAACTTAGTTGGATTTCTTACCCTCTTCCCCCTGTTGCTTGAGAGCCACTTTGGTATAGTGGTTAAATGTGCGGACTCTAATCTGAAAGAACCGGATTTGATTCCCCACTCCTCCACTTGCAGCTGCTGAATAACCTTGGGCAATCCATAGTTCTGACAAGAGCTTTCCTTGAAAGGGCAGTTCTGGAAAGAGCTCTCTCAGACCCACCTACCTCACAGGGTGTCTGTTGTGGGGAGGGGAAAGGAATGGAGTTTTTGTAAGCCGCTCTGAGACTCCGAGTGAAGGGCGGGGTATAAATCCAATCTCCTCCTCCTCCTCCTCCTCCTCCTTCTTCTTGACAAAACCCTGCCAGAGTGACAGCCTTAAGTTCCAGAAAGCTAATTCTCCCACTTGCCACTCTACCAGATAATAGGTCTCTTTTAAGGATTAGGGCAAAATACTCCCTGTCCCTGAGCTAAGTGTCCCTGTTTTTGGTCTACATTTAGGGTTTAACTAGCTGTGGTGTTTGGACCCATTGAGGAATCTTTGGAGTTGAACAACTGTGCAGTGAGAGTAGGAACTCACTGGCCAGGACCAAATTTTCTACCCCACCTAAAACCCTCTAGCAGAGAGCTGCAGCAAGGTTCAAGTGTAGCCCTAGCTTGGACAAATTAGAGAAGTGGGTGGTCAAGAAAGGCCAAAAGCTGTGGGAGTTGGGCTCCTTCAGATGCCCCAACCCTTTGCAAGATACTGTGTAATGCCTTTCGGGCACAGTGCGAGAGTAAAAAGTTGCGAGCTTCTAAGAAAGAAGCTTGCACAGTATGAGGTCTTTGGATTGCTCTAAATGACTGCATAAGCCTTGCCAGGGAGGCCAATGCAAAACTTGAGCTACAGGCTTAAGTCCATCCAGAGACTCTCTCAGACCTTCTAGGGCCAGCTCCTTATGAGCCCCTGTCAGAGGATGCAGTCCCCAAAACTCCTTACAATCCAGACTGGGGAAACTCAGTCCCTCTTCATTCTGTTAAAACTAAAACCATAGAAAAGCGTGCTGCTAATGGATTCATAGAATGCCAGGACATCCAGGAAAAGATCCTGTAGACTGCTACTGAAGCAAAGGCCATAGCTGACCAGTTGGGTCCCTTTAAAAGGACACTGGGATAGCATGACTCAGAGCTGTCACTCATTCACACCTCACTGTGAATGGAGCAGACATAATGCAGCTAGGGAGGGTTTGCACATCTGGCGTGGATGCTCCAGCCACTGAGTCAGGAATAGCAACTAGGGATCTTGCCTCCCTTCAGATGACACAGTGGATGAGGGAAATTGTGCAGCTTGTTTGGCCCGGCCAAACTGAGGACATGCTGTATGTCATGGAGCATCAGGCCCCAAATGAAAACCCCAAGGAGTATTTAGGTTGTAAAAAGCTCCTCACCACCACTGCTGAGAAATTCACTTACAATCAGAGCACCTATGATTATGAAGAGGGCAACTTTAAGTGAATGCTTTATACTGGTCTCAATTCACAAACCAAAATCATGTTAGGACAACTGGATCCAATGAACCATTCATGGTGAGACCTCTTGGACAGGATTAGGAAAGTCTTTTCTGAGAATCTGGAGCCCTTAAGGCACCAGCAAGGAGTTCCTGCAGAAACTTAGAATGTAGGAACCTCAAGCCCATTCAGGTGGTTACTTATACCAATAAGGAGCACCATTCCCAGTACAGGAATGACGGTGGCAACTGATCCACTCAGCCTCATGCAGGCTGGGGGGTGGGGGTGGTCGAGAGAAGAATGTCAATGGCGGGGGTAGCTGAAATTGGAAGGACCAACACTATGGTCCTGGTTCTGGCCCTGCTTGCCATCACCATGATGATCAAGAGCCGACCCCAAAGTACAGCCCTAGGAATGCCACCCAGAGCTGTCCTGTAGCTCCTAGGCAGGTGTAAAATGCCCCAGAGCAACCCCATCCTCACTTGACCCACCCACCCACATGGGACAAGTGCCACTCACTGATTTGGTCCCAGCTTAGAGATACTGGAGCAGCCATGACCCAGTATGATAAGTAGCCTACACATGTGCTTGCTACAGCCTTCTTTGAAGCCAAGAAGGAAAGACACAATAGGAATCCCCAGCCTGTAGCTGTTCTGACAGAAGCACCAGCAGTCTCCAATCAGTCCCCAGACATAGGAGATTTGTGGTAGGGGTGCTGGAGGTCTGTGCTCCTTTCCCAAGGTGTTGTAGCCAAGCTACTGCCCGAAGATTGGGGGAGGCCAAAGGTAAAGGCAGACATTGGGATCTCTGGGAGTGAATCTCCTGCCACCCTTCTTGTAGATACTGGAGCTTCTCTTAATACCTTGCATCCTAATTTAGCCATGTGTGAGAACCAAACTGTGAAAATGACAGCCCTTGCCAGGTTTGGAAGTGGGACACACAAGGCTAAAGTCTGGGAAAACATTCCCCCTTCAGTAGGAACCCTTAAAACCCCCATCACTGCCTGTGAGAATCAATGGGAAGACCAGGGAATTTTAGGAATGCCTTTTTTCTGTGAGCACTGGCTCACCACAGACCTTGCAAATGGTCTCCTCTGGAGTATCAATGGTGGCCCTGAAGTGGTATCCACCATCCACCCGTGTGCAGCTCTTAAGGCTCCCATGCCCTTCGTCCCACTTGCTAGTGATCCATGGATTGAAGAATTTCCAGAGGTTTGAGTCAAAGACAAGGGAGAATGCAGTACAGTGAAGGATGTTTGCATCCACATTGAAGGTAAGGGTCTCCCTCCCCAGAAACAATACAAATACCCTGCAGAAGCAGAAACAGGCATAAGCAAAACCATAGAAAGACTTTTAAAATGACATCTTATTACTCCCATGCAACCTATTTGCAACGTGCCCTTATGGCCAGTTCTTAAAGCAGACTGAGGTCACTTGGAGAATGACTGTAGATTTTAGACCCATTAATGCAGTGACTCCTCCTGTTCCCCCTGCAATGGCTAAATATAACAAGATCTTGTCAGCTATTGCTGCAGGACCCAAATAATACAATGTGGTAGATTTAGCCAATGCATTCCATTTTATCCACTTCCACAAGTCTTGCCAGTATAAATTTGACTTTACTTTCTGTGGCCAGAAATATGTTTTAAAAGAACCCCACAAGGTTTCCATTCAAGCCCTAGCATTTGCCATGCTCATGTAGTTCACATAATGTGGGATTGACTGAAACCAGAGTCGTGAGCCCATGTGTTTTCATATATAGATGACATGTTAATTTATTCTGACACGGAAGAAAAGACACATGACATAACTAGGGAAGTCCTCAATCTAATTAGGGACACAGGACTCAAAGCCAGTAGGGAGAAGGCACAGTTAGTCAAGAGACAAGTAAAATACCTCAGCCTTGACTTAGGAACCCATGGCAGGACTCCTGACTCCCAGAGAGTTGAAGTAATTTCAAAAATACCTCCTCCCAAGGACATTCTGTCTTTAAGAGCCCTCCTAGGCACCTTTAACTTTTCCCAGGATTTCACTGAGTCCTTTTGGACAAAGTCTGCCCACTCTATGCTCTGTTAAAGAATAATGTCCCTTGCCATTGGGGAACAGAACAGCAAGATGCCTTTGCCAAGCTAAAGCACAGCCTTGCTTGAGCTCCAGCTTTGGTGCACCCTGATATGTCCAAACCCTTCTATATCCAGCTAGCTACTTCAGAGCAAAGGATATTGTTCACCCAGCAGCAATATGGCTCCCAGAGAATCATAACTTATGCTTCCCAAAAATTAAGTCCAGTGGAAGCAAAATTCAGCCCCTGTGAAAAAGTCTGTCTAGCCTTTGTATGGAGTCTCACCCACTGGGAATTTATTATTGGAGTTGCTACAGTAGTAGTTCAGACCTCGTACATGCTTCTTAAGTACATCCTTTCAGGCAAAATTCCAAATGGGCAAGTATGCAACGCTCATATTGCACAATGGACCCTAACCTTTGTTAACTGTGGGGTAGGCTTCAAGAAAAAACAGAGTCTCCTGTCCCCTACAATCCCATAGTCATGGGAGAGCAGCATGAATGTGTGCTGTCCCCAGTGCAAAATTTCTGCTGTCCCGCAGTATGGGGAGAGTCACTAGAAGTGCAGCTACAGGAATTTATTTACTGGTTCTGTGATGGTTTCTCCTTCCATGTTGCTGGCACCCCCAAAACCAGTTACTGAAAATTCTTCGTGACTGACTTCTACACCCTTAAAGGCATGGTTTGCCCTCATTCTAGTAGGGCTGCAGAGGTAGAAGATCTCTGGGCCATCCTAGAATTCAAGCCTTTTGACTGTCCCCTAGCCATTTACACAGATTCAAATTGGACTGTAAAAGCAGCCATCATTTGGCTTCCTGTATGGCTAGCCACTGACTGCAAAATCTCAGACAGAAAATCTATATTCCACATGAATAAATGGATCTGTATAGCTGCCCTAATTCAGGATAAACAGCTCCCACCTGGGTTACCCATGTTAAAGGACACTAGAAAAACTCCACAGATGTTTGTATTTGGAACAATTGGGCAGATGTCCTTGCTAAAGAAGCTGTCCTAAAAGATAGTGGAGCAGACCCCACTCTGTCCCTTTCCCAGTCACTTAACCCTGTAATCATTAGACAGCAGTGCCTCCTCCCCATGCCCTGTATAGATTTAGCCATTTTGCAAAAGGGAAACACCCAAACTGGCCAATTAGCAGCTGCAGGCAGAGATCCAACAGATCAATACAGGATAGAGGAGAAAGACAGGATTTTCTGGGCCATCAATCAAGCCCAGAATCCCCATTGGACTGTGCCCTGTGAGGTTAGAGGAGACTTAATGAGCTTGTACACAAGCAGGGGCACAGAGGAAAAGATTGAACTTTAGAAACAGTAAAGGACACAGGTTGGTGGCCAGGTATGCATCAGGCCGTAGAACAGTGCATAGACAACTTGGAGGGGGTCACCTTTTCTCTCCCCCCCCATTTCTGATTAAACTGGTGCAAAAGTGCCCCTCCAGCACTAAAGAATAGAGGAACCGTGGTTTCACATTCAAATAGATTTCATAGGTCCATTTCCACCCACTGCTCAAGGCAACAAATACTACCTCACAGTCATTGATCCATTTAATAAATGGGTTGAAGCTTTTCCCTACCAGAACAATATGGCTGCCATAATGGACCACCTTCTCTTTAATAACATTTGGAGTAGGTGGGGCATCACACATTACTTAGGTTCAGATATGGGACCCCACTTTATTGGTGAAGGCAGCCAGGAAGACTGCAAAGCTCTTGGAGTTTAGCAACACTTTCACAATGCAGATCACCCTCACTCCTCTGGCCACATCGAGGGCACAAACTGCACTCTCAAAGAGGCTCTGCAAAAAATGGTTCATTCCTCCGGTGAGAACTGGGATGAGAAATTGTCCATTATCCTCATGGCCCTCTGCGGCACCAAAGCAGTTCATGGTTTCCCCCCATTTAGTCATGACAAGACATAAAATGCTCCTTCCCGAAGCTTTCTGGCTTGACACTACCATCCCCTCAGACCTCAGAACTATAGTTGCTAATGATGAGTGAGTCTGCTCTCATTGCTGAGGTCTCCTCCATCCACAAACAAGTTTCCCTCCAGCTCAACACAGCCCAGCAATCTGTAGACAAAAGACTAGGATGGCTCAGGAACCCCCAAAGTTGGGAAGGTCAATTAGTCATGTACATAACATTTTCAGAAAAAGAACATGCCCTTACAGCCAAATGGAAAGGTCCAGTCTGCACTACCAAGAGAATTAGTGCTGCAGGCTATCAAGTCAAACTCCTCAAGAAGGGAGGAGTCTGGTCTAAATACTTCCATTGCTCTCAACCTCCAGTCCAACTTGTTCCTGTCCCTCCCATCCACCTAACACTAGGTCAGCCACCCCAGGTGTTTTCAATCTCAGTTCAGGAGGTCTTTCTGAGTCACTCGCCTGCCCAACTGCTAATCAATCTAGCTGAAACATTCATGGCTCAGTAAGCCATGAAAGGGGTAATTTCTTTGCTCCTGCTTTCTGAAATGGGGGAGAGGAGAGAAAAGGTGACCCCCTCCAAGATAATTTGTTCTGAAAATGAGATCAGATACTCTTTGAAGATTAGGAGATTTGTGTGTGTGTGTGTTTTGTGTTATTTATTTTCATGTCCTAGCTAGGATAGGACTAATCATTTTCCTTAGAGGATCTTTCCACTCAAAGATAACACTTTCCCTATGAAGAAAAGTTAAAACATTTGAGGCTCTTTAGCTTGGAGAAATGACAACTGAGGGGTGACATGATTGAGGTTTATAAGATTATGCATGAGATAGAATAGGTAGAGAAAGAAGTACTTTTCTCCCTTTCTCACAATACAAGAACTCATGGGAACTCAATGAAATTGCTGAGCAGTCAGGTTAGAACGGATAAAAGGAAGTACTTCTTCACCCAAAGACTGATTAACACAGGGAATTCACTGCCACAGGAGGAGGTGGTGGCTACAAGCATGGACAGCTTTAAGAGGGAATTAGATAAACATATGGAGCGAGGTCTATCAGTGGCTATTAGCCACAAGGTATAGGTAGGAACTCTCGGGCTGGGGCAAGTGATGCTCTGTGTTCTTGGTGCTTGGGGGGGCAACAGTGGGAGGGCTTGTAGTGTCCTGGCCCCACTGCTGGACCTCCTGATGGCACCTGGTATTTTTGGCCACTGTGTGACAGAGTGTTGGACTGGATGGGCCATTGGCCTTATCCAACATTGGCTTCTCTTTGTTCTTATGTTCTAACACTTGTAAAATTAATTTTTATTTCTACTTGTTCTCACCGAGCATGTGAGACTCCAGCTCTCCAGGCTAGAGACACTGACTGAGCTGGCAAGGTACAGCAAGCTTGCATCAGCCTAGGCTGTCCACCTCTGCTCCTTCCCGGTTTTGTTTTGCTTTTCTTTATCTAAGAACACCTGTGGTTCTCCAGACACTTTTCTGGAATATGGGAGTGGGTGGGTTGCTGCATGTCCTGTTTGCCTTGGACACATGGGGGGTGACTTCAAAATGCTCTGTATCAAAGCACAAAACGTTTGTGCTGCCATTCATTCCACACTCGGGGGGATGCTTGTCAAGCCTCCTCTTTCACACAAATTGTCTGTGTATAGTTATATTTGCTTATAATTTTCATGTCTGCACCTTTACAATATGTTGTTTTAAGTTGACCTATTACTTTAAGTCATTGTTTTATTTATTCCATTCATTTGCTTTAATTATTTAGTTAATTCATTTGCCTTATTATTTAGTCAAATTGCTTGAGTTAATTCATTTATCGGTTGCTTCACTATTTGGTCGTTTTATTATCTGGTTGTTTTGTATTGCATTTAATTTGATTTGTAGATAGGGAAGCTTCCTCCCACCATTGCCCTGGTTCACAGAAAGGCAGCTTAGATCCAGGAAAGATAAAGATCCCTGGCTCATTTTAGTTTTGTCCAAACACTTTTTTTAGTTGATGACCCTCTTCCTCTTCCTCCTTCCCTATCCTCCACATTACCTCCTCTTCTCCTCTCCTTTCTTGGGTCCTCCATCCTATTTGCCTCTTCATTTAAGTAAACAAAGTCAAATGCCTAAGGTGTATTTTCTTTGTTGGGAGGAATTGTTAGCAGTCAAACCTCTCCTCTTGCTGAGGGACAGTTTATAGCTAGAATAACTATAAACACCCTTCTTAAAATATAATCTCCAAAATCATAAGTGTAAGATACTGCCTGGCCCAAAAAGACACAGCAAACCTGGATAGTTTAGAAATGTGAGTAAGAGTGGCTGATTGTCTACTGTTCCCTCTACACCCACAGAGATGCATTATTTAGAATACAGGGTCTTCCAAATACCTACTGATTCACCCTTGAACTAATCCCATCAACGCCCAGCCTCACTTCCTTGCACCCATTTTTCTTAAGTAAACAATGCTTAATTATTTTTATTTGAAGAACTATATTACTCACAACCAACAAACAGTACATAAATTGTATATAACATCATCTAGTGTTTAAGATAAATTATGTCAATTCAACTTGTCTCATTACATAATATTTATCTCTTTTTTCCTTCATTTGAAATGATTATTAATTATCCATTAAAATATATATGATAATGATTAGCTTCCCAAACTCCTGCATCTTCTGTCTTCTTGTTGTAATCTGATAATACAACTGATTAACTGATAAAGTATACAATAGAGCCCAGAAAACCATTTAGGTCTATGGGAGCCCACAATGTAGGCTGGTGGGGAGTCCTCTACCCCACCTGATGGCTTGCAATATGGGAACACATACCTGTTTGTTCCCTGGACCTCCCAGTCCCCCAAACATCGAGCTAATAAATATGTAGCTTGCTATTATGATAGAACATTACAAAATGACATTACATCAAGCTCTATTTCACCGTCCTCTGTTTCTTTAGAAACATGAAGCTTACTGCTTTTAAGTGGAGTCAACAGTGAATGAGTGTTCCTTTTTACAGCTTGAGTTTCAACTTGCTCTAACTGAGGCAAACCCAATGCAGATAATAAGGCTGATCCAGAAACATAGTCATATGCTATATTTTGAGTTTGCTGATACTCCACAAATATTTTACCTGACCACAACCAAAGGTATTTTATACCTGCTGCCTGCAGTTTAGATATAAAAGGTTTTAGGTCTCTTCAAATCTTAAACATTTCTGGGGGAAGATCTGGAAATACAAGTATTTTGCTTCCTTGAAAATTCAAGCCACTCTGCTGACGTGCTTCCACCAAGATTTTCCTCTTAGTCTGATGGTCTGCCAGCTGCACCACTATGTCTCTACCAGAAAGGGCAGCCTTGGAGGAATCTGTTGTTTTATCTACTCGGTAAGCTCGTAGTATCAGTGTAAGTAGGTAAATGATTTATTGATTTAGCCATTAGGCCATAACATCTCAACAAAATCTCCATAACATACAATAAATTCAGAACAAGATTAGAACTATCCATCATGGTAAGATAAATTTTACAAATTTATAATATACAGATATAAGGTTAATAAGACATATATGCAAAGTCCTAAAATATAAAACCTATAATTTAGCTAAAATTTCAATAAATGTACCCAAGGTTAATTTCTTCCTTATATTTACTGAAACAAAAATAAAAATAGCCACCTTATGAGTAACCTCTGTGATAACATCAGCTAGTAAAAAATTTAAAATTTCCTCTGCTGAGCTAGATAAATTAAGAAGAAATGGGTACAACAGTTTCTTGTGAATGGACTTATAGTGAGAACAGTATAGCATATAGTGGATAATGTCTTCCACCTGATTTAGGTTGCAGGAGCAAAGGTGCTGATCTACAGGTAATTTATGGAATTTACCGTGAAGATATGCTGACAGCAGGGTTTGGAAATGAGCTTGAGTAAATCCCTTTCTTAAGGGGCATTAGAAAGGTCAGTCAGATATTGTGAGAAAAAAATATTTTTCTTAAACCAGGGATACCAAAAAGAGAATCTAGATTGGGAGACCTGGCTAGCAAATCCAATCTCGCATTTTACCTGAATCCAAGCACTTTACTTCCTCTAGAGGGGACAAGGAGTACAAGTGCAAAATTGAGGAGAATAATTTGGACCACTGGTTCACCTCCTTGTACTACTAGAAACAGTATTTTACAAGATGGACATCTGGAGTAGTAACTCGCTTCTTATAGTATTTTAATAACTTCAAATATAATCTTGCTCTAACAGATGGTAGGCCGACTTCTAGTCTTAAGTGTGGCACAGGGGTTCCCTTCAGAAGACCTAAAATCTTCCTTAAAAAGAAATTTTGAATGGATTCTGAAAAAAAAAACTTTTCTCATTCCAGCCCCAGATTTCCACCCCATATAAAAGCCGAGCAATAATCTTGGCTCAGAAGACCTTTAAAGCCGGTGGAATTAACTGACCGCCTTTTAGATTACAAAAATTTTAAAACAGCTCCCACAATGCATTGCACAGTTAGTAAAGTAGCATTAAGATGAGCCTGCCATGATTTGAATGTCTGGCATGTTATGCCTAAATATTTAAAAGAAGGGCATTGTTCTGTTTTGTGGGCATTGACAGACCATCTATGTTTAGGGCTCTTTTTACCAGATACTCTCTTTTGCAATAATCTGGAAGTCTCTCTAGTAAAATTCTAAGTCTTAAGTGAATGAACGAAATGATTGCCATGTCATCTGCATATAAAAGTACAGAAGTTTTCCGGCCAGCCAGAGAGGGAGGAAAAAAGGTTCTGGGAGTACATGGCTGGAACAAAATCATTAATGTAAAAATTAAACAGGAAAGGGGCAGAAGACATCCCTGTCTAATGCGTTTTCTCAGGGGAATAGGGTCCGTAAGAGGACCATAAGTGTCAACTCTTATCATAACTGAAAGGTTAGAATGTAATTCCTTCAAAATCCTGAGGAGTCTTCTATCAATCTTTGTATTGGCTAATTTAGTCCGAAGTCTAGCATGCTCAATAAAATAGAAAGCTGAAGAAAGATCTACAAAACCAATGTAGAGGAGACTTCTGTTGTTATTGGAATATTTGTGAATTAGAGCCTTCAGGGTCAGACAGTGATCAATTGTGCTTTGGCCTTTATGGAAACCAGCCAGTTCAGGGTGAAAAAGATTAACTGAATCTGCCTAAACTACCAGTTTGACTAAGAGATAATGGGTGTAAAGTTTTAGAGAGATATCCAGTAAACTAATAGGTTGACAGTTTGCTGAAACTTGCCTATCACCTTTTTTGTAAATGGGGATTATAATGACTTGTTTCTAGTTGGGAGGTATAGAACAGGTGCTGTTAATTTCCGAGAAGAGTCTTGGACTCCACCACTGTGAGTTTAGCTTGAACACTTCAGGAAGCACTAGGTCTTCCCCAGGAGCTTTCCCTAAGGGGAGGGATTCAATCAACTGCTTGCATTCTGTAACTGAAATTGGGTACCATATTGGGAGGAAGTCCAAACCTGTAAGATGGTGATCAGCAGTTGATTCATTTTGAGTGTCATTGTAAAGAATAGAAAACGACAAAACCTCCGGTCAGAGGACAAAAAAGTGTCAGGATTGTTGTTATGTACTTGAATGCCTAAACTTATTAGTTCCCAAAACCTCTTCTCATTTTTTGTAAGATAGAAAGGCTTACGTCTTCCCATTGGCATTTACTATGGGCAAGTTTTTTCTCCTTCAAAAATACTTATAATAGGAGCAAAACTGAGACAAAAGCTCAATTGGAGATCCAGATCTTCCTGAATTAGCGCTATTCTGTAATCTATGTAAAAGACATCTCATATCACAACAGTCTTTATCAAACCAGGACTTTCTAGTTGGGCCCAGGATGAATTTACCATCCATAGCCAAATAAGGATTTAATGAAGAAATAATCTGTGCAAAAGTGTCAAAAAATATTTTGGCCAAAAGAGTTTACTGAGGTTTTTTTTTATGTCCAACAGTTGTTGGGAGTTAAGAAGGCTTTTAATTTTATTATCTAAACTGGCATTCCAAGTCACATGGTGTTTACCCTATTTTGGGCCTACGACAGTGTGACATGAAATAGATGACAGATTTGAAAGAGCAGAAAGAGATATATCTTGAGGATTATGATCACTTTCTGGTCTGTTATATGTATCAAAATACTGTATCCTTGACAATAATGAAGAGGAAAGCAATGTATGATCAATGGCAGTAGCACCAAAAAACCTACGGACTCACTCTTGGATTAATCCCATCAACACCCAGCCTCACTTCCTTGTACCCTTTTACATTATGTAAGCAACGCTTAAGTCTATTCACCTAAACCATTAGCCCTTCCTACCAGATACTTGTAGGGTTGTCAAACCTCTAACACATCATTGTCCAACTCAGAAAAGCCTATTAAGTTATTGTTCTTCTGGCAAATGTGTCACACCCACCAGAGGGCAGCAGTGTTTGTGTGTGCGCCTTGGATCTTCCACATACATCCCCACTTTGTTGGGCTCTCTTCTCTCTCAAAATGCTGGATGTTTTGCTGCTTCCATGGACCTTTCCTCTAGACTGGTAATTATGACCCTTCCCTAAGATCTCTCCCCTTTCCTCCCTGTGTTTCACTTAGCTAGCTCTGTGTGTTTGTCGTGTGTGTTTTGTGTTATTCTTTCTCTTTCTAATAGAAATCTCTTGAGTTGAACATCTGCCTGGTTTATTTTGAGAGTTCTCTTAAGGGAAAGATCCCTATAAACATAGATAGAGAATCCCAGTTATTCCCCCCTCACTCTGTCTCCTTAAAGGTAATTCCTCCAACTAAATAGGAGACTGCCTCTTTGGGTAACAGATGCACCTATGCAGAAGCTTTCAGACTGCTATCAGGTGTGATAATCACACAGCACTTTCCTGTCCTTTTATTTATTTATTATTTCTATTTATATCCTGCCCTTCCAGAAAGTGGGCTCAGGGTGGGTCACAACAATAAATTCCAATAGAACCTTAAAATGATTCCGTTAAATAGGTAACAAACATTTAATTAATACAATAAAACCAGTCATAAACAGTTAAAGTGTGCAGTGCAGCAATTTTCAATTCCTACAGCTGGGAATGAGTGGGCCTGAGCTGAGCCATAAAGATCTCATTAATGGCAGCATACAGCAACAGCAACAGGGAGGCCAGCTAGTAGATGCCCACTGCCTCAAACGAAGGCCTGGCAGAACAGCTCCATTTTGCAGGCCCTGTGGAACTGTAACAGGTCCTGCAGGGCCCTGATCTCAGTCGAGAGCATGTTTTGATAGTTCTTTTCCTCACTTCTGATTGCTTTTACTGTTTCCTAGGAAGGTTTCCTTGAAAATGTGCACCAAGCATCCTTTGATCATCACCAATGTTTCTCCCAATCTCTGCATTCTACCTTTCTATCAGAGGAAAGTAGATGCATGCAGCTATATAATTAGCCAAATAATTCATTTTAATTCAATTATTTAAAATATTTTTACCTGGTACTCACAACCAAATGGTTGTCAAAGCAGCTGAGCATGGACTTCTGAGAAAACCAGTAGTGTACAGGAAAAGATTCCTAGAGTGTACATAATAGAAGAGGGCAGTGCTTTTTCCACATTTCTCAACTAATTGTGGAAATGGATGGTAATAATTAGATTTCTTGGGAGATCACAGCTAGAATTGAGAATGATTGGAAATAGTCACTGTTTGAAGTACTGTGTGAATAGTTACCTCCAGGGCTATTTTTGGGCTGGGACACCTTGGTACGCTATTCAAGATGGCTTCCGAGCCTGCCCCTCCCCTCCTCCGGCGCCCGGAAGAAGGGCTGTGGAAGGGGTGCCTTTTCCAAGGGAGCCTAGCGTGGCTGTGCCACATCAGGTCAATGACACTGTTTGCTGATCATGTTTGTGGAAGGAGTTGGCCTGATGGCACTGCTCGCTGCTGGGGCAGGAGGAGGGCAATGGAGTGATTGTGAGTGCTAGAGCTTTACAGCAGCATCGGGGGGATGCACCAGGCCCTGCAAAGTACACCTTCCCTTCCCCTTCCATCACCAGAGTGCTTCTGTGCAGCCACAGCCCAGGCAACTTGCCACTTCCAGGAAAGGGGCGGGGACATAGCTCGGGGAGGCGCTGCAACTGCCATGGAGACAGAGATGGTGGCCTGGCTGGGGCTGTTGCCTGGGCTGCAGACTCTTCCTGACGCTGTGCTTTGCCTGGTAAATCCTCAAGTCAGATTTAATCACAGCCGTATAAACTCACATGGTGGTGAGGGGCCGTGGCATGCATACGGTCCCAGGTTAAGCCATTGGCAAGGCTGCTTAAGAAAGGATAAAGTGATAGGTGACCATGAAAGATCTCTTCCCCGACAAGGGGACAATAGATACTGACCTTGATAGATCAATTGCTTGACTTGGTATAAGGTAAGTCACTGTCAGTTTCAGCAGCCAATCAGCAATGATGAGGTTAATAGTAATTGTCTACCTTACAGGCTTGTTGTAAGAATTACAAGGTTAAGTGCTTTGGAGATTCTAAAATTATCAGGTCACTGGATTAGGACTGGGCAGGCGTGGCTTCAAATCTGTGAAAGCGACTGGATGATTTTGGGCTAGTCTGTTTCTACAGCCTAATCTACTTCAGTGTAAGGATGAAGTGGAAGGAGAATCATTAATGCTGTCTTGTCTCTAATTCCTGGGAGGAAGTGTGTGTTATGGTAATAAAAGTGTTATGGTAATAAAAGCCTGTTGCCAGTTCTTCAGTTTATATTCATGCTACTGTTAAAGCATTCATGAACATCCTGACCTGTTTTTTGAATGTGCATTAAAGGGGAAAGTTTGTTTGTGCTGTCAGGAAAAGGTGGTCATTTTCTTCTGGTACCTTTTGGGATTCACAGTCTAAGGGTGATTTCCCACTAAAGCTGCCTCGGGGTTGCGCCGCCGTTTGCCCCGATACTATTAGTCAATTTCACACCCGAAGCCGCGGGGCTGCATTTTGACCCGCGGCTTCGCCCGATTTCCCCCGCAGTTTCGTAATCCTGTTTTTTGCGGCACTGTAAACAATCTGACTATTGGTTCATCCAGTCCAACATTATGCCCTGTGACTGGCAATGGATTTCAGGGATGCAGCTATAGATTGTTCCAACCAAGCCTACATGTAAAGCATGTGCTCTAGACTAAGCTGTGGCCCCTCTTTATCTGGAAAAATGTACACGGAAAAGTGGTCTCAATGAAACTCTGTCCTCTGAAGGTATTAGTGCTTAAATTGCCACAGAACTAAGTGTTACTGGGAACCTTGCCTGTCCTCTTCATATTTGTAATAATTTTGGGAGAACAGGAGTTTATACTATTGTTAAGCTTTGTACTAGCCCTGTACCAGTTAGGCTAGCCTTGTACTAGGATGTGCTGGTGGATATCATCTCCTTTTCTTGCATGAGTGATAGTATCTGTCTGCTTGTGTGTTTCGATCTACCCTATATTTACATAGAGTTAATCCTACAAATGCATAATACCTTGCAAAGCTTGGTAGTATCAGAAGTTAGAATAGGAAAATTAATGGAAAACTTCTGGTTAGAATGTTCGTGTGGGGAGGTAGGGGTAGATGGATAGACCCGCTCACGTAATATTATTTCTGCCTGATTTTTTTCTATTGGCTTCTTTATTATACATTTGCAATATGTACTACTGCTGAATGAACAGTGTTGTGATCTTACTGTTGTTGTTGTTGTTCAGTCGCACAGTCGAGTCCGACTCTTCGCGACCCCATGGACCAGATTACGCCAGGCCCTCCTGTCTTCCGCTGTCCGCTGAAGTTTGCTCAATTTCATGTTCGTTGCATCGATGACACTGTCTAACCATCTCATTCTTTGCCGTCCCCTTCTTCTTTGACCTTCAATCTTTCCCAGCATCAGGGTCTTCTCCAGTGAATGCTCCCTTCTCATTTGGTGGCCAAAGTATTTGAGCTTCAGCTTCAGGATCTGGCCTTCCAGGGAACAGTCAGGGTTGATTTCTTTGAGGATTGACTGATTTGATCTCCTTGCAGTCCAAGGGACTCTCAAGAGTCTTCTCCAGCACCATAGTTCAAAAGAATCTATTCTTCGGCGCTCGGCCTTCCTTATAGTCCAACTCTCAGAGCCATACATTACTACGGGGAATACCATTGCTTTGACCATGCGGACTTTTGTTGGCAAGGTGATGTCTCTGCTTTTTATCATGCTGTTTAGGTTTGCCATCGCTTTCCTCCCAAGGAGCAGGCGTCTTTTAATTTCATGGCTGCATTTCTGGGATCCTAGGAACGTGAAGTCTGTCACTACTTCTACGACTTCCCCTTCTATTTGCCAAGGAGTGATGGGGCCAGATGCCATGATCTTAGTTTTTTTGATGTTGAGCTTCAAGCCCACTTTTGCACTCTCCTCTTTCACTCTGAGCAAGAGGCTCTTTAGATCCTCTTCACTTTCTGCCATCAGAGTGGTATCATCTGCATATCTGAGGTTATTGATCTTTTCCCCAGCAATCTTAACTCCAGCTTGTGATTAATCCAGGCCAGCATTTCGCATGATGTACTCTGCATATAAATTAAATAAGCAAGGTGACAATATACATCCTTGTCGTACTCCTTTTCCTATGCTAAACCAATCAGTTGTTCCATATCCGGTTCTAACTGTTGCTTCTTGACCCTTATACAGGTTTCTCAGGAGACATATGAGGTGGTCTGGTACTCCCATCTCTTTAAGAACCTGCCATAATTTATTGTGATCCACACAATCAAAGGCTTTAGCATAGTCAATGAAGCAGAAGTAGATGTTTTTCTGGTATTCTCTTGCTTTCTCCATAATCCAGCGAATGTTGGCAATTTGATCTCTAGTTCCTCTACCTCTTCGAAACCCAGCTTGTACTTCTGGCAGTTCTCTATCCACGTACTGTTGGAGCCTAGCTTGTAGGATTTTGAGCATGACCTTGCTAGCGTGTGAAATGAGTGCAATTGTGCGATAGTTTGAACATTCCTTGACGTTGCCCTTCTTTGGGATTGGAATGTAAACTGACCTTTTCCAATCCTGTGGCCACTGTTGTGTTTTCCAAATTTGTTGGCAAATTGAGTGCAGCACTTTAACAGCATCTTCTTTTAAGACTTTGAATAACTCAGCTGGGATACCATCACCTCCACTAGCTTTGTTGTTAGTAATGCTTTCTAAGGCCCATTTAACTTCGCTTTCCAGGATGTCTGGCTCAAGGTCGGTGATTATACCATCGTGGTTGTCAAGGACCTCGAGGTCCTTCTTGTATAGTTCTTCTGTATATTCTTGCCATCTTTTCCTAATCTCTTCTGCTTCTGTTAAGTCCCTACCGTTTTTGTCCTTTATCATGGCCAGCTTTGCATGGAACGTTCCCTTGATTTCTCCAATTTTCTTGAAGAGATCTCTAGTCCTTCCCAATCTATTGTTTTCCTCTATTACTTTGCATTGTTCATTCAGGAAAGCCTCCTTATCTCTCCTTGCTGTTCTCTGGAAATCTGCATTCAGTTGGGCAAATCTTTCCTTTTCCCCATTGCCTTTAGCTTTCCTTCTTTCCTCTGCTATGTGTAAAGCCTCATCAGACAGCCACTTTGCTTTTTTGCATTTCTTTTTCTTTGGGATGGCGGTGAGTGCTGCCTCCTTTACAATGTCACGGACCTCTGTCCATAGTTCTTCAGGCACTCTGTCTATCAAATCTAGTCCCTTAAACCTATTCTTCACCTCTACTGTATATTCATCGGGGATGCGATCTAGGTCAAATCTGAATGGCCTTGTGGTTTTCCCAACTTTCTTCAATTTAAGTCTGAATTTTGCAATGAGTAGCTCATGATCTGAGCCACAGTCAGCTCCAGGTCTTGTTTTTACTGACTGGATAGAGCTTCTCCATCTTTGACTGCAAATTATATAGTCAATCTGATTTCGGTGTTGCCCATCTGGTGATGTCCATGTGTAGAGACGCCTCTTAGGTTGTTGGAAAAGGGTGTTTGCTATGACCAGCGTGTTCTCTTGACAAAACTCTGTTAGCCTTTGCCCTGCTTCATTTTGTTCTCCAAGGCCAAACTTGTCTGTTATTCCGGTTACCTTTCGATTTCCTACTTTAGCATTCCAGTCCCCTATGATGATGAGGACATCATTTTTTGGTGTTAGTTCTACGAGCTGTTGTAGGTCTTCGTAGAACTGGTCCACTTCAGCCTCTTCTGCAGCAGTGGTTGGGGCATAGACTTGGATTACTGTGATGTTGAATGGTTTGCCTTGGATTCGGACCGAGATCATTCTGTCATTTTTGAGATTGTATCCCAATACTGCCTTTCTCACTCTCTTGTTGACTATAAAGGCCACACCATTTTTTCTACGGGATTCCTGGCCACAGTAGTAGATATAATGGTCTTCTGAGTTAAATTCGCCCATTCCTGTCCACTTTAGTTCACTGATTCCCAAGATGTCGATGTTCATTCTTGCCATCTCATTTTTGACCACGTCAAGCTTACCTTGATTCATAGATCTTACATTCCAGGTTCCTATGCAGTATTGTTCTTTGCAGCATCGAACTTTCCTTTCACCGTCAGACACATCCACAACTGAGCGTCCTTTCGGCTTTGGCCCAGCCGCTTCACTCTTTCTGGGGTTACTCGTACTTGCCCTCTGCTCTTCCTCAGTAGCATATTGGACACCTTCCGACCTGAGGGGCTCATCTTCCGGCGTCATATCTTTTAGCCTTTTGTTACTGTCCATGGGGTTTTCTTGGCAAAGATACTGGAGTGGGTTGCCATTTCCTTCTCCAGGGGATCACGCTTGGTCTGAGTTCTCTGCTGTGGCCTGTCCGTCCTGGGTGGCCCTCCACGGCATAGCCCACAGCCTCATCGAACCACGCAAGCCCCCTCGCCACGACAAGGCAGTGATCCATGAGGGAGGTGATCTTACTGCTCCTTCACAAAAAAGACATTTTCAGTGCAATCTTAAAAACACTTTCCTGAAAGTAGATTCTGAGGACACCTGTTTAAGATTACTTTCCTATTGGCAACGGCTCTGTTCATGGAGGACAGCTCCCCATTCCATAGTTGTTCCATAGAAGCATCTACCTCTCTCTCCAGCTGACTGAGTTTTACATACTGGCTATCACTGTAAACAATTAAACAGGCCTGAGTGGCAGGTACAGATGCTAAAAGCATAAATGAATTTGATAATTTTGCTATATTCATTATCAGTCATAAAAAGGCACTGAAAGAATGACATTAAAATACTCTACTTCTTGCAATTTTACTTTGAATACATCCCAAAATAGGAGTTCAAATCTCTTTATCAGTCTTGAGCCACCTCATACTGAAAAGGGACCTGAGTATGTGGTTTCATAGTGCCATATATATTACATACATAAGTGCCATCAGCTCACAACTGACTTATGGTGACCCTGCTCAGCTTCCAAGATCTAACGAGATTGGCTATACCATGCCACTTTCCTTTCTGCCATACATATTATTTCTATGCATTTACAGCTCCAGTCTGATGTACGCTTTCCTGAGATTATACCACTGAAACAAGTGAGACCTGCTTCCAAGAAAATACACATAAAATGTAATAGTCAGACATACACTGTGCTGGGTACTGTGCAGAACACAGAAATGATGCACACAGTCTAGAAGATTTGCAATTTAAAATTTTGCTTGAATCCAAAGTGGCCCTTGCTAACCAAAAGTGAGGATAGAAAGGATGAATTGTGTGAGGAACTACATGCATAGCTCTTTAGACCTGTGCTAAAGATATCAGTTTTGTACTGCTGTTTTTAACGTGTTAAATACAACCATGTTTTTGCTCTGTCTGTGCATTGCTGCCAAGCACTGTACTTTTAACCCTATTAATGATCCCTCTAACTGGCCTTGAAAATGTGTGAGTGAAAAACTTAATCCAGATTGTAAATGAGCTCCTTCAATTTTACACTCACAATAATAATTACAGACTTTTCACAAAAATGCAACTGATCAAAAACTTTACAGTTGCATGTATCTCAGTTTCCCTTAACAAATGTTTGATTAGCTCAGTTTTAAATGTGCTTAATATAAATGCATTTGAAAATGTTTTTGTTGAGTAGTATTGCTCAGTAGTACATTATATTAGACTAGGAATAAGGCCCATTGTGGAAATAAATACAACGGGCTCTAGAAAGAGGCTCCGGGAGAGTGCCCTGGCTTTGGGCACTCAGTGACAATTTGCTGTGGCAATCTCAGCAGGGTATAATGACAGAATCCACCATTTTCTCCAGAGGAACTGATCTTTGCTACCTGAAGAGCAGTAGTAATTTTGAGTGATCTCCAGCCCACCCCCAAGATTGGTAACAGTGGTTCCCCAGGAGGGAGTGGCTGGTTTGGAGGGTGGAGTCTATGGCATTGAACCTATCTAAGGTCCCACCCCTCCTCAACACTCACTCTCTCCAGGTTCGACCCCTCAGATCTCCAGGAATTTCCCAACCTGGAGTTGACAACCCTATCTCCCTCCCAGCCAACCATCAACCTACCTTTAGTTTTCCATCTCCTCCCCCCTCCCTCCTAGAGAGCAGTTGTAATTTTGAGTGATCTCCAGCCCCCACCTGGAGATTGGCAACAATGGTTCCCCATCAGGGAATGGCTGGATTGGAGGGTGGCATCTATGGCATCGTACCTGTCTGAGATGCCACCCGTCTTCAAACCTCACCCTCTCCAGGCTCCATCCCTCAAATCTCCAGGAATTGCCCACCTGGAGTTGGCAACCTGATCAGGACTGGGCCCAATGAGTTTTCTCCCAAAGACCAACATAGGTGTGGAAAGGGCCTTTGACTGACAGAGGAGAAAGTACAGGTGCCAACTCTGATTAGGGAAATACCTGGAGATTTGGGGGGGTGGATCCTGTGGAGGGCAGCATTTGGGGTGTGTGTGTGGAAGGACTCAGCAGGGTATAATGCCATAGAGTCTACCCTCCAAAGCAACCATTTTCTCCCGGGGAACTGATCTCTGTCATCTGGAGGTCAATTGTAACAGTGGGAGATTGGCAACCCTAGGGGAAAGTCAGCTGCACAGCTGCACAGCGGGGAGTTGAAGAAAATGGTTTGATGGTTGCTGGCCCACCTCTTTAGCCAGCCAGCCATGCTGAAGCTAAGCAGGAGAGAGAGCCTTTTCCCATTTATTCTAACAGGAAAGTGGCCGTTGGGGAGGGGGTTATGCTGAAAGTTTTTACTCACAGAACCAAGCTTGGTTGCCTACCAACAGCCACTGAGGGGACAGTCCCTCACAGGAGTCAAGAGAACTGTCTTCCTCAGGAGACAGAGCTGTCTGCCAGGGGGAGTGGGTGGGGAAGAGGAGCAGACCCAGCACCCGGCCAATGGCACGTGAGTACTCTTGAGTGGCAGCTGATGGGCCAATGGCTGAGGGAGGGCATTTTACAGCCAATGGGAGCGCATGGAATCTTACGAAACCAAAAGATAATTATTATAAGGAGAGATATGTATTGTACTGTATACTAGCACAGTACAATAGTATGTTAACTATGAAACAATGATAAATTGAGGGAAACATGAAAGCAAGATTTATATTACTTAACTGTACTTTTCCCTTTCTTTCCTTTTATAGAAGCTTTCCTTAGAAGCTCATTGATTCACAGATCTTAAGCAGCAGAAGGTACTTGCTTCTTATTTTTTTGATGCAAGGACTAAAAGGACTGAGACAAATTTTGCAGTTGCTAGAGTAAACTTAGGATCCTTATTGCTGAGCAAAAGAGCCAGGTTTCCAGAGCGTAGGGGGACGGTTGGTTGAGTAAAGGCTTAATATATATGGCCCCCACAAAGGATGGGTGGCCTCTTATATTCTCAAAGAACCTTCATCCAAGCAGGGCATTGAAGTATGTATCTATCCTATTAAGGCCACAAAGGCAGATTCTGTCAGAATAAGACCTATTGAAAAATCTCTGCTGTAAAACCATTGTAGGAATAATATTCAATCTTGCAAACAAAAAAGCTCTATGGTAATGAGGGATGGTAAGATAGTACATATGGGGGATAAAGATCTTGGGAAAGACCATAAGACAAGACTGAGCAAACTCTTTGGGCTCTCAGGATCAGACAACAACAATTGATTTCTAGGACATGCTTTTTGATCACAGAAAATGTACTTTTTCCATGTTATATTGTAAGTCAATATTACATTTATGTATATTCTACAGAAACACTTTCATTCAAAGCACTATATCATTGAAAAGCATATTAACTTAAGTAGTAGTTGAATTCTACCTCTGTTTATTCTTGCAAAATTATGCTAATGAAGTATATAATTACAAATAGAAAATTACTAACTCGTATTTTGTCATTTTTACTAAGTGATGAAAACATAACATACAAACAAAGAATACAATTCAAAGTATCTGCTGAATGTGGAGCAAAACATGGTTGCACCTACCTGCAAGTGCTGTTTATCCAGTGATTCTTCTATTGCAGGCACACATGGGACCTGCCATGAAGATCAGTTCCAAAGCATTGTAGTTCTCTCTAGAATATCTGGAGTGCGCCTCCTCCCCTCCTACACAAGCTGGAGATTTCCCACTGAAACCGGCACGTGATGGAGCAGAAAGAATGCTCCTTCCCTCAGTCCTCCACTGCTGTGAAGAAGGACCTTCTCAGTGAAGGATCGCATAGCGGGGAAAGAAGGAAGGGATGTGTGCCTGCACAGAAGACCACTCAATGAACAACAGCTATAGATTAGTATGACCCTGTTTTCATCTTTGTGGCTTCTGTGCAGTCCCACATAGGACAATTGCGAGCTCACTTACCAGGAGGTGGTGGGTGTGGGATCTTCAGCAAAACAATACTTTCCCCACAGCAGCATGTCTTCTGGAGTTGATGTCCACAGCATAGTGTTTGATGAACACATTGCTGGTTTGCAAATGCTGTCCAAGGGAATGTTGCCCAGAAATGCTGCAGAAGAAGACTAGGACCTGCCTGAGTGAATTTTTAATGAGAGCAGGCAGTTAACCTTGGAGGTGGAATAAGCTAGTTGAATCACCTTGACTACCCAGCGTGATGTGGTTTGTGAAGAGGCTGCTTGTCCCTTGCGGGGGTCATTGAAACATATCAGCAAATCATTGTTCCAAAAGGATGTTGTATAGTTTAAATAAAAAAAGATGACCTACGTACATCTGAAGTGTGCAGTGTCCGTTCCCTATATGAGGTGGGAGAAGGGAAGAACACAGGTAGGACTATGTCCTGGGAAATGTGGAAAACAGGCAGTTCATGAGGGAGAAAGTCTAGACTTGGGTGGACTACCTTATAAGCAATGCTCCCTCTAAGCTGTGGAGTCTTGTGAGCCAAAACTCTACTTTGTTAGCTACTGGCATTAAAGTTGTGAGCGAGTTATTAGTTTGCTCTGGAGCCATCCTTCCTGAGCTAAGACAAAAATATGTGAGCTGGAGACTAAAAAACTGTGAGCTACCTCACACTAATTCAGCTTAGAGGGAACACTGCTTATCAGTGTGGAATCTGGTAAATGGTGGGGTGTAATGTAGGGCCCTGAGTTCCCCTACTCTTCAGGCAGAAGTAATTGCTAAGAGGAAGGCTACTTTGTAGGACAGGAAGGGCAGATCACATGTGGCAAAGGGTTCAAAAGGTTTGAACATTAGAGCAGAATGTACCAGGGAGAGACTCCATTAGGGAACTGGTAAGGGCATTGGAGGGTACAGATTAAACAAACCCTTAAGAAATTTCTTGGAAATCTGGGAAGAAAAAAAAACAGGTATCACTGACTAACTTGTGGAAAGCCGAGATGGCAGATAAATGTACTTTAATTGAAATGATGGCCAAACCACTGTCCCTTAAATGCACTAAGTAGACAAAAATATAGTTTAATGAGAAAGATTCAGGGGAAAACCCAAGAGTAAAGGCCCAGAGAAAGAACCTTGCCCATTCAGCAGCATAAGACTTCCTGGTAGAAGGATGTCTAGAGGACAACAGACCAGGGTATCCCTGTTGGATCAAACTAGCAGTTGTCCACCAGCCATGCTGTCAGGTGCAGGGACAGTACATAATTGTGATGGAGAGGACCTATGTCGAGGAGGTCCTCCACGTCTGGAAATGGCACATGGTCCCCCTTGGAAAGGGACCAGAAGGGAGTAATCAGAATGCAGTAGGAGTTGTCTGTTTTGAGCTTTGTGAGAACCCTGCCCAACAAGGGAATGGGCAGGAAGGTGCAGAACAGCGTCCCCCAAGGGATGTGCATCGGCCCCAGTCAGAGACCAAAACTGGGGGCATTTCATGTTCACAGAAGAGGGGAAAAGGTCCACTTTGAGCTGGCCCCAGTGCTGAAACATAGGGAACATGGGGTGGTGTGTCTACTGAGATCATCTGCCATTGTATTTGCCAGCCCAGTGATTTGAATGGCCTCTAAAGATATGTCATGCTGAATAGCTCAATGCCACAGGTGGGAAGCTTCTGAATGGAGGGGGGGAGAGTGATCCAGTACACCTATTTATTTATATAGAACTTTGCTGTACTATTGTCTGTTGCTACTAAAAACTGTTTGCTGGTGACTATGGCTGCAAGAGAAACCACACCATGTCTAACTGCCCTGAGTTCTAAAAGATTTATATGTAGCTTTTGTTCATGAATGGAGCAGTGGCCATTAACCCAATAAGAACTACAGTGTGCCCCCCCCCAAATGGAGACATCTGTAAAGATCTGGACATCTTGAGTGGGAATCCCAACTTGGGAATCCTTCAACAAGTTCTCACAGTGGGACCACCACTACACTAAGGAACAAATGACCCTTCTGGGTATGGATAACCTCCTCCAGGAGGAATCTGTTTGCAAAGAGGAGGATCTTAGAAACCAGTTTTGCAGAGGCCTCATAAAAAACTGGGCAGAGGTCACCACAGCTGTAGTTGAGGCCATGAGCCTTAACAGTCTCTACATAGATTAAATTGACTGTAATCTGTTGGCAGTGAATCTATATATGATAGTCCACAGGTAGGCTTCCCTATCATGTGGGAGAAAAACCTTGCTTTGACTTGAGTCTAGTTGAACCCCAATGAATGAAATGGATTCAGTCAGATATAGAACAGATTGATTTCTGTTAATCTGTAGACCAGGGAGGTTAGGGCAGTGACAGCTACTGAGATACAGCTGGCTAATACCTCAGGGGCGGGTGCAATGAAAAGCCAATCATCAAGATACAGGTACACACTACAACCCTAAAACCACAGGTGAGCGACAATGGCAGACATACATTTGGTGAACACCCATGGAGCAGTGGCAAGGCCAAAGGGGAGGACAGCATATTGATAATGGATGGAGATATTTCTTAGATTTAGGGTGTAAGGTGATTTAAAAATACATTTTTTTTAGGTCAATATCTTTTGTAACAGATCTTCACACAGTGAAATAATGGGAAAGAGACAACCCAGCAGGTAGGGACAGCTGGCCTAGTAAGGATTTGGATTTTCCCGCCAAAGGCTTCCCGAGGAGATGCAGGGCCATGTCTGGCATGTTGCTGTCTTTGATACTTCTTGTCCTGAGGTCGCTGGGCAAAGGGGGAATGCAGTGAAGGCTCTGAGTATGAGGGTTGGTAATGACAGGACTGTGGAGGTTGTGAGTATAATGTAATGGAGAAGCCAAAAGTAATGGAGTTTGAAGGTTTGGGTGAGCAGACTGGTTATGCCTAGAGACTGTGCTGTGATCTTGTTTTTTTGCTGCAGTTCAAGATGACATCTGTTTGGGTACTGAACAAGTCACTGCCTTCGAAAGGCAAATCCTCACCCCTTGCTTAGCTGTCATTAGGAAGTACCGTAGAGATAAGCCATGAGTGCTGATGGAGCACTATCACAGATGCCATTGATCTGCAGGTGGAATACACAATATGCAAGGGTCATTTCATAAAAAAGAGGTGCAGGAGCTCATTAGCATACCTATTAGCATAACTCATTAGCATATGCCATGCCCCCTGACATCACTGGAAGTGATGTCAGAAGGGGAAGCAAAAAAGGGGGGGGGATATGACTTGCCAGTGCTAGACACACACACAACACAACACAATAGGTGCAAAAGACAATGATTCAGAGTTGACAGAGGAGTCACTATCCACACTAATGTGAATCACCCTTCATTCATGCATGTTCAGCTCCACAGATGAGCTCCCTCATGTCACTACACTACAGGTGGCAAGCAACTGCTTTTCATAGTGAGAAGTTTTTGTCTTGCTTCCTCCTCCGACTGAATCACCACATGCTGCCTTGCACTGCTATCCCACACCTGGCAGTAATAATCTGCCTCATCCTCTGCTTTGGCCCTTGAAATGATTAATGTGGCCATGTTGCCAGATTTAGAGCCCGAGAATCAGTCTGAGATCCCTGAGGGTTTTTGGTCATTCCAGTATAATGAGTACTGGGGCCATGCCTGGTTTCTCCTGGTACCAGCTCACATATGCATCAGCGCTGAAGTCCCTTGAACAAGTGATCTGGGCATCTTTTTCAGGAGACAGAGACTGATGGTGGCTGCCTCAGCGACTCCATCTGTGTGAAGGAACTTTTAAGCTTTAAAACCCTTCTCCATTGTATTCTATGGCCCCAGAGAATACAATGGAAAGATGGCGGCGTGACTCTAGAGAAAAGGGGTTTAAACTTTAAACCCCTTCTCTTTTTGCTTTCCCCCTTAGCTCGCCTTGGCAGACCAGCTGGGGAAGGGAAGGGGAGGCTTTTGAAGATATCTCCCCCCCTTTTTTGCCTGTTTGCAGGGAGGGTGGGGTATAAATTTAATAAAATAAATAAATATATAAATTTTGCTTCCCCAGCAGGCCTGCCAAGGGAGCTGGGGTGGGGCTTGCCACCACCACCATTTGTGCTCGCTCCTGGGCTGCCGGAGCACTGCTCCGGCCCCAAATGACCCCTGACAATATGTCTTTCAGACAATATGTTGCTTTCCAAGCTTTAGGCCCTCTGCTTGTATAACCTTGGCAAGAATCTTTTTGTCTTTTGACAAGGTATCAACATAAGTGGCTATTTGGTCCCACAGGATCATTTGATAGTGTCCCACAATGGTGTTCAAGTTAGCCATGTGAAGGGTCAAAGCACCCAATGTGTAAATTTTGTGGTCTAGGCCATCGAGTTTCTTTCCTTCCTTATCAAATGGAGAGGAGTGGGGGCCCCAGAGCTGCTTAGCTGAGATTACTCAGTAACAACAGAACTGGCAGCAGAACATCCTTCCCCCAGGACCTTGTACATATGTTCCATCTTCTTGGCTGAGGGAGAGACTGACGCAGGCTTGGCCATATTCCTTTGGCTATATCAAGGAGGCTCTGAAGCATGGGAAAAGCAACAGTACCAGCACTAGAAGAACAGAGCACCTTCAGGATTGGATCTAATGTAGTATGCTCTGAGCACATGATGTCAAGCTGGAACAACTTTGTGCCATACAAATTAGTTGCATGGAGTAAAGGTAGAGGTCCTCCATTAGAAGGATGGGGGACATATCAGCTATAGATTCATCAGGTAACAGTTTTGAAGGAGCACAGGAGCTGACTAAGGATGGGGCCTTGTATTCCTCAAAATCTGACAAGTTAGGATCCAGTGTGAATGGAGTTGAGGAAGGAAAGTGCCAGGGCTGAGGGTTTGATTCCAAAGCTGGAGCTGTGATGGAGGTGGGAATTTTTGCTGTTCTTATTGCATTGGCCAGTACATTGGGGGAACAGGTGCATACTGGAACCATTGTGGAAGGGAGTAATATAGAACTGAGGAGTCACCTGAGGTTCTATGATGACATTTGACTAGAGGGGTTTCAGTAACAGTAGATGGTGGAGGAGCAACTTTGATGACCTCATTATCCACGGATGGAGAGGAAGAAAATGGTCGCAGAGCAGGAGAGGGCATATGGGGACATTGACTAGGAGTTGGTTCTGATCTCGACAGTGATGGGTGGACTGAGGAAGAAGGAAAAGCATTATTGGCCACTGAAGGTTGTTTCAAAGGGATACCATTTGAGAAAAGAGTCTGTTCTCGCGATCACACTTCTGTTGAAAATCTATCCCACGTCACATTTCATTGTGTAAAATGTGCGGCTGAACGAAATAAGTTCATGTGTACAATTATATCTTCCCTTCTTCGTGGGTCGGAACATGAGAAATTAGTATTCCGAAGGTCAGATAGAGATAAATGTATTACTTTCCAAGTGGCAAGATTTGTTGCTACTATTTTGGAAAAAGAAAAGAAAAGAAGAGCACTCAGTTATATTGATTCTCTCTTATTGGACTCTTTGGGTTACTGTTATTTTGTGACTGTCATTAAATAATTTTAACTTTCTTGTAAATCAATACTAATATTACCATTTTAACCTTATTGTGATATGTAGTTTTACTGATGCAATGTACCTTTTATTAGTTTGTATTCTGTTGAGTTGTTTTTTTATTGTTACTTTTAACTGCTATGGCATTCTGTTGCTAATACAATAAAGACTGATTTGATTTGAAAAGCCTTATGCTTTAGACTTCTTTTGTCGAGGTGGTTCTGAAGAACTCTGTGGAACTGACAACTGCTTTGGAGCTGAGAAAGGGCCCATGTCAAACCTGAGGGAACTGACCCCAAAGAGGGAGTACAGGCCCTACACTCCAATTTTGGATTCTTGGAAAGGGTCTGATCTTTGCCTGGAGTTCCCAAGGCTATTTCCCATAGGAAAGCCTTCCACCTCAAGGTTCATTCTTGATGGGCCTTTGGTGTGAACTGCTTACATATTGGGCAAGTAGAAACATTGTGGGACTCACCAAGACACTGAAGGCAGTGGTCATTGTCATCCGATTGTGCCATTTTAAGACCACACAGAGCATTTCTTAAAGAGAGCCGCTTTGAAGAGAGAAGATTCCTAGGAGCTGCATTTTAGGAAACAACAAATCAGAGCAGAAAGAGAGAAGTTCTGTTCTATGAGTGCAGCTCCACTGGCAATGCTCACCAGAACATCCTAAGCATTAGTAGAAAAATTACTAACTCAAATATTATTAGCTAAAAAACCTGTTGCTCCCATTTCTAAAGTATGAAAAGCAAAAACTGCACAGGATCCTGTTGCCTCTCTTTATAACTTGGTAACTAAGCCATTTGCTACAATTAATGACAAAAATAAATTCAGTTTCCCCTTTGAAAAAATGTTTTGCCAACACTAAATGTGATCTGCAGAGATGTCGAACTCATTTGTTAATGCGGGCTAGATCTGACATAATTGTCACTTTGTTGGGCTGAGCCATGCGTGCCATAAAATGTAACATGAGGTACCAGAGATATAAAACTTTATAAAGGTGTTTTCAGATGCCGAATGACAATAGCAAGTAAATGACAATAGCAGCCTTGATTGGATTAGGTGTGATATGCAGACGGGTAGTAGGTATGGAGATACCAGCATTGGTAATGAGACAGGAAACCTAGGTCTCAATTTCATTCAGGAGGATTCAGTTCAGGAGGGTGCAAAGAATAAATGGACATAAGTCTGACATTAGTCTGACCTAAGTCTTACATAAGTCTGACCTAAGATTATCAGTGCTCTTACAAGGGAATTTCTAAGGGAGATTTGAGAGTGCTGAATTGCAATTGATAATGAAGTTCAAAACAATGCATCCTCCAGGACTGAACTGAGAACTAGTCTTCCTGTCTCTATTATCACTTGGCATCTGAAATCACTCCACTCTCCAAGATATAAGGGCCAATTGAAATGTTCTAATTCCCAATCAGCGTCTTTTTGAAAGAAAATAAAATCTAGAAAGGAACAGAGAAATCCAATCTTTTAAAAAGAAACTTTTCAGACTAAGCCAAAATAATTTCCTTAATGTAAATTGTGCTTGTCAGAAGAATCCATCCATCCATCCATCCATCCATCCACCCTCCCTCCCTCCCTCCCTCTGAAGAAGTATGCATGCACACAAAAGCTTACAGCTGGAATAAAACATTGCTGGTCTTAAAGCTGCCATGGGACTCCAACTTTGTTTTCTCTCTCTCCCCCCCCAACAAAAAGTGGAGGAGCAGCCCTGGAGAAGGAAGTGGAAGCTGAGAGAGAGAGAGAGAGAGAGAGAGAGAGAGAGAGAGAGAGAGAGAGAGAGAGAGAGAGAGAGAGAGAGAGAGAGAGTTTGTATCTCTCCCACATGAAGCAGGAAGCAGCCACTGAGGGAGTTGTGCCTGTGTGAGGGGAAGGGAAGGGAAGGTAAGAGGCAGGAACCTGTGTCTGTGTGAGGGGAGGGGAAGGGAAGGGAGGCAAGAGGCAGGAAGCAGGAAGCAAAGAGCCACTGAGGGAGCTGGGAAAAAAGCAAGCTATGGTGCAGCTGCTGCAGCAGCCCTAGAAAAAGAAGCAGGAAAAGGAAGTGGCTCATGGGCCAGATCTGAGCCCTGCAGGGGCTGGATTTGGCCTGCAGGCTTTGTATTTGACACCCCTAATCTACAGAATACTTTTGGACATGAATGAACATAAAAATCTGTCTTAGAACAAGTCAGAAAATTGGTCCATTAACCCAGTATGTCTAATTTGAAATTTAGACATGTCTAAATTGAAATATTTTCCAGCTGTGCAACCCAAGGCCCTTTAACTGGATGTGCATATCACTGAATATGGGACAACAAATATGCTCTACCATTGTGATTCAGGCCTTCCAATGCAAAAAATCTGAGTGGCCTTCCAATGCAAAAAATCTCGGTGGAACCTTAAATTTTAACAAAATTTCTTGACCTTGAACTACAAACCACTTTTGAAATTTCCTGAGCCAAGAAGCTGAGAGGAGGAGAAAATAAAAAGTCTTATGGAAAATGCAGAGTATGGGTCTTTGAATTAGCGCAAATGGAAATATGAATAGAACACAGGTCCACATGTGCAGCAATGCTACCATATCAAGCTTGTTTGTATTTGGAGGAAATACTGTGTGAACTTAAAGTACATACATAAAAGTTTACATAAAACTGTAGTGATCCTCAGTTTGCTTTTGGAATCCTTTTGCTTTTGGAATCGCTTTTGGAATCTCTTTTGGAATCCACAGCAACTACAAGAATTAATGTAAGCCAGTATACTGCTGTGTGTGCATGTGCTTCTAAATGTTGTATTGTGATAAATAAGGAGAGAAAGGACTCATAGGCCATTTTCCTTTCTATACAGGCATACTTGTGTACAAAGTATGATTTTCCCAATGTCAGGAGTAGGGGAGTTTTTATCTTATTATAATAATATCCTTGAACACAGCCCACTACTTTATTTCACAGAAATGAATGGAGGCCATTATCATCCATGAAAGAAAGAAAGCCCTGTATCCAGGGATCCAATTGAGTAATAGTGTTCACTACAGTGGGCAAAATTAAAAAACAACAGTGTATCCAGAGCTTTGCAAAACATCATTATTGCAAAACATCATTATGGCCAGAACAAGGAAGCCAGGATACTGGGTATTTTTTTATATCCATCCACCATTGTCTGGAGTCTGCCTCCCCTCTCCTGCACTTACCCAAGAAGCACTGGGGTGACAAGGATCCACTCCTGTGAAGCAAAACACTTTCTCTACTACCCCCTCCCCCAAAGGGTTGATGTGAACAGTGTTGGGCCTGGGCTGACCTGCAGGTGTTGTTAATTGGCTCTCTGGCCTGCAGGCTCCTTATCATCCTCAAGGCCGAAGATGGAGGATCGTTAATTAGCTTCTCATGTGAACTTGTGATCTGTGATCGGAGAGGGAGGCTGTGAGAGGTGATGTCATCTTCCAGACGTTCCTCTTGGAGGCACATTGTGATTGGATATTGCCATTGCCTGACATGCTGAGCCAAAAGCTACAATTCTATTGTGGCCTGAGGCATAGCTAGCTGAGATTTTATGGACTATAGGCCTGCACTATGCGTCACAATTGCTAGAGATGTAGCCAATGCTGATTTGTGGCCTTCCTATTAAAACCAAGGTTTGTGCCATCTAACGCAACTCTGAAAAGTGTTAGGTAGTGAAGCTAGCTTTATGCTTTTTGTTGTGTATGAGTCTGAGAAATGTGTTGGCAGTAACTATTTTTTCCTTCTTAATACTTTTGAATAAACTAAACATTATTTTATAATATAGAGCTGAGATGGCTAGAGTGAGGGTTGCGGCATACTTGTGATGAAGCAGCAATACTTGTGATCTTATAGGACGTTTATGAAAGCCTATGAGATGGCAGTGAAGACCACTAAGGAAGAATTCTATGCAACCTCCATTGCATCTGTGAGCTCGCACCTGGCCCAATTGTTTAGGACTATTCAGTCATTAACTACTTTGCTGCAAGGCAAACAAAATAGTAGGGAATTGGCTATTGGCTGTGAGGAATTTGTGAGCTATCTTGCAGATAAAATCATGTTCTTCTGCCAGGACCTCCTGACCACAGTTGATACAGTAAAGGAACTGGAAGCCCCTTGTCAGTCTTCAGGTCCAGTGCTGGATTGCTTCAGCCAACTCTCCCAGGAGAGTGTCGACAAAATCCTGGCAGCTGTGAAGCCTACCACTTGCCCCCTTGACCCATGCCTATCCTGGCTGGTTAAAGCCTGTGGGGATGGTATCCGCGTCCCCCGTGAGAAATTATCAACACGGCCCTTTCTTCTGGGACATTCCCAGCAGGATTGAAGGAGGCAGTGGTATGTCTGCTTTTAAAAAAAACATAATTGCACCCTGTGGTCCTAGCCAACTACCGCTCAGTCTCAAATTTACCAGGATGCTGGGCAAGATAGTTGAGAGGGTGGTGGCTGAGTAGTTTCAAGCTTTCTTGGATGATGCATCCATCCTGGACATATTCCAGTTCAGTTTTCGCCCTGGCCATAGGACAGAGATAGTGTTGGTTGCCCTCATGGATGACCTCCATAGACACCTGGATTGAGTGGGTTGCTGCTGCTGTTGCTTCTGGACTTAACAGCAGCATTTGACATGGTCAATTACAATCTTATGACCCACTATCTTGTTGACATAGGGGTACAGGCAGGCCTGTAGCTACAGTGGGGCAACTCGGGGCTAGGCCCCCCAACTTACTGGCAAGGCCCCACGACTTCCCATCCAGCCATGGGCCCCCAAGCAATACACAATAATATATGTAATCTCTCTCCAGATTGCCTGTCATTATAAAATGCAATGTACTTGTGTGGAAAAAGGGCTTGTATATTACAGGAACACCTAGGGAATGTAAAGTGTCTTTGTGTACTCTACTAGTAGACATGCATTTTAACAGACCTCTGTGGATGGCAGGCCACACATTATCAAGCAGGAAGCCTTTGCCCCTACAATGGCATTGTCCTCCTTTACGTATCACAGAAGGTAAAGAGGTGCTCTCAGGGACAGCGGGGGTAGGGGTGGGAATCTGTCCCTTCCCTAATTACCTTTCTTCTGGACATGTACGATTTCTATTATCTGGAGGAAGTATAACCATCTACACAATGCAAAAGACAGTGTTAAATATAATGTGTATTTGCTGACAGAGATAGGTAACATTGCCCATGTAAGTGGAGAGTGTAAAGGTTATCAGGGTAAGAAATATATCCTTGGTCTTTAACTACTAGGCATCCTATTCATAAACATCATAAATATCTGTTCACATAAACAATATTCTTTAATTTTTTATTTTAACATATAAAAATAATATTCATTATATGAGCTTACTAAGGAAATAAGTTCCTGATACCTTAAGTGAAATGGTTTTTAAAACAACCATTCCCTGTAAAAATAAGTGACTGCTGTGTAAAATTTAAAAGCTATTGAAAAAATGAGGAAGTTAAGAAAAACAAACATCCTTCCTTGTTCCTACATGCTTTGCTAAAAGTCTCTCAATACAAATAAAAGGATCCTCCTCAGCATATGGAAGAGTTGCTATGCCCTTCCGGGGATGGTCTGTAGCTATGTTCACCTCAGGCATGCCAAGGAGAGGTAAATTGTCAAATGCAATTTCAATCATTGGGTGGTTTGGTTGAGGCAGATTAGTTGTATGCAATCATGATAGATAGTTTATCCTAACCCCAAACTGCCGCTTGGGAAATCTTGCACGCAAACGAACAGAGACTCAGTCATTATTAGTGTCAAGAAGGTATACAGAGGCAAAATTTGGTTGGCAGCCAGGCATGATGAATTAAAGAGAAAAAGTGACCAATTGCATGTTCAAAATGGAAACTGATAGGCATGTTGTAGTTTGGAGAGATTTTTAACACCAGAGAAGTCATACATTATTAATTGTTCAGTGATTAATATTTTAAAAATTTTCTTCATGGAGAAATGTGATTTTTAAAAAGTCAATGAAAATTATATGCACTTTACTGAAAGATGCTCACTGTGGCAAGAAAATACACACACACACACACACACACTAATATGAGTATAATATTTTCTAATAAAATTCACAGTAACAGAAGCATTTTTCACTGAAAATATTGTTAGTGAAGAGATCAAGCTTATCCAATTAAGTAGATATTTCAGCTTGATTAATTGTCTGTTAGTGGAGAGGTCATTTTCTCTATCCTTTTGTAAATTCTAGTTAATATTGATTTACCTCTCCAAAGCTGCCAGAGTATTATAGCAACAAGACGGTGAAACACTTGAGTTATCACCAGGTTGGTCCATTAGCAAAAAAATTATCCAAAAAAGCCCGTCAGGCTTCATAGCCTGAAGTGATGTGCTCTGACAAATCCAACAGCTCTTTCTATGTCATTCCTAATGCACTTGTCACTCAGTATTACCCATCCTCATTAATGACAATGGGAAAGTTTATCTTGGTAACACGTTTTAAATCATCTACTCTTTACAATGGGACCATGAAATCTCTTATAAAACATGAGGCGGGAACTACATTGACAACAAAAGCTCTTCCTGGCAGCTTTACTCTTAATTCCTGTTCAAGGAATAATCTGTTTATCATAAAATCATACAGAACAATATATTAAATGAAATTTAAAGCAAGAATAGCTAGTGTGATTTTCAAACATGCAAGTATTTTTGCAACATTGCTAGTCTACTACAAATGCTTTAAAAAACCAGCATAATTTACATTTCTGTAAATGACAAAAACTGATAACTATTTCTAGCACTTCCAGAAATGATGTATTGTACTTTAACATTACTTTTTTGTTTGAAAAAGAATAAACCTATTGTAAATTTCCCAATATATCACCAGCATTCTGAAAATACTTTATGTAACAACTTCAAGTTATATGTAAGGTATTTATTAAATATCTCTTTCACTGAGGGCACAAAATGGTGGTGGTGGGGAAAGAAGTGCCTTCAACAATATGGTAATGACCATGTGGTTTGAAGAGAGGAGGGACCTCAGTGGCTGTAATGCCATAGAGTTCAACCTCCAAAACAGCCATTTTATTCAGAGGAACTGACCTCTGTTGTGTGGAAATATATTGTAATTCCAGATCCCCAGGCTCCATCTGGAGGTTGGCAATCCTACCTACATGGCAGCCTGCACAAGCTTGCAGATGAGACCTGTGTCGCAGCATATATACAACTCTTTTCTGCTTCTTCAGGTCTCTGAATCAGTTTCCAACTTTTATTTCACTACAAGGTTTGTGCTTACTTTTATTCCTTGGTCTGATAAATGAAGGGTGGCTTTGGATGTTATACAAAGTACCTTGTATCAGCATGTGGAGAGGGAACCGGAATCACTCTAAGCATGATTCCAAAATCACCCATAATCTACATTAAATTCAGACACACAGAAAATATTCTGTGTGAATGCTATCTTCTTTCTAGGGCATGTTTGATCAGGACTATACAGGTGCTAATTGGTGATTCAATACACACTCAGAAACTTTCACTCTTAAAATGGAAGGGAAGTTTTGACAGGCTAGAGGTGCACACCTAATCAAGCTAAAGGAGATTCATGTGCCTCAGTAGGCTTATGGACACATATCACTTACAGGATCAGGATTTGCAGAAGAAAATTGTATGTGGATCCAAGCATGGATGCTATCTGTATTGGATTGCTTTCAGTGGGATGTAGAATATGTATTCAAATCAGTATACGATCCACAATGTAATGTAATTAGTCACATATAACTTTCCTTTTTAAACATGACTAGATGTGGAATGAAGCAATTCCTGTGTAACTTGTGTTGCCTGACCCTGGAAAAAATCCACTACTTTAAAACTGTTCGGACAGTGGGTTAAATCCAAAAGGAGCATCATTTACCCCAGTGGCCTGCTATACCACCCCCAAAGCCATTGCTGAGGTTTGATGATTCGCCCAGAACAATATAGCAGAACAATTGGCTGAAATCAGATACTTTACTTTTGTGCAAGGTTTTGCTGTGTTCAAAGAGCACTGGTGTTCATAAGATTCCCCATGCTTGCCCAGACAGATTGTTCTTTAGGACCCTCTAACTCTAAGCAACACTTGTGGGGGGGCTCATATGGCTGCTGGAAGAAGGGGAATAAAAATTGCTTCTGTGAACATTCTTCATTTGCCAAAGCTTGGATCCAATCCACAGGTTTTGTAGGGTTTCTTTTCTAGATTACAAAACATGAATCCTTAATTGTGCATTTTACATTTGAGGTGCATTTTAATGAATCATAAAACTTAACTAGGATGTACAAAAAATCATCTGTATATGTCAAATTTACATTACTTAGAGAGAAATCTTAAATAATAGTAACAGAATGTAAGTCAGTTCCTGGGAGTCAGTTCCTGAAATTTCTGCCCACGTTTAATATTTATGATGCCTTACCCTAAATACATTTCAAAAAAAGAATTAAAGAAGCAGCTATAACAACTGTGCCAATAAAACTATGGGAATGTTATTTTTAGTTCTGATGATGCAGGCAAAGCAGAAACAGCCCATGGCTATGGCACTACTGAAGAGAAATCTTGATCAAGAACTAAGCCACATGCCATTTCAGTCTCATATTTCTTTACTACAGCTAAGCCACATGCTATTTCAGTCTCATATTTCTTTACTACAGCTGTGGGGTTTTTTTAAAAAAAATCTGGTTTTGCATTAATTAGATAAGATAATGTATGGTTCATACTACTGTACTAAAGGTGTTTATGCTAACAGAATGTATATCTCACCCAATGGCATTTGGCATGAAAAAGAACTTGAGAAATGTTATCCAGAAATGTTAAATAACCAGGAATTAACAAAACAAAATTTGAGTCCTTAGGGAAGACTGAAAATCTACCCCCACTGCCTCTCTGGGGCAATTTTTCTGCTGCCATGCAGAAACACACACACACACACTTCATTTTTAACACACAGGGCTATCTAATGAAGTGGAAGAGGAACTTATACACAAAGCCTTGCTTAGGCATTTTTTCTTTAACCCTTCAGATAAACTATTAATGCCCATTCATTTATCTTCCCTTCCAGCAACTTGTTTAATAACTTCAGGTATGCCTGGATGTTAGTGGCTTCTCAGTGAAGTTAGAGACTGAGATAGCAATGGAGGTCTTAGGCAAGTACTCACATTGTGATGATGAAAAGAGTTTTCCTGGCATGATACAAGAAGCCCTGAACCCTACAGAAGCAGTCCATGGTGGACCTCTCCCCCACCAGCATTAATTCAGTTTCCCAAAAGCTGAAAAAGCTGTGGATGCACTGCAGTGTGGCACTCTCACTCATGGGATATGACTTTCATGTTACCTTAGCAGCCCAGAAAAGAGTACAATGGCAGTGGCTCCCACACTGCTATAAGAATTTAAGATTGACTCTTTTTGAACCCAAAGATTGAAAGGAAAATTATACAATATTAATCCTACTATAGCATCCAGCAAACTATGATACTATTAGTCATGAGTCTGAATCAAAGAACAAGGTAAGAGAAATGCAAGCACAGGAGAGGCAAAACACTTGCTTGACATGAGTCTAATTAAATTTACTTGTGTGAAAATGTGGACATTCATAGGAACAAGCTAGAAACCTCACATAAAAGATCAAAAATTGCCATTTTGTAGGAGAGTGCAAAAGTTGGCTTGAAACCCAACATAAAAAAAAATTAAGATAATGGCATCCGACCCCATCACTCCCTGGCAAATAGAAGGGGAAGCCATGGAAGCAATGACAGACTTCACGTTCCTGAGATCCAAGATCACTGCAGACGGGTGACTGCAGCCATGAAATTAAGATGCCTACTCCTTGGGAGGAAAGCTATGGCAAACCTAGACTGCATAATAAAAAGTAGAGACATTACCCTGCCAACAAAAGTCCGTATGGTCAAAGCGATGGTATTCCCAGTAGTAATGTATGGCTGTGAGAGTTGGACCGTAAGGAAGGCTGAGTGCCAAAGAATTGATGCTTTTGAATTACGGTGCTGGAGAAGACTCTTGAGGGTCCTTTGGACTGCAAGGAGATCAAATCAGTCAATCCTAAAGGAAATCAACCCTGACTGTTCCCTGGAAGGCCAGATACTGAAGCTGAAGCTCAAATACTCTGGCCACCAAATGAGAAGGGAGCTCTCACTGGAGAAGACCCTGATGCTGGGAAAGATTGAAGGTCAAAGAAGAAGGGGATGGCAAAGGATGAGATGGTTAGATGGTGTTATCGATGCAATGAACATGGAATTAAGCAAATTCCAGAGGATGGCGGAAGACAGGAGGGCCTGGCATGATGTGGTCCATGGGGTTCACAAAGAGTCAAACTCCACTGTGCGACTGAACAAACAAAAATCAATCAATCATATTTATATCCTGCCTTCTCTCTTTACATCCTCTCTCTTTATATCCTGCCTTCTCTCTCCTTTCATGGCCTTTTTGCCAGCAATTTTCTAGCCATTAGATTTTGCCAGGGCTTTTTTGTAGAAAAAGCCCAGCAGGAACTCATTAGCATAACAGGTCACACCCAACAGCAGAAACTCATTAGCATATTAGGCCACACCCCTGACAGCACAGCATATTAGGCCACACACCCCCTATTACCAGAAGTGTGGTCATCCAGCCACACCAACCTTTTGCTTCTTATTCTGTTTACCTTGTTTGTTGTCAAAACCCAGGGTTTTTTTTGCAGCAGGAACTTCTTTGCATGTTAGGCCACACACCGCTATTGTAGCCAATCCTAATAAGCAGGGGTCTTTTTGGGGGGGAGCTCAGGAGCCAAGCCCCGCCCTCAGCCGGCATCCCGGGGAGTCTTTCAGGCAGCCGAATGTCAATTTCAGCTCCATTATATCCTATGGGCCATTGAAGTCAATGGTGAAAACATAGGGTATATTCTGGGGGTGGAGGGAGGGGTTTGAGGGAGAGGCTCCAAACTCACAGGGTAGCTGATGGAGCCTCTCCCCAAGATACCCACCAAGTTTCAAGAATATTGGACCAGGGGGTCCAATTCTATGGGCCCCTAAACAGGTTGCCCCTATTCCCTCCATTGTACTCTATGGTGGGAAACAAAGTTACTTTTTCCCACCATAGAGAACAATGGAGGGAATAGGGGCAACCTGTTTGGGGCCCATAGAATTGGACCCCCTGGTCCAATATTCTTGAAACTTGGTGGGTATCTTGGGGAGAGGCTCCACCAGTTATCCTGTGAGTTTGGAGCCTCTCCCTTGAACCCCTTCCTCCAGTCTCCAGAATATACCCTATGTTTTCACCATTGACTTCAATGGCCCATAGGATATAATGGGGCCGAATTTCTTTCATTCCCTCTTTCCTTCTCTCTTTTTCCTCTTTCCCTCCTTCTTCTCTTTCTCTCTTTCTTTCTCTTTCTCTCTTTCTCTCTTTCTTTCTTTCTTTCTTTCTTTCTTTCTTTCTTTCTTTCTTTCTTTCTTTCTTTCTTTCTTTCTTTCTTTCCCACCTTCTTTTCTTTTTCCTCCTTTCCCCGTTTCCCTCCCCTTTCCTTCTCTTTCTTTCCCTCTTTCCTTCCTTCTTTCCTTCTCTCTACTCTCTCTCTTTCCTTCCCTCTTTCCTCCTTCTGTGGCCCAACTCTCATGAGAAGGAGTTTAAACTTTAAACCCCTTCTCTCTTAGCTCCCCCATCCAGACCAGCTGGGGAAGGGAAGGGGAGGCTTTTGAAGACCAGCTGGGGAAGGGACCAGCTGGGGAAGGGAAGGGGAGGCTTTTGCTTCCCCTTCTGACATCACTTCTGGTGATGTCAGGGGGCGTGGCATATGCTAATAGCCTAATAGCTCATTAGCATACCATATGCTAATGAGCTCCTGCAGCTGTTTTTCTACGAAAAGACCCCTGCTAATAAGTTTCTGCTCAATGAGTTCCTGCTGGGCGTGACCAACTCGGGAGCCAGCCAGAACTCCGTTCCTCTGCATTCCTGCCCCAAAATAGCCCTGGATTTTGCCATGAAATACTTGTGGGTAGACACTGTGATGAAACGGAGAAATAACACAAATACTGTAAGGAAAATGAAAAATCAGTTTGGCTGGATGAAACACTTCGTATGGTGTCTCTGCCACATGCAACTGTTTCTGGGGAAAACTCTCACAAAGACTGGTGACTAGATGAGCCATATGCTACTCGGGATAACAGAAAGAACAGATTGCTTTGGAGAATGGAAACTGTGGTCCAGGGAAATCAAAGAATGGATGGTTAATTTTCACATATTGATAGGAACTTGCCAAGCAAATCTTAGCCTCTAAAGCTCAATCTAATATTCACATTTATAAATGACATTTTTAAATATTCTAAACACTGGGGACCTACAGCTCAGTCTTGCAATGTTTACTTATAAGAAAGTCCCTGAGAGATTAATGGGCATTCCTAAATCAGAGCACACTGAACTATTGACCATAGCTGGAGAAAGGCCTTGCTGCAACAACAAGACTTTGATCTGTGGCTTTTCACATACTGCTGAATGTCAATATTGCTCTCAAACTTCTGCTACCTGCAAAAGCAATGTTCTTCCTGTAACTGTAAAAGGTTTCCCCACAACTTTCAAACATTGCATTCAGCATCTATAATAATTTTCTAGCTACAGCCTTTCCAAAATTTACTGAGATTCTCATTTAATAAGCTTGAAAATTCAGGCTAGGATATCATGGAAAGCCATTTAAATTGCAACAAAACAATGCTAGGAGTGGTCTAAAACATTCAGTAGGGGACTTATCTTTAATATGCATCCAATGACTCCTTGAAATAAGGTTATGATATAAATCTATAAATAAATCTATAAATAGTAATATAATAGACAAGAAATTCAATACGAACAATCGTGGTAATTTGTAGAGATAAGAAGCTTCTTTCAAAGCAGCAATCTTTTTAGTAGTTCCAAAATAAATTCAAAACCAGTTACACTACAATGCTTTCCTTATGGTACAAGAATGCTGATCATTAGACTGGCACTATGGCCTCTGCAAGCTGATAAAAAATTTCAAGCTTTATTGTTATCATGAGGGCTTGTCCATCAATGTGGCGAAATCCAAGGTCATAGTATTCACCAAAACGAGAAAGGGGAAAATCTTTAAATCGGACATAGCAGGCCAACCTATGGAACAGGTCAATCAATTTAAATATCTGGGAATCCACTTTGAAACATCTCTTACATGGAGAACACACTTGGATCTAGCAAGGAACATAGTTTTGAGAGTAGGGAAGACAATTGTAAAATACATCTACTCATCAGGAGGCCAATTTGTCCCCTCGGCCTTAAAGGTATTTAACGCTAAGGTTCTAAATCAATTCCTGTATGGTGCGGAAATTTGGATTCAGGCCGCTTTTGAAAAAATGGATTCCATCCAGTATGACTTTTTCTGACACTTATTGGCTACTCCTAGATGTGTCTTGGGTATAGCACTGAGAGCAGAACTAGGCAAATTATTGATGGAAACTAGGGCTTGGATTAAAGCATTTTTCTTTAAAGTAAAGGTTTTAAAATCTGAGGGAGGATCTACTCTACTTGGACTTACCCAGGGAGATACACATTACAGCCAATGGGATCAATTATTGGAAAAGAAAATGAAATGCCTAGGAATAACAAATGATATGATTAAGAATACAGAAACTAAAGACATTAGAAGACAAATTAAAAAATCTGTAAGGAAATTGGATGTTACAAGTACTTCTATTAGGGTACGCGGGGTATGTTCGACATTTCATTTGGGAATTGCCCTCCTGATGCAGCTGCCGAAATATTTCTATCAACTGAGAGTCCCAAAACTAAGAAGAGCTTTTACTTTGGCAAGACTGAAAGTTCCTGCCTCGGCAGTTTTGGAGGGCAGATATAATAAAGTATCATACTCTAACAGAACATGCAGATGCTCATATCATACAATCGAGACCATTAAACATATGATTATGGAGTTCCCTATATTCGATGAGGGCTAATTTATTCACCTCTTTACTTAAAGATATGGAACTGCTAAATGTGCGAGCCTAGGTGTCATGGCTACTATCAGATACCAATGATCGTGTCACACTTTCAGTGGCAAAATTCATAGGCGCAATAGTCAAATATAAGAGAAATAATACTGAGTAAGTTCTTTAAAATATTTTCTTTGGTTCTAATTTATGATTATGGTGATAGCTGTATGAGCAGTACTACATAGACAGACAGACAGACAGACAGACAGACAGACAGACAGACAGACAGACAGACAGGCACTATACGTTTCCATGTGAGTAGTTACATTTTCATATCTGCACATGCAATCAGATTTTCTGAGGGTAAAAAAATGGAGGGAATCCCCTTTGATCACCTAGATCAAAGTTGCCATTGCAACTCCGGATGCATTGAAACTGTTTCAAATATTTGTCTGCATTATCAATTTTATGTGGATTTACGTTTTAGATATTTAAATCCTATCTTAGCCAACATGACGAACCTTCCTGATGCTTTAAAAGTGTACCGTCTTCTAAATGATTCTGTTCTGGAAATATCAATGAATGTAGCCATGTTTTACAATCAGTGATAAAGCTACGTCAGGAAAATTACCAATGAGTAATTGTTTTATGCAACACTATGCAATATTATGCAGTTGGCAAAATGCTCAGCTCTGTATGTATGGCTCTATATGGTTTAAAATGTATATTTCTTTTTTTTATATAGTAATCCTCTTTTAAGGTATTTTTATGCCAATAAAGGTTAACTGAACTGAACTGAACTAAAAGTCTGTGCTGAAGATCATGGAACTTGCAAGGTCAAAAACTGTGAGACAGGGGCTGTAATTTGGTGAGTAATTTGGCAAGGTTGGGCAAGAGAGTTGAAGGGATCCAACCCAAAATGCAAAAGATCTACATTATACTTGGTTGCACCTCACTTTTATTTAAAAGCAGCTGGGAGGGGAAAAATTAGGGCCACAAGAGTGGAGTTCAAACCCTTCTCTAATAGTAATGACATGTATAGTACTTTGAATCATTCACATACATTACTTCATTACAATCTTTATAAAACTCTGTCATATAAATGAACATTACCACAGTGAATAATAACCATTTGATATTGGAGAACTGAGGCTGAAAAGACTGTGGCTACCTGAGGCCACCTGTTAATTCATGGCTCAGGGAAGATTCAAAATGGAAACTTCTTGTTTTGAAGCACGCTGTTTTATCTACTATGCTACACCAACACTATTAGCATACTGGATTAAAAATAAAAACACTGTTCTTAATGATATAATTATTTATGAATCCAGAATTTAAATTATCCTAATCCCACTTATTACTTTAGATCAATACGGAAATTTTGTACTGTAAATATCTATGATGTTATATAACACAGCAAAATTGTAGGAATAGAAGACTTACCACTTGCAGGAGTAGAATTACAGACTGCTGCATGAAACTTTGTAATAGGGATTAAAGCTTTATAACTGTTCACCTGCGATAAACAGCAAATCTGGGAGAGGAAGACACACCATCTGCCTTTCCTTCCCTGATTCTCTTTACTTCTGCAAGTGCCTCTATACATTTCATTCTTGGAATAGAAAGAGTATTCAAGAATGAATACAGTAGCACCTCTGGCCCTCTAAGACTGGAAAATGCATGTATGTAGTCTTGCTATTGCTTGCTTGGGCAACATACTGTAATATTACAGTGGCATTGGTGATAATATGCTGCTGCTATCTCAGGTAGAGCTAGCACAAATGTTTATATCAATGTTTAAAAACTTAAAATCACATGCATATATATAGTTTTATTTTAGAAGGAGATTTTTGAAGAGTGTAGTATCAATACTACCAACACTATCTGACAATATGCACATGATTCAAATGTTTTTAGTCTCACCAGTTTTTTCATAATATGAATCTGTCTATTTATTTATTAAACTTGGTTCCGACACTGCTCTCCCCTGTGAGAGAAGTTTAAATAATTAAAAGGCGCTAAACTTCAGTTGTGACACTGCCTCATGGGGGAGGCAGAAGGTAAGAGTACTAGCCAGGCAAAGGACAAGAGTGTCAGCCAGACGGAAACCATCACTGTCCTCAACCAAACACCTGGTGGAACATCTCTGCCTTACAGACCCTGCGGAACTGCATTAAGTCCCACAAGGCATGGATGTTGTTCGGCAGAGAGTTCAACCAGGTTGGAGCCAGGATGGAAAACGCCCTGGCTCTGGTCGAGGATGGCTGGATGTCTCTTGGGCTGGACACCACCAATCTATTAATATACTTGAACTCGAATGGCATACTCATCATTGCTTCATATGTACAAGTTAAGCTGACCCATTTTTATACACAGTGAACAAAGGAAAAAAAATCTATTCCATTGATGCTTAAACACAAAATTAAGTAGTAGAATATGCATAACTGATCTTCTATTGCACTAGTGATTTTGTAATACACACACACTTTCAACACAATATTAAAGTTGTAGTACAGTGAAGATAAATTTTAAATTAAATTGGATGTTATATTGTATTAATTAATCAATCAATTATTAGATGTTAATATGGTGGGGGTGGGGAGGTTTTGAGGTAGGGTAATTTTTGACTGACCTATTGATTTTCTAATCAAATTCTGATTGTACTGTTTATTAACCAATCCAAATGGTTATTGTTGCAACAGGGTGGGTAAATTAGTTAAAGGAGGCAAGGGGTATTTAGTCTAGACAGAATCTACAATGAGCTGTGTAGGTTTTATAATTTGGATAGTTATAGTATCTGCTGGTTGTTGGAGAGCACTGTGGTTGACAGCACTGATGAAGGGGGGCCATTCAGGGGTCAGGGATACCAGTGATTATGGGGCAGGGGAGATATAGCGGTGGGTGTAAGTGCTCTTCCATTAATGAGAATGGAAGGAGTCAGGGATATGGAAATGCTCAGACTTCTTCCCACCTACGTCCCATCCCAAGAGATGTTGGTTCTGGGATGGGACGTAGGAAAATTTACCCTTCTCTGACACTGGTGTTATTAAATGCCAGGTCTATTAATAATAAGACCGATGTGCTCCATGATTATCTCATGGAATCACAGGTAGACCTGGCTTGTGTGACTGAGACTTGGGTGAGGGATGGTGAAACAGTTGCCTTGAACCAGCTTGCCCCACCTGGGTTCTTGGTCTTTCATCAGTCGCGGACATATGGGTGGGTGGGGGGGAGGTGTGGCTCTGCTTATCCATGAATTTTGTTCCTTCAGGTCGCTCCCCGCCCAAATAATCTCCGGCACTGAATGTGTTCATCTGGTGTGTGACACTGAGGAGAGTTTGGTTATCTGGGTGATGTACCATCCGCCTAACGCATCGGCAGATACCCTCTTCGACCTGTTAGATGCTGTATCAGGCTGGGCACTGGAATATCCCAGGCTTCTGATCCTGGGTTACTTCAATGTCCATGCCAATGATGCAGCATCTGTCCAGGCCAGGGACCTAGTGTCATCCATGGAGGCACTGGGACTCTCCCAGTTTATATCAACTCCCATGCACCAAGCGGGCCATACACTGGATTTGATTTTTGGGATGGGGATACATGTGGATCTGATGACCACGGATGTAGTCCCATGGTCTGATCACTTCACCCTGAAGGTCTGGCTGAGCATACCACGTCCACCCTGTTTAGGCGGCAAGTGTATTTATGCTCGCCCATGAAGCCAAATGGACCCTAGTCGGCTTCAGGAAGCTCTGCAGGATCCAATGCCCCCTGGTGCCTCATTGGTTGAGCTGGTGGAGGACTGGGATAACCGGCTCTCTGAAGCCGTCAACGAGATTGCCCCCCGGCACCCTCTGCACCCTTGCACCAAAGCAGCACTGTGGTATACCATGGAGCTGCAGAGGATGAAGCGGGAGCTAAGATGACTAGAGCGAAGGCGTGCTCGTGATGAAGTGTCACAAACATCTTATAGGATGCTTATGAAGGCCTATGAGATGGCAGTGAGAGCTGCAGAGGATTTCTATGCAGCCTCCATCGCATCTGTGAGCTCGCGCCCAGACCAGTTGTTTGGAGTTATTTGGTCTATTACAACTCTGCATCAGAGCAGACCAAACAGTAGGGAATTGGCCATTGGCTGTGAGGCATTTGCAAGCTATTTTGCAGATATAGTGACTCTCTGCCAGGATCTCCCAGCCACAATTGAGACAGTAAAAGAACTGGAGGCCCCTTGTCCATCTTCTGGTCTGGTATTGGACCACTTCAATCAACTCTCTTGGGAGGAAGTTGACAATCCTGGCAGCGGTGAGACCTACTACCTGCCTCCTTGATCCATGCCCTTCCTGGCTAGTTAAATCTTGTGGGGAGAGCATTTGGGCTCCTCTGGGAGAAATTATCAACTTGTCCCTTTCTACAGGGACTTTCCCAGAGACTTTGAAGAAGGCAGTGGTCCATCCGCTCTTGAAAAAGCCATCACGGGACCTGATGGTCCTGAACAACTACCGCCCAGTATCAAACTTACCGTTCCTGGGTAAGGTAGTTGAGAGAGTGGTGGCAGAACAACTCCATCCTTGACTCTTTCCAGTTTGGTTTCTGCCCTGGCTACAGGATGGAGGCAGCTCTGGTTGCCCTCACAGATGACCTCTGTAGACACCTGGACCGAGGTGGGTCAGCGCTGCTGTTGTTATTAGACCTGACATCAGTGTTTGACATGGTCGACTACAATCTTATGACCCACCGCCTCACCGATGTAGGAGTTCAGGGGACTGCCTTGAAATGGTTTTCTCCCTTTCTCCATGGTCAGAGACAGAGGGTGGCATTTGGCGAGAGGCTCTCCCCATGGTACCCGCTAGAATGTGGAGTGCCACAAGGGGCCATCCTCTCACCAATGTTCTCGCCAATCTATATGCGCCCCCTCACCCAGTTAGTCCGGAGTTATGGGCTGGGCTGTCACCAATATGCTGATGAAACCCAGCTCTATCTGTTAATGGCCATCTGTATTCTGTCCCCGAAACGCTGGGTGAGACTATGGAAGCTGTGGCTGGATGGTTGTGGCAGAGTCGGCTGAAGTTAAATCCATCAAAGATGAAGGTCCTGTACCTGGGTCGAGGGGACATGGATGTGGGCACCAGGCTTCCCACACTGGAAGGGGCACCTTTGGTGCCAGCCCAAACAGTGAGGAGCCTGGGAGAAACACTGGATGTCTCTTTGTCTATGGAGGCCAAGGTTGCCGCAGTTGCCAGATCTGCATTCTTCCATCTTAGGCAGATCAGGCTACTGAAACCATATCTTTCCCCCCAAGACCTAGCTACAGTGATCCATGCAATGGTCACCTCCAGGCTTGATTACTGCAATTCGCTCTACACAGGCTTATCCCTGAGACTGATCCGGAAATTACAGCTGGTACAAAATGCAGCAGCATGCCTACTGACATTGATGCCTGTGCGGGCTCATGTTCGGCATGTGCTTTGCCAGCTGCACTGGTTGCCAGTTGAGTACCAGATCTGCTTCAAGGTGTTGGTAATAACCTTCAAAGCCTTATACGGCCTGGGACCAACATATCTAAGCGACCACCTCTTCCTGTATATGCCTCAAAGAACTTTATGCTCTAGTAATCAACATCTCCTGGTGGTCCCTGGCCCAAAAGACATTCGTCTAGCCTCAACCAGGGCCAGGGCCTTTTCTGCCCTGGCCTGCACCTGGTGGAACAAGCTCCCCATCAAGATTAGGGCCCTGTGGGATCTTACTCAGTTCTGCAGGGCCTGCAAGATGGAGCTGTTCCACCAAACTTTTGGTTGAGGCAGTGGGCGTCCACATATGGCCTCCCCGAGGTTACTGTCTCCTACCTACTGGCCATCCATCTGCCAGCAACCGGCCATATCTATCAGTATTAATGGGTCAGAATTTGCACCAGCAGCTACAACTACTGATTTTAAATGCTTATAATGTAATGTTTTATTGTGTTTTAAACCTTGCTGTATTGTTTGAGATGATGCCCACTCATGGGATGGGCGGGATACAAATACAATAAATAAATAAATAAAAATCTTGTAACATGTAAGATATTTGTTTAGGAAAGTATCTATGTTGTCTCTTTGCAGACCTGCTCGAGGCGGCTTACAATTAAAACCATGTCACAATATTAAAAGCAAGCCACTGGAAATAAGCAGCATAAAAACTACCAATAAATCAGAAGCAGAACATTAAAAAACTGGTAAGATTAAAAGCCCTAATTAAAAGCTTGGGGGAAAAGATGTATTTTGGCTTGGTGCCTAAAAGGAAATAAAGCAGGTGACAGAGCAGCCTCAAGGGGAAGGGTGTTCCAGAGGTGCCACCACAGAAAATGCCCTTTCTCTAGTCACCACCTGCTTCACCTCTGAAGGCAGGGGCACAGAGAACAGGGCTTGAGAGGGAGATCTTAATTGGCAGGCTGGATAGTATGGAAGGATAAGAAGATAAGAAGAGCCCTGCTGGATCAGACCAATAGTCCAATTATTTATTCGTTTATTAGATGCAATTTTCATACCGGGCTCAGGATGGCATACAATGATAAATAAAACAACCATAATCATACTAAATTAAGATTAAAATATTAATAATATGATAACATCACAGCAATCAGCTTAATTAGATGGCAGTCAGAGCTTCTAATTGTCCACCACCTTGTAGGGGGGAGTTAAGCGGTAAAAGGTAAGACTGCCAGCCAGATGGATGCCGTTGCTGTCCTCAACCAAACACCTGGCAGAACATCTTTGCTTTACAAGCCCTACAGAACCACATTAAGTACTGCAGGGCATAGATGTTACTTGGCAGAGAGTTCCACCAGGTTGGAGCCAGGACACTAAAAGCCCTGGCCCTGGTCGAGAACAGCCGGATTTCTCTCAGGCCAGGGACCACAAGTTAGTTCTTATCTGTGGAGTGGAGTGCTCTTCGGTGGTCCCAAAGATATGTGGGTCCCAAACTGTTAAGGGCGTTAAAAGCAAGCACCAAAACTTTGAACCTGATGCTGTGCTCCACTGGTAACCATCTAGTCCAGCATCCTCTCTCAGTGGCCAACCAGTTCCTTAGGACAGCCAACAACAGGGCCTAAAGGTGGAGGCCTTCCCCTGATGTTACCTCCTGCCTCTGGGATTCAGAGGATTAGTGCCTCTGAATGTGGAGGTTCCTCCCAATCACCATGGCTAGTAGCCATTGATAGACTTATCCTCCACACCTCTATCTAATCTCCTTTTAAAGCTGTTTATGCCTGTGGCCATGAGTATATCCTCTGGCAGGGAATTCTACATTTTAATTATTCTCTGTGTAAAGTAGTATTTACTTTTGTTCATCCTGAACCTACTGCCCATCACCTTCACTGGATGCCCTCAAGTTCTAGTATTTTGGGAGAGGAAGAAAATTTATCTTTGTTAACTTTCTCCACCCTATGCATAACTTTATAAACCTCTATCATGTCCCCTTCTTCAGGTACCCTGGCCTCAGACCATTTAGAGCCTTAAAGAACCAGAACTCTGAATTGTATACTTGTAGAAGGGGCTTCAAGAATTGCTTTGATGAGTGCATATTTCTGGAATTTGTAAAACACAAAGCAATGCATAATATTATGTATTTCATCTTTATTTTATTCACACATTTTTGTCTTGTTCCTTCTTCACGGAGCTCAGGATAGCATACATAGTTCTCCCCTTCATTTAAATCATCATAACAACCTTGTGAGATACATTAGAATGAGAGACTGACTAGCTCAAAACCACTCAGTGTGTTTCTTGACAAATGGGAATTTAAATCAAAGTCTCCTTAGGTGTAGAATGCCACCCTAATCCAGCATTTCTCAAATTGGGGTCAGGAGACCATGGGGGACAATAAGTAAGGGGGTAAGTTCTTTTCATGCAAATCTGGCTAATGCAAGACAAGGACTTTCTACCATAAGGAACAGGATGGAATACTCTTCCTTTTTGTTCAAAAGATGAGCACCTATAGAGTTGCCATCACTTGCAATTACCTGGCTTTCATAGCACCAGCCAGAAAATGTGCTCATTAATTGCTGGAATTCAGTAGCTCAGCTAGTTGGCTGATTGGCACCAAAGAGATACAGTCCTGCCTTCATTAGTACTTCAGGAATAAAACCAAACAGGAATAAAACTGACCTGTTTTCCAGTGCACAGGATTTCACCATAGGCAGACACACACAACTGCGAGTACACAGTCAATAATAGCCAGTGGCAGTTTTCAGTTGAACACCAGATGATCACATTGAGTGCAATGCTTCTTCTATTTTTATGAGCAGCTCTGAAAAATTTCCCAGGTCTCTTTCCTCCTCTATTCAGTTGGCCTTTGGACAGAAGTTATTAACCAATAAACTAATTCCTTGTTTCCAGCAAAAAGTCCCTTTTGAGTGGTGGCCCTATAGATCCAGCAATACTCTGAGACCTGACTTTGCAGGTCATGTACAAAAAATTAAAATATTGTACTTAAGCTTGCTTTTAAAGTGTAGCTAATGTACTTCTCTCTGTATTGTTCTGAAGACATTAGAAGATGGAGGCCTCCATGGGGCATATCTGGTGGGTGACAGAGGGGAGGAGGCGAGGGGAGAGCTTGGGCGTTCACATCAAAATGGTGGCCTCTGAGTTGCTAAAGTTTAGAAACTGCTGCTCTAACCACACTGGCTCTCTCATTTTTAATTTAAGCATTAGTATTTTCACTGGGTAGAAAAACATCCAGATATCATTTACTGCTCATGAATTTAATAATCCGGTTACAGGCAGGTTAGGGATTGACTGAGCTTTTTAACTTTCTTTTTTATTTGGCAGAGCCACTTATCATTAAAGCCCTTCAAGTTTTGGTCTTTTTCTCCAGAGTTCAGTTACGGAATATTGTAGCTCAGTTTTATATTGTCTTGACAGAGACCGTAGTACTTCTAGATGAAAGGCTGTTAATTAGGACTGTTTGTCATTAGTCTATATAAACAATGCTGATGGAATATTGCAAACTGAGGCTTCCAGTCAGCAAATATAGATTGCAACATATAACACTGCAGTGTGCTGGTATTTCTGCATTCCCAATGTTTCTACACATTGTCAATATTCAAAAGCAGGGTGGGGGGGACCTGCATTTCACACGTTTTTAGACAAAGCATGTATAGTTTAGAACTAATAACTGAAAACTTCAGATAAAAAGTACTGTCTTTATTTAAAACTCATTTATTCATTCAAAATTTCTGAAGAATGTATTTCATTTTTGACAGGCAGTCTTTTACAATATTGAAATCAAATCCTTGATTTCATCAAACCTTTCATATTCATTGCCTTATTCCTGGAAGGCTCATGCCAAAATGATTTAGTCTGATTTTCTTCAACAATGGTAGGTTGGCTTGACAGCATCTGACAAAACAATTCAGTGAAGTACACCATACCAGGTAAAAAGAACCTGAACTGGCTAGTAGATGAAATAATGCAGAATGGAACATGCAACTATGACAGAATTAATCCTGCAGAGGCTTTATTGTTTAAGAAAGGTTATATTTAATTTCACGTGAGCCAAATTTCAAAGCTATACAAGCATGTCTTTATCAACAATACATAAAATGAGGACCTTGAGTGTAGGTAGGCATTTAAGAAATGATTATGAGATGGCCTAGAACATCTTCATTACAATATATTTGTTAGAAGTTGGCCTCTTAAACAAAGGCAGCCCTGAATCAATGCAATATAAATTAATGGGGGCAACTTATAAATAAAGGTCTTTTAGTCTGTATTTTTAGACCTTTTCAAGTGAGACTACACAGTGAAGACAGAAATGGTTCCTTTGATCTGCTGCCTTCAAGCCCTTGAGCTGAAGTGGAAACTCAAGAGTGTCATGTTCATATAAGGATGTGTTTCTTGTTATAGAACAAGGAAACATCCAACGTGGCCTTTATGTTTCATGTGACTCTCAAAGCTCTTTTATTTCCTAAAGGCAAACACAGCAGCAAGATGCTATTCACTAAATGTTAACACCTTTAGGCCTATGCAAACATTTTTTTTTTGTCCTCAAATACTATATGGGTCTCCCTATATAACAAGCAGCCTAGATCTCCTTTCTCAGTCTGGCTATTGTGGTCTCTAACACCTTTCTCCCTACAGATATTTCATGACTAGCTTATCAGGATTTCCCCATTCTCATAGTGCTAAATAATGTACTTGTGAAAAGCAGGTCCCAGCTGCCAGAGAGCTCTGTGGGAATAGGGAATTAAAGCTCCTACTATATATAAATTGCATAGAGCTCCTGCTAAAAAGGGAAGCTTGGCAGTGTTTTGGATATTGCAAAGGGGTAGCTGTATTAGTCTGTCATATCAAAATAAAACAAAAATCTAGTGACACCTTAAAGACTAACGACACCAAGGTTCCCAAGAAATTCAATGGTGGGGGGGAAGGAACTTGATTAGCTGTGCTAAGTATTGGGGCAGATATGTGCACTTTGCCCTGACCTGGGCAGCCCAGGCTAGTCTGATCTTGTCAGACCTTGGAGGCTAAGCAGGGTTGGGCCTGGTTAGTATTTAGGCAGCAATGGCAAACCAGTTCTGAATGTCTCTTGCCATGGAAACCCCACGGAATCACCATAAAGTCAGCTGTGACTTGACGGCAAAAAAGGGTGTATTTTGAAGAGTCATCAAACAACTTTTTTCTCAAAGTGTATGGTGCTACAAACTTTATATGCAGTAGATTCAGGAAATATGTCTTTACACAGAGGGTTATTAAAATGTGGAATTTGCTGTCAGAGGATATAGTGATGGCCACAGAAATAAAACAGCTTTAAAATGGAATTAGATAGATTCATGGAAAATAGGTCTCTCAGTGGCTACTAGCCATGGTGCCCAAGGGGAACCTCCATGTTCAGAGGCACTAAACCTCTGAATCTCGGAGGCAGAAGGCAAAATCAGGGGAAGGTCTCAGCCTCCATGCCCTGTTGTTGGACCTCCAGAGCAACTGGTTGGCCACTGTGTGAGACAGGATGCTGGACTAGATGGAACATTGGTCTGATCCAGCAGGGCTTCTTCTTATGTTCTTACAGCATTATGAATAAAAACAGGTTGATGTTTTATATTTTCACAGGGATTATCCATACAATTTATATTTATTTTTGAAACATAAAGTACTATTTGAATCTAGAAATCTGCATCAGGACATGAAACATTCTAGGTGAAAAAGTGATTGAGTCACCATTTTATAGTGAGATAAGTGCACCAAAAAATAAAAATTTATTGCAAACAATACTATATGAAAAAGATTGTTTATAACATGGTTATCTTTATTACCTAGTCTGAGGAACTGAGAAAACCCATCCACAAAGAGTGACAATGGGCCTTCTTTTCCTCTGTATTGTGTGTTGTGATTCACGGATCTATTATGCTTTTTCTTATGTTTTAACTGACTTTCCAGCTCCCTTTCTTTGTACAATGACTTTCACAGAAACTTAGATTATCCCTTCCTGACATCTGAGCCACAACCTTGACAGAGATTTTCGGAAGAAGATATTAATCTTTCGCTTCCTGCCTTCAGTCTCTACGTAAACTTCAAGTCTCTGGACTTGCTCCATATCCACCCAAGTGGCCAGTCTCATAGATTTTGCTTTTGTATCTTCTGGATTGTTTATTTTTTTTAACTTTGAATGCAATCTTTTAAATAGAGGTGTTAAAACATGGCCAGGGTGTTTAACATCTCAGATACAGTTTCTTTTTCAGCTGACACCCCTCTTGAGATAATGGAGGTACTGCAAAGGGAAAACAGGAAGTGGGTAGAATGGGCTTCCTCAGGTTAAGAACACAAAGCTAGACTGGTAGTAGCAGATCACTGCACCCTATATGTCCAGGTCTAATTAGGATGGGCAGAGTGGGGTAGAAGGTTTGTAGGTCAGTTTTTTGCCCAGAAAGGGGGCTCCTCAGCTGATCCCTTCCCATTCCATATACTCTGCTTCTGCTAGTATTTCAGTGGACCTTGTATGCAGTAAAATGAACTGGGAATTTTGTTTGTGAAGATCTACCCCCAAAATTGCAAATGTGGTTTACAACTTTATTTCCAGTTTCTAGAAATATTTAACTGAAGTAGTATTAGAAGTATGTTCTGTACACATATATGTTACAGTCTTTTAAATAGTAGCTCATTGGTCTTAAGGGTTGCCAACTCTATGCTAAGAAATTCCTGGAGATTTGGGGGTGAAGCCTGGAGAGGAATGGTGTTGGGGAAGGGGGGGATGTCATTGTGTATAATGCCTTAGAGTCCACCTTCCAAAGTAGCCATTTGCTGCAGGAGAACTGATCTCTGTATTCGAGATTAGTTGTAATTCCTGGAGATTTTCAGACCCCACCTGGGAGTTGGCAATGCTGTGTGTTCCTAAGGGCACTAAAAACAGGGGGTTCTGTCCACCTTCAGGGGAAAAATGCATTGTAAACAGAATGGAATGACTCATTAATAAAAACTCTGCTCAAGAGAGGATTTATCAGAAATGAAAAATGTATCCTTGCTTATATATTTTTACAATCTAAACCACCACATGTATATATGATGTGCACTAATGGCTTGTGTGATGGCTCACTGGAGGACTACCACCTTCTAATGCTGAGTGCTGCTGCAGTAGCAGGGGGGACCCAATGACCTTGCAGTGACATTTAGTGATAAAAACTGGTAGTTCTGATGCCTGATTCAGTACGAATAGCAGCAACAGTTTCCCTTATTATTAGCCCTACATAATATGAACAGAGCTTATAAAAAGTAGAGTATGAATCCTGATTTGGTCTTCAATAACTTATTCCTGACCTGGACAGCCTAGGCTAGCCCAATCATATCTTAGAAGCTAAGCAAGGTCAGCTCTGGCTAGTATTTGGCGGGAAACCACCAAGGAATAACAGGGGCGTGACAAGGAGGCAGACAATGGCAAATCACCTCTGAACATCTTTTGCCATGAAAACCCTATGGAGACACCATAAGTCTGCTGTGACTTGATGGCAACAACAACAAACATCTTATTAAGAGAAACCTACTTAGCTAGAACCAGCTGTACCACTGGTAACCAATGCAACAAACTTGAGCCACAAAAATGGTGCAGGGTATATAGTTGTGACACCATCATAAAAATTCTCAAAATATGCAGCTCACGACATGTCAAAAGCTGAGTTCTCTGGCTAAGGTAGCAAATAAAAAAGAAGCAGCCTGTAACAGACCTATTCAGCATGAAAACTACCAGCTTCATCTGAGGCTTCCTCTTATGCTTGCACATTATACATTTATCCAGATTACACTTAGGGGACAAAATAAACCTTATACAATTATAACAAGAGGAAGAAGAAGAGGAAGAAGAGATTGGATTTATACCCCACCCTTCATTACCCAAGGGAGTTTCCGAGCAGCTTACAAACTCCTTTCCCTTCCACTCCCCACAACAGACACCCTGTGAGGTAGGTGGGGCTGAGAGAGCTCTGACAGAAACTGCTCTTTTTCAAGAACAGATCTGACAGAACTATAGCTTGCCCAAGGTCATCCAGCAGGTGCAAATGGAGGAGTGGGGAATCAAACCCAGTTCTCCCAGATTAGAGTCCGCACAATTAACTACTACAGCAAACTGGCGTATAAGTATCAATAAAACAATATAAACAAGAATAAGTATCAATAAAACAATATAAAATGTTTGTAGTGAAACACAAGTAATACCTGAAAACAAAAAATCTATTAAAACTCTGGTATCACAACTCTAAGCAGCAGATAAAAAACACAACATTACAGCATAAAAATTATTTTAAAAACTGTCAAAAGAGCTATTGTCACTATGAGGACAGAGCCAAAACAATGCATTACAATGAACAGAAAATACTGTTAAACCTCCAAGGTTTTACCTGATCTCTGACAGTTAAGAGTAAACATCAGGTGACTCACTGGGTGAGGGCATTCTATAAACCGGGTACAACTACATAAAAAGTCCTGTCTCTTATTGTCATCCACCATAATTCAGAAGGTAAGGGAACAGAGCAGGATAGACCTGTTGATGTATAATTATATAAGATGTACAATTATATAATGACTCAGCCCTATCCCACCTTCCAGGGTAGATATAAATTACCTGCCTGCCATTTTTCTGCTCACCTTGACACAGAGAGCACTACATCTTTCTGTGTTATACCTCTGAGGATGCCAGTCACAGCTACTGGCGAAACATCAGGTCCTACAATGCCAAGACCACGGCCACACAACCCGGAAAATCTACAGCAACTAATTAATAATCTTGTTGCCACATTCTGTACCAGCTGACGTTTCTGAACATCCAAGATAGATCCATGTTGAACTCATTATAGTAATCTAACCTGGATGTGATCAGATTGTTGATAACTGTGGCCAAGTCTCATATGTGAAGGAAAGGCTGTAACTGATATACCAATTAAAGTTGATAAAAGGTGCCACATGCCATAGAAGAAGACCTGAGGCTCTATTTGTAGGCACATTAATCCCTCATGCTACAGAGCCCTACAGTGGCTGCCATTAGTCCCGCCCCTGCCAGCACTTCCCACCACCACTTAGCTGGGGGGCAGGAGAAAAATTGGGGAGGAATGAGGGGTGATTGGTAGCATCTCAATGCCATTACATCACTTCTAGTACAACTCAGAAGTTATGTAATCACATCTGTAAACACTATAGCATTCACCCAAAACTCTATGCTTAAACCATAGAGTTTGGGGTGTATGCTACAACATCACTGTTAAAATGATGACATCATTTCTGGGTCATGCTAGAAGTCGTTACCAAAACACCAGTAAGGCCCCCTTTGATGGAGAGTCTCCCATTGGTTGCCATCCTTGGGCTAGCAACCCTGCAATCCACTCATGGCTGAGAGCATCTGTTTCTGGCTTCAGGCTAGAATGATGCAGGTCTCATGCTAAAACTTGCTTGACTCTTGCGTTATTTCTGAGGCATGACATATAGCTGGACACAGGACATGTTATGTGCTACACACCTCTTTAGCAGTTCACCAACTGAGTTAAGCACCTATGCAAGAGTTTAAATCCAATTACGATAATCAACAACAAATATTGTTAGGAAAACCAAACTACATGGAGAGCAGAACCCAGGTGCATTAAAACAAAATAAAAATTCTAACTTCTAAAACAGACTGCATACTAGACAGAAGTTCAAAATACTATCACAGCATATTGACCCACAAGAGGCCAAGATCTTTTTGCAACTTATTCCCCAGGTGGCTAACACTTAACAAATAAATAAAAATAACCATAAAGTAACAGTAACTATATGAAATCTGATAATCATGGTGGCAGTAAGAAATCAGCCAGCCCAAAAGTATAATTAAAGCAAAAAAGTAATATAAAATCAAATAATAACAGACCAATACAAAATCAAAACAAATTCAGTCAATATAAGAGAGAACTCAAGATAAGCTTGGGAAAAGAGATGTGTTTTCACTTAATACAGAAAACTTAATAGACTCAGCACCATTTGAATGGCTAGAAGGAAGGCTTTCCAAAGTTGAGCGGTCACACAGAAAAAGCCCTGACCCTTGTGGCCACCTAGTTTACCTGCTTTCCCAGCAAAAGGGCTCGATCCCTTAACTGATTCTGTTAGTGATGATGCTAAGGTGAGTAGTACAACTGCCTCAAGAGTCTCAGCCTTTCCAACCAGCAACATCTTTGTCTTAACATGTAAATCTTGATGGATAGACATAATGTGATCACAGTTGCCCAAACTAGTCACTAACTATGCTGTTGAAATCTGTCATATTACAATCAATGGGGAAGTTCTGTTGGAAGTTCATGAGTAAGAGAATTATTTATTTATTTATTTATTTGAGTTTTATCCCGCCCTACCCTGCAAGCGGGCTCAAGGCAGCTCACAATATATATAACAATTTTTAAAGATTAAAACATAATATTATAAAAGAGTAAAATTCAATTCAGTTCTCTCTGTTTGTGCAAAGCTAGCATGCTAAAGAGATCAATTTGACCCCAAGTTATGATTTGACAAGCAGCCCAAATAGCCTAGTTTGGCCCAAGCTTGTCAGGGTTTTGGGGCTAATGAGCCTTCCAGTCACTGGCACATAGGTCAGGCTAGCCAAGGTTTACACATGTTACATAGATGACAGAAAGTATCCCCAGCTATGATTGGTACCTGAATTTTCATGAAAAGGCAAGATGAAAAATGACAACTCAGTTTTTTACCGGCTGTCCACTAGCCTTCAACATGAAGTGGCCAAGGGAGGCAAAATAACTTGCTGACTACTTCTTTCTGTCTGCATCCTCTCTGGCTTCTCTTGACTGAGTATAAAGTGAATGTTAATTCACCCATCTTGTAATGTACATTCTAAACTGTATTTATGTTTGTGTAATCCTGTACCAGTATTGCAACAATGACAGGTGTAGTAACTGTTATGCCTACCAATAAAAGATAAGTTGTTAAGGCACACAAATATGAAGTAGTTTTACAAGCTGGAACAAAATAACAGTGCAATCCTATGCAGAGTTACACCTTTCTATGCCCAATGACTCCAACAGACTTAGAAGGGTGCAACTCTGCTTAGGACTGTACTGTAAATTAAAGTATTATTCATTATTTAACAGACGTATATTACTACTTCATGCAGTTCCAAGTACATAAAAATACTTCCAACTGGACAAGTAGGTAGAAATAATTACAGAATTACATACAGAATTCTATGTGATAAGCACATAAAGAGAACAGACATTTATTCAGACTCTTGAGACTTTCTTCCAACTGTTTTGAGAAACCAGGTAGTGATGTTTGCTAGCTAAACTCAGATGAAACATGTGAAACAAAAAGTAAACAGGCCCTAAGCTGCCTAAGGGAAAGTCAGCAAGATGGCAATTTCAATCATTTGGAATAATACTAAGCCAGCCCTGGGCTTTCCTCAGAATGGAAATATCTCACCATTACTGCAGCATTTCAGCAAATCAGAATGCAGAAGAAAGGAACTCTTATGTAATCGCATCAGTTAAACAGAACTTTACTCAGCATTTAAGTGTAAAATAATGAGGAAATTCCCTTTTTTGGGAACATAAATATTGATAAGGAAAAAAATAATTCCCTTCTAGTTTTAAATCGTCTGTTCAAATGGTTTGAAGTGACAAGGAATTAGCTATATACTAGAGAAGAATGACATGTAAGCACAAACTTGTTAATTTGAGGCACACTAGATACAAATGATATTTCAAACATGTCTGCCAGAAAATTTCATTATGATAACTAGCGTCATATTATTTGACTGAAAAATCAAAAATATTTAAAATATTTAAGGAACTTACCTAATCAGTACATTTTAGTTTGTATCTGGTCATGTAGCCATCTTTAACTCAATCATCAGAAAATCAAAGGCAAATTGGCATGACTCAACCCAAACTTTAATACCGCATGATTGTGTCGTGTAAGCTTGTTTTGTGTGATGGCTGCTGTGGTTTTAGCAGAGAGATTAATGACTGGACCTAAGCTGGCCTCCAAACCTTGCCCTGCTGATGCCTCAAGCTCTTTGAAGTCTGACCATCGTACCTGGCAAAACAACAGTGGGAACTAGGCTGGTGTCAGATCTAATCAAGTTGCCTGCCTCAGCATAGCTAACTATGGGGTGCACTAATTGGCCCAATTGCGGATTATACCTTTTGCTACAGATTCAGGACAATAATTTAGTCAAATGATGGTTTTTATCTCCTTCTAATTAAGATTCCGAAGTAGGAAGAAATAGGATTAGACAAGCTAACTTCAAAATTGTGTGTCTTAAAGTGGTATGAACTGAGAGTTTCTCTACTATTTTTAAATATGTATAGTGCTATGAAATATCAAGCAAACCATTTGGTATGTACACTCATTCTGTCATTTCCATAAGCAACAAACTAAAAAGAATCTTCATGACTATCCAGAGTCCAATACTCTGTACCAAAACACTTTCCCTACAAACAGCACAAACTTGAAGCACTATTTTTGGATTGATTAAAATGTATTTAAGTGCTTAATGTAATTCAATTCTATTATTTGCTTATCAATAATATAAAGATAAGCTGTTTGTTTATAAGCACATAGTGACAGAACAGGTAGAAAAACCAGGAGTTTTGAGCAACTCATTCAGTGCACCCATTACAATGCTGTTACCTGAAAAACAACACTCTAGTGATGCAAATGTAACACAGCAATTTTGTTCCAAGACTCCTCTGATACTCATCTGTTTTTCAGACAATTTGCTTTCATCGCTATGACCATATGAGCATACTGTAGCCTGCTACTTAACTCCTACAATCTTCAACCCCTGCGTTCATAATTGCATTCAAGAACATGTTGTGTTTTCCAATGTTTTTGTAAATGACATACATTTGGGTTAAAATCCATGTCATTTGCTATTTATCACTTTTAATGTAAGTACCCAACATGATGTTATTTTTTCTTCTTTTAGATTTAAATACCTTCGTCTTTATGATAAAATCACCTTCCTTGTATAGAACAGAGAAGTATAAACTGTGCTTCCTTTTTACTGTCTAAAATATAAAACTATTTATACATCTCTATTTTATACAGGAAAGATGAAAAATGGTTTGAGGATTATCAGGAGGACGATGCTGTACATTCAAAGAATACTGACTTGGTTTATCATGCAAGAGCTTTCTTTCCAGCAAGAATGGAAATAAATATACAAAGTGTACACTAAGGAGGGCTGAAATTATTCAAGTAGATCATCTATGAAACTCTACAGTTTTTTTCCAGTGGGTCCCTAATACTGATAAATTGTATGTCTTTACCCATAAGCAATATAAATTCTTTATACTGGGGCCACTGGGTTTCAACTTTGCAGCAACAAAACACTGATAATCAGATTTTTTTTTATGGAAGGAGGAAATCTTCTGATCCTTGCTTCCTCTTGAGAAGAAATCACTTTAGTGGTGTAATTTATTGCAATAGAAGAAAATTCTGCAAGCTTGCCTATATCAGTGAAAACAATGACAGTTTCTGCATTTAAAAACCCAAGCATGAATATTAAAGTCCCTTACTCTACTAGTGATTCAGAAGATGAATAGCCTTTTGATGAAGTGAAATTATGTTAAAATGAACTACAGTACTATAGTGTTTAGTTCCATCAAATGTATTCTTTTCTGAGAACTAAAAAAATCTCACAAAGGAATCAGCTTCTGTTAAAAGGGGGGAGGGGAATGATACAACAATCTTTACCATGCATTTGGCTTTAAGTGGCTTTTAAATGGAGCTTCTCCAGTTGAGAAACTTCAAGTACTCATGCAGTGATGACCAGGCTGAAAAACTGGCTTCTTGATTAACTATTAACTACTTTCAATAGGACTAGATAATTAAGGACATTGATGACCATTATTAGAAGGAGGCACTTTAATTTGTCACTAGATAGGCTCTTTTCAACAATTTATAGGTTAGTGCAACTTGCCATTGTGGAGAGGGGGAGAGAGAGAGAACCCTTAAGTTACCTTATCAAGTGGCCAGCTAAAGAGGGCAGAGGGTCAAACAAGGGCCAAAGTGGTCACTTAAGGGTGAAATCCCAAACACCAAAGCAGTGCCAAGCCACATTGATCATCATTTGATGATGAAGTAAAAAATATGCTAATATATTGGTGGCAATTCTTCCTTTTACGGTTTCAAGCAGTTAAGACAAGTGGCCTGCTTAACAGCTTTTCATTTGAAATGAGATTAAACTGAATGATTTGTCAGGCTGCTCAGCTATTTTATGTCTTTGTTTAAAAGCTGCAGAGACTGTACTGCTTACTATCCCACCCCACCTCCCCAAAACCATCCCATTTTTTTTGCTCAGGATTTACTTGGTTCATAAATATATCAGCTCTAATTACTTAATAGTTCTATTTTATTTGCTCTTAATCACAATTAAAATGAATTTATCTTCTACATTGTTACTCGCTATCCAGGGACTCTGCACAAAGGTCAGAGAAAAAAAGTTTACATTAAGCAAAACGAAAAGAAAATCAATATAAATGATCCTGTGTTTAAATAATAAACATGACCCAGCAGTGTAAAGAAAATAATTTTTGAATACTGATAAGAACATTTATCCCTTACGCCACTTCAATTTTAGGCATCACACATTTTTTTAAAAAACAACTGAAGTAATGACATGTAGACACTTTCCCACTTACTAACACAAGTAAATTCAAGTCATTAACATTTAATTAAAAATAGTCCTGACACGGTTAGAAAAAAGTATGTCATGCTTAGTTATGGAAAACTGTGGCCCATTTTTATTCACTCATTTTAAAATATTTTTCCGAACATTCTACTATTTGCATTGTAAAAATTGCTTTGTTTTTCATTATAAAAACAATGCTTTATAAAGCCGTTCCAAGCCCATAAATCCAGCTAAAAAACTATGCAGCACCTGATGCAAATTAAAAGTAGTTACACATTTAAGCAAGGATTTTACTTTTCTTCCAGAACTGTATTTAAAAAAAAAAAACTTACCTCAATAACAAACAGCTTCCTTCTCAATCTAAAAGCAAGGTCCTTCATATCTGACACATTACAGTTCAAGCTATTAAGCCGAGGAATCTGTCGTATGTGAATCAAACCTTGTGAAAAGGAAAAGTAATGTAGGTCAAAATTAAGAAAATGTTGATATCCAGATGCGTAAATTAATGTCTTACAGCAGAATTCAGTATATTTACACACACTCATCCTCCCCTTTTTAAACTGGAGCTTACGACCAGGAGCAATGAAGCAAACGGTGCGATTATACTCAAGTAATCAAGCAGAATAAGATAAACAGAAATCCTTGTGCGAGGAAAACTAATTGCACTTTGGTACAGAGGTACAGATGTAAAGAGGGATCTTAATACTTGTCAAAACTACAGCCGGTTTGTGTGTGATTTTCTCTTGTATTTACAGTAAGCAAATATGGCTATCACCTTGCATGCTGCCCACGGCACCACTGAGTGATCTTTATTTTATTAAATGCACCAGTAAGCAGCCAGCAAAGCAAGGCTCATGGGTTACTGATAACAAGTGAAGCTCTAATGAAAAGTATTCGGTTTTGCAGCTCATTAATGACTTTTTAAAAACTCTTGTGGGAAGCAGAACTGTTGTGTGATAAGTTTTAACTACTCCATAAGCACAACACAAATTGTTTTCTGCACACAAGACTTCCAATGAGCTTGCTGGAATTTTACAACAATACTAGGCACACTGCAAGCTCTGCATTCTGTCAGCTGAGTCTCAAGCTGATTTCTTCTGACAAGGATACTGGATGTTTTCTACTATGCAGCTTAGTATAGTTCCTGAACAACCCAAGGTTCATTTTCCACATTCGAAAATGAGAAATATTTTAGAAGATATCACAATTAAAGCTTGTATGAGTCATTCAACAAATCCAAAGAAACTAAAAAAAATACTGGACTACTCAAATTGTGTTTTTGGAAGCAATACTAGCTTTGTGAGCATTCTCTGATGTAAAGTAACAATCGATGTTTTAGGAAAGAAATTAGAAAGTTTATGTACATAACATAAAATCAGTTATTTTGAAATGAATTAAACACTTTCTAAATCATCTAAAAGATAACCAATTTGCATTTCTGAATGCTAGGATATTAGTTTTGTAGCACACAATGCAGCAGCAATATATAGGTCACACATAATTTCATTTATATGACATTCAAAACACTGGCCCCAATCCACCTAAAGTTAGTCTTGACTACTGCAAATTGACACTAACAGAACAAGTTTGTCATAGCTATCTTAAATCCCATGACTTTCAGTGGTATTCTCACAACCAGCTTCAACTGCACAGAAGCCATTATTTGAAAGCAAGTTACAACTTATTTTAAATGAAGCTTGGTTCCGTGTAATAGTTCAAGCTATAATTTGTGTGTGAATGACACTGCATATACAGCCAGTACACCCTTTGATGTTTTCTCTGCCAGTGGCTTCTGCTTGCAAAGAGACAAGCCACTGTTTAGTTTTCAAAGCACCTTGCCTCTTCAGAGGAAGCATTATTGGAAAGAGCTGCCAGAACACCTGTGCATTAATTATTTCTTTTTATCACAATCACTACGTTTAGAATTGCATAAACAGGCAATATAAATATGATCAACTCAATAAAATAAAGCCTATTTCTTGGTTAAGTTTTCCAGATACTCAAGATATTTTTACTTATTAGCAACAGACCGTATTTTGTCTAGTACCTGTCGATGGCAAGCCACTGTCCCTGTTTTACTTTTGAGGAGCTCTGAAAATAGAATGCTGTTGGTGTGCTTAATCACTACATAGCTAGATCACATCACTGAATGTGTTGGTGTTACAGCTATCCATAGTAAAATACAAATCCTACCCACTGTAAGATTACTAAGCAAAGCATTCTTGCTAAGCAAGAAAAATGTGTTCCGGTCAATTTATGAGCATACAGTACTTAAGAAGCCGATGCAGAACAGTTTAAATGAATGCAACAGGTTGACAAACAATGTGTGTGCATGTGTTAAGGCAATGAACTTTCCTGTGAGAACAAGGGCTTTAATAACTCCTTAATTCATAGTGTGTTTTCTTCAGTGAAATGTCAGAGGTGGCACATTTCCTATTAAACAATTCAAAACTGTACACTGAACAAAACTATTAAATTAGAAAACAAATACTGCAAAAGCTATGGCTTTTACCTTGGAAACCAACTCTTTTTACTTCTTTACAGAACTTAGACTACAAAAACACATTTCTCAAGCATTTAGATAATTCTCCAGAAGTTTAAAAACAAGCTTTTAAATAGTGGAGGAACTTGCACACACACAAAAGGCAGATGTTTAGCACAGAAAGGAAGATAAATTTAAAAATGAAACTACAATGCCAAAATATATCATGAAAGCTGTTTATTATCATAAATATCCCCACCACTATTAAAAAGAGATGAATCTGGAAATATCATAGGCCACTTCCACACTGTCATTTTTGTCACTCGTGTGTCCCCATTGCTTTGGGTGCCCCCTCCTCCTTTCCACATGTGTTTCGCTCCCTCTGGGACTACTAGAGAGAGCAAAACACATTGGGGGGGGGGGAACCTTGAAGCAATAGGAACAAATGAGTGACAAAAATGACAGTGCGGAAGTGGCCATAGCTGACTGTATCAGAGCTACACGGGCCGGCACGAATGGGGAAAATAGCAAATTCTTTTTCTTCAGTAGCTTTTGTTCTCTGATTCCCTATACAGTGACCACTGCAAGAAAATTATTTCCACATATTATTTACTGATTTAACAAACTAGTGCCTTAGCCTTGCTTGCTGACACAAAATTCTAGAGCGCTATCCAATTTGCATTCCCATATCTAATGTAGAACAGTATTTCCATATTCTTACAACTTTTACAAATTCTTACAACAAATAGCAGTCTTTAGACTGGAGGTTTCCATGGAATTACAGTAGTGCTACAATAATAATAGTAGTAATTTATGCGCACTCAAGCCACTACTTTGTATTAGCTAAAACTCTCATTCAGGGCTTAGCCTCTCACTAAGTTTTAAACTTTAACAAATTGTATTGTAAGAGCTTTCACCAACCCCCACAACCCCTGTAAAAAAGGATCCATATAAAGATGTTAAGCACTTAATCGCCCATTAAAATGTTGCATAGAAAATGTTTCTACAGCAAAAGTCCTATCATATACAATTTAAATTTTATTCTAGCCTGATCTTTAAACATTTGTCTTAATTAAAATCAAGGATATTAATTAGGAGTCTTTAGATGGAAAGCTTTCCACCATGTTGTACCATTACTGAAATATATTACTGTTCTCTATTTACCAACTGACAGTTCAAAACTATTGATTTCATGACAATTACAATTTGCTGGTCAGATGATTGCCAGACCTGCTCTCCATGTGAATCCCTCAAAGCCTGCCTGTTGAGGTGTACCTCTGACTGAGCCATGCCTCAGTAATACAGCATGACAACATGCAAGGAGTAGCCATGTTTCCTTAATGCATTTTAATGAAAAACTGCCTAAATCAAAATCGGTTAACAAGGTGAACCATAAAAAGGGATATTCAAAAATTAAATCAAAATTCTGCTTTATGTCAGATACTCCAGTTGGAGGGTAAACTGCTCTAAGTGTCCAAGAAGCACTTAGGGTAGACTTTTTGCATTGCTAAGGATGGAACTTACCATGGTAATCCTTGTATAATGGATTGGTTTCTCTCTCAGAGCCGATAAATGATTCAAGACCAACTACCGTATCTGACAAGTTAGTAACACGTTCCATAATTGCTTTATTCTGTAAAACATGGAAACAATATGCACAACCCATATGATGAAAAAGGTAATTAAGGTTCAAAGAATAATTCTTTATCTTCTTAATGACAAACTGAGGTAAAAATAGGTCATCAATACCAAGACATTTTTTAAAATGTGTCAGGTCAAAGTTTATAAAAATGTTACAAGGCTTTGGATGGCAGAGTATATCCCTTAGATATAGACTACTCTGCCATCCAAAGCACTGTAACATTTCTATAAACTCTTTACTATTAAAATCACGGTGAAATACAAAGAATATACAGCATTACATTCTACATCTGGGTAAAAAAAATGATGCACATGCATAATAGATGCAGAATAGACTTCTGGGTAGCAGTGTGTGTGAACAAGATCTTGGGGTACATGTGGACTATAAGTTAAATGTGAGCAGCCCATGTGATGCAGCAACAGAAAAGGTGAATGAGATCTTGGGGTGTATCAACAGAGGCATAACATCCAAATTGCTAGGTGTCATAGTCCCACTGTACACTGCATTGGTCAGGCTGCATCTGAAGTACTGTGTGCAGTTCTGGAGGCCTCACTTCAAAAAGGATGTGGACAGAATGGAGCGGGTGCAGAGGAGAGCAACAAGGATGATTGGGGGCCTGGAGACCAAGCCCTATGAAGAAAGGCTGATGGGACTTGGGAATGTTTAGTCTGGAGAAGAGGAGGCTGAGGGGGGACATTATTGCTCTCTTTAAGTATCTGAAGGGCTGTCACTTAGAGGAGGGCAAGGAGCTGTTCCCGTTGGCAGCAGAGAGTAGGACTGGCAATAATGGGTTTAAATTAAGGGCAGGAAGGTACCAGCTGGATATTAGGAAAAACTTTTTTACAATACAAGTTGTTCAACAGTGGAATCAGTTGCCTAGTGAGGTGGTGAGCTCCCCCTCATTGGCAGTCTTTCAGCAGTGGCTGGACAAACACCTGTCAGGGATGCTCTGGGGTGATCCTGCATTGAGCAGGGGTTGGACTATATGGCCTGTATGGTCCCTTCCAACTCTGTGTGATTCTACGATTTATTATATATACATAAGGCATGATCCAGCCAAACTGGATTTCAATGGCACAGTTAAGCAGGTATAATAGGAAGGAACCAATATGTTTATTACAGTATTCTGAATACATTTAACATTATTATGGTTCTTGCATTTAGTCACATTTTTAAAAAATTTAGACTTAAAAAACCCCGGATTGCCAGTGGTGGTGGAAAGTGCCGTCAAGTCACAGCTGACTTATGGCAACCCTGTAGGGTTGTCAAGGCAAGAGATGTTTAAAGGTGGCTTTCCATTTCCTGCCCTGGTATTCTTTGGTAGTGTCCCATCCAAATACTACACAAGGCTGATCCTGCTTAGCTTCTGAGATCTCACGAGATCAGACTATTCCGGGCTACCCAGGTCAGGGCAGACTGCCAGTAAGGTCTTTAAAAATTATCAATTTGTAAATAGCAAAATAAGATATTTGCCCGAATACAACAAAACTGATATATGATCAAATCTTGGTTTCCATACGTGTATGAGTGTTCCAGATCCAAACGCAGAAATGGATGCTGCTAGAGAAGACACGTGGGGTGGGGGGGATACTGAATCCAGCACCTTCTTTCTTTTTTTTCTTTTCCAACAGCTATTTAGACCAATTCAGTGTGGGGGAGGGACAAGGATTCTATCCCCATCACCCAGTAAATTTATAGCATTTACTGAATTAAGTCTAATCAAAACTGCCACTATACATGGATATCTGTAAAGTAATGAATGCTAACAAACACTGTCCTGTCAATTCTATACTATTTTGTCTGTTCAAAGATTTAGCAACAGGAATTTCTCTTCCAGGAGCCCCAACACTTATTTAATCATTTTAGTATCTTGCATGTTAACTCTCTTCAGCTGAAATCAATGGGATCCAAACTGTTAATTTTGATGGATTCTACCTAGATTGTTTTATGTTGATAATGACTAAAAGGTTTTTATTTCCCACTTTATTCTTTATGCACATGTACTTCTCACTCAAACTAATGGATTCACTTAAAAACGTTTGCTGGAAACACATGAAGGCTGTCATTGTATGATATGTTTGAAGAGACTGAAAAGGATCCTGGATTCAATTCACAAGGCATGACGATAACCACTCAGCAACAAATAACCTGGCCAGAGTATGCTACTCATGCAAAGTAAGATTGAATGACACTGCACTACTTGAATTTTTTTCACAGTACCAAATAGGTTTGTCAGACAAATGGCCAAAACAGAAAGCACTGATTTTATTGGGTATCATATCACTGTACTCAGTTTGACATTACTCTGTCTCTAGCTATGACAATCCTTCATGTTCCAGAGAAAAGGAAATTGGGTCAAGAAGCAGAAATAAATCTCTTTCCTGACCCCAATGGGCAATAGCTAAGGCAAAAAATGAACTTAATTAAAATACCCTTCATAAATATACCAAGTTATGCCTTTCACAGTTATTTGTTCAAGCAAAGAGGCTATTAGAAAACCTGATATTACTTATGGAAGCCACTTTTACTAACTTTGTATGCAAGTATTTGTTGTTATAAGACCTAGAGCTGCATTTCCACTACAATTCTTTGATGTATTTACAGATTCCAACTGTAAGTCCCAATTTCTGTTTTCTCCATAGATCAATTTCTAAAAAACTCAATTTTGGCAATAATTTTTACTGTTTAATCTATCAGAAACACATCCAAAACATGAATTTGCCACACATTTTTTGTATGTTATTACTTACATTGCCATCAGCTAATATGCTGAGATTTCCCACTTCTATTATTTCCAGCATATGTTTCATCAAATACAAGACTTTACATTTTGAATTTACCGATTTTCTATTATTCACAAAGTCTCTGGTTTATGATCCACAACTACTCAGTCTATATATTTATTAACAGGGCCTCCTAATTTGGTATCACACTTTCTTCAAAATACTTCTGCTTCCCTGAGTATTCTTGAAAAACTCCTCTGTTTACTTTTCTCCATCCTGAAAGTTTGACTTTTGGAAATTCTATTATCTTCTCTTTATTCCTTATTAATCGTATAATCTGTACTGATACTACTTTCTGACATTCACTACAATACAAGAAGACTAGACCACTCTTTCTAGAAAAAAAATGTTTTCTTCAGACAGAATATCAGATTCATTTGTTAAGATGCACCCATGCTGTGTTTGTGATGAACCCATACTGCATTACAACCTCTGTTATTTTTTCTTGGTTATTTTTCATTATTTTTTACTGTTTGTTCTGATGTGTCCTACCATTTCAAATACATATTCCTTTTCCTTGAAGAAAGGTTAAATGTTAGTTATTGTGTATTTATCAGGGAGTTCTCACCTGAGTTTGATTTATTAAAAATGGTTACTAATGTGCTTATTTCATATGGCAACTCATCTAATATTCTGGAATGGAATTACACCATTCCTCTATGAGAATGAATAAGAGCTTTAGAGTGCAATGCTATACATGTTTAACCAGATAAGTCCCACTGTGTTCAATGAGCCTTATTCCCAGATAAGTGTGAATAGGATTGCATTACTCTCAGGTACATCAAAATTATGCTGATCTACATCAGCTTCCTAATGAAATCCAAGGGTCATATGAGCCACGATAGTAGATAATTCATTAATGAATCCAGTTAATTTATTAATTGAAAGACAGCTCCCCTCTGCGAATTTTGGATCGGGGCTGCAGTTTAGGGAGTGATGTTTGTCAGAACCTTCTCCTGTGTTGTTTTCCTCTTTTAAAAATTGGTAATACATATAAATTCATTACACAACCTCGAAAGTGGGAGGGCTTCTAGTGTCCTGGCCCCACTGCTGGACCTCCTGATGGCACCTGGTATATTTTGGCCACTGTGTGACAGAGTGTTGGACTAGATGGGCCATTGGCCTGATTCAACATTGGCTTCTCTTATGTTCTTATGTTCTCATGAAATTTTAACAAAAGAGCAAAAAAAGAAAATACAGGGTTAAGCCAAGATTGGGAAAAAACCCATCTTTGTAAACTGGATTATTCAAAACAATATCTTGTTAAGATAGAAATTGGATTGGTGGAAACCAAGTTGCCATGAAATTATCGTGGACTTTATCTGAGTTTGGCTGGATAGTGCCAATAGTAATCTTCACCATATTAAAATAAGGCCATATATGATTAAACCAAGTATCAATGTGGGGTGACAAAGGTTTTTTCCAGTAAGCGGCAACAGTATTTCTTGCTGTTTGTTTACCTCACTTCAAATGCCTCCCGTTACCAGCCATTTGCCAAGAAAACATGCATGCAACACAGAAGCAACTAACAGCAGGTAATTTGAGGTTAGTAAAGTGATGTGGGAGAAAGAGTTAAGCTACCGCCAATGAAAGAAAAACTACATTTTGAATTTTTTCACACAAGTAGGTACTGCAGTCACACTGTTAATGCAAATACATCATTCATATAATAAGACTAGGAGTGGGGTTTCGGTTTCGGCGTTGCGAATGGCGGCCACCTTTCGGGACGCTCCCGGAGGTGGTTAGCCCACGCGCAGTCAGGGGGGGTCTTCGCATGTGCGAAAGACCCTAGTGAGCCTTAGGTAAAGGCTCCGAACTGGGGGCGCTCTGGGGAGTAGCCTCTTTGCCGGAAGATAGCCGGGAAATTGAGGCTTTCTCCCCGCCCCAATCGGCCCCGCTGCGTCGTGCCCGTAATGGGACTTAGCAGCGCCCCGAATTCCACCAGGAGTGAAGAAAGCGGCATGAGTTAAAATAAAAAGAAGAATTGCATCGAATCGTGAGTTGAAGATCTAATTTGAAGCTAGATAAACCCCCCCGCAAACGTAGGGAGGAGGGAGGAGTCCCCACCCCCTTTTGAGAAGCGAGATCTATAAAGGGAATGCAAGGAGGGGGGCAAAGAGGAAAAAGAGTTGGTGAAGGTACCGTTGGGGTTTGGCAGGCGATTACGACATTGTTAGCCTCTTGGAGGATGCGGCACGAACTTTGAAAAAGTAAACAAAAAGGAAAATGTCGACGCTGAAAATTGTCCTGCATAAACCGGAAGAGAAGAGGGGAGGGACTTCCGGCCCGGGTAACCCCCCCCCTGAGTTTGCTGTCACTCAACAAGAAAAGGAGCTACTGCGGCCCCTGCTGGAGCAAATGCAGAGAATCAATGAAACTCTGATTAAAGTGGAAAGTGTTCTCATCAGTCGGCAAAAGCAAATCTCGGAAACGACAAGAAAGGCTAATCTGACGTTAACCCTTTTGGGCGAGAAAGAAGAAGAGGAAGAAGATCTCAGTTTTACCTTGACGAATGACTTGGCACCCCTAACTGGCAGTGAAGCGAATGAATTAAAAGAAGAGGTGGACATGGCTCCAAAAGCCTATTCCACTTTTATAAAGGAAAATACTCTGCCAGAAGAAGGGGATGCCGAGCTGAGCAAGAAATACATCAGAGATCTAATTTCATCTGTAGTGAATATGGAGCCCGTAAAAATTGATGGTCGGAAATATAAGAAAAGAAAGAAACGAGAGAAGATGGAATCCATCCTTAGAGCAACAAAACTTCTGAAGAGACACGCCAGCAAGGTGGAAGCAGCACTCAAAACTGGGATCAATGCAAGCAGCGAAGAAGACAGCGACCCAGGGGAAAGAGGTGACGGAGCGGGAGCCATCAAGACTAAAAGGACCCAACCTTTAGTTGAAGAGACTTAAGAAGACACCTTGAACAGTGGTTGTTCGTGTAACATCTGGAAGGAGCTGGTTAATAACTAACCCCAATGGACTTTACTAACTGTATTAACAGAGTTATTTTGGACTTTGGACTGTTAAAAAGAAGATCTTCTAACCGTGATGGATGCTAAAAATAGTACTAACTAAAACTAACCCTTATTAACAGAAAGTTTTCACTCCATCCTTTTTTTTCTTTCTCCAGCTGTCTACCCTACCCTTTTCTTATAAAAAGAATAAAATTCTCTCCTCTTTAGGAGAGTTTTACCAAAAAAAAAAAAAAAAAAGACTAGGAGTAAGGCCCGTTGTGGAGCTGCGGTGGCTCAAGTGGTTAAGACACTGAACTGCAGGCTGTGGAAGGTCAGTAGTTCAGCAGTTTGAGACCATGGAAACGTCTTTGGACAGTGCTGGCTCTTCGGCTTTGAAACGGAGATGAGCACCACAACCCTAGAGTTGGATTCAACTGGCTTTTGAGCAAGGGAACCTTTACCTTTACGGCCTGTTGTGGGAAGAAATACAACAAGCTGTGGAAAGAGGCTCCAGGTGCTACCCGGAGGCTGGCAATAATGAGAGGGCCAGACCTGTAGATTTGAGGGGCAGAGTTTGGGGAGGCCAGGGTTTGGGATGGAGAGGGACCTCAGAAGGGTATAATGCCACAGAGTCCACTGCCCAAAGCAGCCATTTTCTCTAGGAGAACTGATCTTGGAGATCTCTAGGTGCCACCTGGAGGTGGCAATATTAAGGGGAGAGACAGGTTTGTTGAAGGACTTCAGTGAGGTATAATGCCATAGAGCTCTCTGTAGTCTGGGGATCAATTGTAATTCAAAGAGATGTCTAGGCCTGCTCTTTTTCCCTAGCACCTTTCAATTTCAAAGCTGCTTCCTGTTTAACACTCTAACTGATTAACAGTTTAACTGACTCTCTGTTAATACCCCATGGCCTCATGGGACTCCCAGCTTGGGAGTTGTAGTTCTAATTACCTTTGCTATGGTTGCAGTAAGGCCAGCTGAGAACTACAATTCCCAAGGTGCAACCTGTCAAAAGTGAGGGTGTAAGAATGGAGAGGGGCAGTAGTGGCTCAGAGGTTAAGATGCTGAGCTGCAGACCAGAAGTTGTGTTGTTCGGCAGTTCGGGACCCTAGTGCTGTGTGACAGAGTGAGCTCCCATCTCTGGCCCCAACTCCTGCCAATCTAGTAGTTTGAAAGCAAGAAATTGCAAGTAGGTAAATAGGTACCGCTTTGGTGGGAAGGTAACAGCGTTCCGTGTGCCTCCGTGTTTAGTTATGCCAGCCATATGGCCATGGGAGTGTCTCCAGACAGCACTGGCTCTTCAGCTTGGAAACGGAGATGAGCACCACCCCCTAAAGTTGAATTCGACTGGCCTTCGTGCAAGGGAAATCTTAAAAATGGAAAAGCTGGTGGGACAGGCCAATAGGATACCAAGGCAGCTTCCCCAGTGGCCAATGGGAGAGTAGGTAAGTCGTCGCCATCACAGCTTGCCTTTTATATATATAAGATATTTTCAAAGGATACATTTCATTCATTCTATCATGCAAAGACATGATAAAAAAGATGAAAATTTCTCCCTACTCCCATAACCTTTGGATGGCTGATATATCACAAGGTGAATCTACTATTCAAAAGAGGAAGCAGATTGAGAAAGCAAATATTCTCCTCTTCCTCTTATCGGCTTTCTGTGCAACTTGCAAATCTGTGGAGGGTAAGAGAAACCTTCTGAACAAATTGACATCTAGCAAATTAGGCTGCAGGAAGAAGTGAGAATGGGATGAAACTGCTCCACTCTTGCATTACTGGAGAGCACCTCAGCACCTCTTGCATTACTGGAGAGCACCACTTGATTAAATAGAATTTTTTTTACCTGATTCCCTTTTCTTTCTGTAGCCCATATCCTTCCATGCTGCATTGGCTTGTTATTCAAGAGAATTGCCCTGTGACAAATCAAAATCTGGCACAGTAAGAACACTCAACCCAGGTATTTCTGGGTACACATGGGACTGCTCGTGGAAAAGGAAGTTAGGAAAGGTCTGCTTCCATAAACACCTCCTACTTGGACAGTAAAAAGCTACAGCAGGATCTATCTATCTAACAATGTGGCAAATGAACGTTAATGTTAATAAGCTTAAGGTGATTCACACTGGGGAAAAATCTTACCTTTAAATATATATTGATGGGTTCTGTACTGGATGAGACCGAGTTTGAAAGAGATCTTGGTGTTATAGTGGATAGCTCAATGAAAACATCAATTCAGTGGGGGCAACAGTAAAAAAGAAACATTCTATGCTATGGATTATTAGGAAAGGGACTGACCATAAACTGCCAATATTGTAGTGATACAGAAAAGGGCAACCAAGGCTACGGTCACACATGCCAGTTGAAGCGGAAGGGAAACGAGGCTATTTCTTCCAGAGAAATTTGACATGCAGTTGCTAGATCACATAGCCATTTGAAGCTGCAGGCTTAGCCCGTCATTGTGTGATCAGAAGTGACTGCAGGTGAGTCTTTGTTTTTGCCATTTGTTTCCCTTGCACATAAACAAGGATTCGTCCCTCCACACTGAGGGCCCCCTATGGAGTATGCAATGACGCGCATACTGTAAAGGGGGGAAAAACAATGGCACAGAGTCAGTATGACCTGATCAAACCATCCCGATGGTATGAGAGTGTGCTTGAGTGATCAGATAGGGGAAAGTCTGTCCATGGCTCGCAGCAACCCGTTTACTACAGGACTTTCCTCAGTCTCTTTTAACTCCGCTTCCATGGTGGAGCAGCACAGGTTGCTGATGACTGCAAGATGCTTCCCAGATGTTGCTGTCTGATTGCTCCCTTTAGATCCATCAGGCATTCACACCTATGTTGGATCTAAAGTTGCATGTGATCACAGCCCTAGATGATCAAGTGGTTGGAGCACCTATCCTATAAGAAAAGGCTGAGAGTCCATGGCTTTTTAGTCTAGAAGGCTTAAGGGGGGATATGACAGAGGTTTATAAAATTATATGTGGGGTGGACATAGTTGTCAAAGAGAATTTATTCTTTCTCTCCCAAAATACTAGAACTCATGACCACCTAATGAAATTGATGGACAAGAGGTACAGAACAGGACAGACCACAGCTATTATATGGAACAATTTTAGGGCCCCCATTCTCTTCCTTCTCTCCACTTGAGAGAGTGCAGTCCAAATTCTTAAGGGCAATATGGCAAGTACCCAAATGTGTACAAAACTCCTGGGTTAGACTCGCGACGGGAATGATTTGGGTTGAAGCAAGAATCTGTATGTTATTGATCTACAAATGGCTGACAGGGAACACTAATCAACAAGGATTGTTCCCCCTAACTCTCCAAGAGTCTTTTCAATCCAATTGGCAGAAAGCGGTTTTGGAAACTATTGGAAAACTAGGTTTATCTCCCCAAGAACTTTTGAACTATGGGCCAGACCAAGCCAAACTACTTATTAAGCAAAGAGTGACAGATATAGAAAGACAAACGGATATTCATAGAATTCCAGGTTTTATTTCTCCTCCAAATTTTAGATTTGTTGCTGCTCCTGTTGCATACTTATATTTTCTTGAATCAAATAATTCCAGAAGGGCTTTTACATTGGTAAGAAGTTCAACTCTACCTTCTGTTGTTCTGGAATGGAGGTTTAAATCAGTCTCCTGTATGCATAGGCTGTGTTCTTGGAGGGCCAGTCTGGTGTAGTGGTTAAGTGTGCGGACTCTAATCTGGGATAACCGGGTTTGATTCTCCATTCCTTCACTTGCACCTGCTGATGTGGTCTTGGGTCAGTCACAAGCTCTGGCAAAGCTGTTCTTGAAAAAGAACAGTTTCTGTCAGAAGTTCTCTCAGCCCCACCTACCTCACAGGGTGTCTGTTGTGGGAAGGGGAAGGGAAAGGAGTTTGTAAGCCACTCTGAGACGCCTTTGGGCAGTGAAGGGTGGGGTATAAATCCAATCTCTCTCTCTCTCTCTCTTTAAAGGACAGACAACAGGAAATATTTATTTACTTGAGTAATTAAATTGTGGAGTTTCCTGCCAGTGGAACAAATTTAGAGTCCACACACTTTTTCAAAAACATTGGAATGGTAGGTAAGGTTCAAACTTATCGACAGGGGCTGAACAGCAAATTAAAATGTAACATGATGAAGATGTGCAAAGACAAACTAAATAACAAGCTAAGGTTATAAGATCAACAGTTGTAAAGCAATAAATATGTCAAAATAGCAGATAAATGTGTAAAATCTTTTCTAATTGTGGGAAGAAAACTGATACTCTACATTCTTAACAGCATTTTTTCTTTCTTTTTTGAGGTAGATGCAGCAAAACATCCCAATATTCCTTGCATTACATTCAGTATTCTAATATACTATTCTGAAAAAGAAATACACTAAAATACAGAGGATGTATAGTCCTTCTTGTTGAGAATACATACGTGAGAACTGAATGAGTTAGCATAAGTCATGAGATAAGAAACCAATATCCCTGTTGAGTCCTGGGAAGGTATTTGTTCCAAGTGTTATAATAACTTGTAATTCAGCAATTTCCCTTTCCATTCTGTTCCTGAAGTTTCTTTGTAAGAAAAACAACTACTTTGTGGTCACCTATTGAAAGTCCTGGAAGGTTGAAGTTTTCTCCTACAGGTTTCTCAGTCTTGTGATTCCTGGTGTCAGATTTGTGTCCATTTATCCTCTGGTGTAGGTTTTGTCATATGTAGAGGACCAAAGGGAATTGTTGACATTTAATGGTATATACAATATTAGGAGCAAGTGAAAGAGCCTCTGATGGTGTAGTCAATGTAGTTAGGTCCAGTGATTGTGTTGTCTGGGAGTATGCAGCAGCATAGTTGGCATCTAGGTTTATTGCAAGCTCTTGTCCTAGTGTCCATGTTCAAATTAGATATTGCATTATTGTGGGTGAGGAGTTGTTTGAGACAGAAGGTCTGTCTGTGTGCATGGAAAGGTTTGTCCCCCAGTACTTGTGAAAGGGAAATGTCATTATCCAGTAGAGGTTGTAAGTCGTTGATGAGGCGTTGAACTGTTTTGAGCAGAGAGCTGTATATGACCACTAGTAGTGTTCTATTATTGTGTCCTCGGGGCCTGTCTTGTAACAGGTTTTCTCTGGGTACCATTCTGGCTTTGTTAATCTGTTTCATAACTCCATCAAGTGGGTATTTTAGTTCCAAAAAGGTGTGTTGTAGATCCCTCAGGAGAGAATCTCTGTCTGTAGGACTGGAGCAGATGAGGCTGTAGTGTAGAGCTGGCTGTACACAATGAACCATTTGATATGTTTAGGATGGTAGCTGGAGGAAACAGGTTGCTTACCTGTAATTGGTAATCTTTGAGTGGTTATCTGAGCAGTTACACACATGAGTTTGGTGCTTGTACTCGAACCCAACCTCAGAGAACTACAAGAGGTAGCCTCTAGTTTTGGCGCGCTTCCTTCCCATGCCCTGGGGAGCAGACACCACCTGCACATGTCTGGAGTGGGGAAGGAAATGCCCTCCCACTCAGTTTCTTCCAACCGCCGCTAGCAAGACAGCAATATGTGTGGGAGGTGCCAGCACTGGGGAAGGCTGGGAGGATGTGTGTGCTGCACAGATGACCACTCGAAGATCATCAGTTACAGGTAAGCAACCTGTTAATCTTCTTTGTGGTCTCTGTGCAATCCCACACATGGGTGTTTAGCGAGCTTCACTAGTAGGATGGCAGGTGCTAGTAGCTCCACAGTAGAGAAATAAAGAAGATAGAGGATCACATACCCATAACTGCCTACCTGGTAGGAAAAGGATGTCAACCATCAGTGGAAGACGGATCGCAGCACTGATTGGCCGAAAGACACATCACTTCGTGCCCGAAGGTCAAGGGCATAATGTGTTACAAAAGTCATTTGCAAGGACCATGTGGCAGCAGCACAGATGTCCTCCAGAGGGACACCCTCAAGAAAAGCTGATGACGCGGAGACAGCCCTAGTTGAGTGGGCTGTCTGCATGACATGTAAAGGTTGTTTCACCAGCTCATAACGGAGCAAGATAGTTGAGGAGATCCATTTCGACATGCGTTGAGAGATTTTATGTCCCAAACGAGGCTTGCTGTAAGCCATGAACAAACGAGGGTCCTGGTGAAAAGAAGACATTATAGAAAGGTAGAATGAGAGTGCCCTGTGGATGTCTAGCATGTGAAGAACTCTCTGTCATCATCTGTTGGACTGGCAAAGAAAGTGGTCAGCACGATAGGCTGGGATAAGTGAAAAGTTGACACTTCCTTAGATAGAAAAGTAGGATCAGTACAAAGGACCATCTTGTCCTTGTGGAAAATGGTATACGGCAGGTCAGCTTGCAAAGCACAGAGATTGCTCACTCTCCTAGCCTAGGTGACGGCTACTAGAAAGGTGGTTTTCTAGGATAGAAGGTGCAGAGGTACAGTTGCAAGAGGCTCGAACAGTTTGCCCATGGGTTTAGAAAGGACAAGGGACAAACTCCAGGCTGAAACAAGCAGTTTGACTGGAGGATGTAACTTCAACGTATCTTTTAGGAACAATTTAGAGACATTATGGGAGAAAAAGTTTCTTCCCTCAATGAAATCATGACAGGCAGAGATTGTGGATAGGTGCACTTTCAAGAAAGAATAGCCCAGGCCCGACTGATGAAGTGAGACAAAGTAGGTGAGGATCACAAGTAGGGGTGCAGTTTTAGGGTCCTCTCCCTGATGGGTGGCATAAGAAACAAAATGTCACCACTTTGCCTCGTAGGAACGATGAGTAGCTGGCTTTTGGGCATTCAGGAGAATGTGCTGAACCTCTGGTGGGAAGGTTAAGCCATAATTTGCCATGCGGTCAGCTTGAGAAAACTCGGGTTGTGATGGAAGATCTGACTGCGATGTTGAGAGAGAAGATCTGGTGCCAGTGGAAGTTGCCAGTAGACTGCATGAGACAGCTTCAGAAGACTCACAAACCAAGGTTGCTTTAGCCACCATGGTGTTATTAAGATGCAGTTTGAGTGATCCTGGGTGATCTTTTGTATCTTCTTGGTAATAAGTGGATAGGGAGGAAACATATAGAAGAGAGACCCAGTCCACTGGTGTAGGAAGGCCTCTCCCTGTGAGGTCCCCGATGGGGGGTCTCGACTGTAGAAAATTGGGCACTTCACACTGTCCTGTGCAGCAAAGACATCTATTTTGGGACACCCAAAGTCGTGGAAGATGGGCTGCAGATAGTGAAGATTCAATGATCACTCGTGTTTGACTGACTGCTTCCAGCTGAGAAGATTTGCATGGGAGTTTTCTATGCTCAGCAAATGAGCCGCCATGAGGTGGATGCCTTGCATCTTGCACCAATGCCACAAAGCTAGGGCTTTCTTGCAGAATTTCGTGGATACAGTCCCACCTTGCTTGTTTATACAATAAACTGTAGCCATGTGATTTGTAAATGGTAGTCATGCCATGTGATTGTATATGATAGTCATGCAGAGCCAGTAGGAAGGAATGAAGAGCCCAATGGACTGTCATGATCTCCAGGCAACTGATGTGTTGGGTCCATTCTGATTCAGACGACTGACCCTGAGTGGGGTTGAAAAAAACTTGATGGCATATCCTAGGCAAATGATGGTGAGGATCCAGGTGTCTGTCATGATGCATTCCCAGGCATCAATGAAGGGATGTAGCTTGGTGCCCCAGGCCAGGGTAATCAACGGAGGATGAGGAGGAATGTGCTATAGGGAGTCAAAGAGACTGTTTCGCAGGAGGTTGCCTTCTTGGAGGAGAAATCTCTAGGCTTCTGGTGGTACGACTGTTTGGCTGAGGGAGCCTTGTGCTTCCAGTAGTCTGACTGACAGGGAGACCGGGAGCATTTGGGGCTGCTGGGCTTCCATGTCTTGAATCAGGGGGTTTGTGGTTGGGAAGATTCCTCCCAAGGTATCCAAATTACATCCTTCCCAATCTGGTGGTGCAGGGTGCCATGTCTGTTTGGATTTAGATGCAGAATGTACTATGACCGAATTTGGAGCTGGGTGTGAGAAAGCAATTTCGAGTCCAATGGTTGGACTCAGTAGAGAGATGCTTCAATGTCAGTAGAATAGAAGCGGGTTTGTCCCATGCCTGTCAGAGAACATCTAGATGAACCGGGAGCATGGGGAGCAAGGATGCTGGCAAAAGGTCCGATTATACTAGCTTATAGACCAGATTCATAACTGTTGAAGCATCACTGATGAGTTGAATGTCCAAAGTGGCAGCCATGCGCGCTACCAGTTCAAGATAAGCCTTGGACCCCTCCAAGGGTGATAAAGAACCTGGCTGAACTATGTCTGAATCTGGGGAAGTATGAAGTGAATCATCTGCTTCTGAATCTGACCCCTTGGACACAGCGTTTGATGGTTCTGAGGCAGAGGTCTGATGTCCAAGGTAGTCTGGCTGTTCAGCTGATGTCAGCATTGGAAAGACTGTTGGCATGTTGGTCAGAGGCCCGGGGGGGGGGCAGCAATGGTAGCTGTCGGAGGAGCTGAAGGTATCCGGTGGGACAAACACCAGGGGTCATTGGTCCCGAGGGAGGCATACAATTAAGTCTTCCGATCGGTATGGTGAACAGGAGCATGAGTAGTGGTCCTGATCTTGGTATGAGGAGTGGGATACAGATCTGTAATGCTGTCAAAAGGCAGGGAAGACACTCCCGTGGGGAGGGAGATCATGACTCTGACGAGTACCTAAAGTAGCCCTCATACAGAACTGTGTAAGGAGGCTGGAGAATAATGGAAATGGTGCCAGCTTCGGGATCAAGATCGACTCTGACAGAACCGGTGTCAAGGAGACAGCCGTGGTAGTTTGGTAGGTTGTGAAGGTCTATCCTGACAAGCAGGATCGGCTTCGAGGAAGTCTGATGGTAGGTAGCTACACACGGACAGAGATCTAGATGGAACGTGCACCACCTGTGTAAGGGGGGCTGCCACAGTGGATGGGGTTGATGACAGTGTGATTGCAGGAGGGGAATCCTGTGCACCCATGGCCATGGTTTCCAAGGGTTGCACCAAGCCCAGGATCGATTTGGGGACTGTTGCAGGCATCAGTACCAACCAGTCCTTTGACTTGTGCAATTTCTTTGGTTTTGGCACATCTGGAGACGAAGCAAAGAGTCCCTTGGACTTTTTGTTGGTCTTACACTTCAAGGATGTTGAGGCCAAAGATGTTGCTGACTTAGCCAAATCTCCCCTCTGAGTTGGGGGAGGCGGCAAGGCTCTAGACCTTGAGGACTGGGACATCACTGGGCGCAGGGAGGCCTCCAGGAGAGGCTCTTCATCCCCACAGCTCTGTTGTTTCGACCCAGTTTTGTAAAGTTACTGCAATGGGCGCGGGAATCTGGTTTGTGAGTCTCGCCCAAGTAGAAGAGACACAGGAATGTCCGTCAGTAGTAGGGATCTTCCCCTCACAATTTTGACAACGTTTAAAGTGGGTCTTCCCTTCCATGTGCCACCAACAAGGTCCAGGGGGAAGGGGATGGGGGAAGATGATGACAAGGGTGAAAAGCTCATGGAAATGTCTTTTTTGTAGAGACACTGGTAACAGAGATGAAGAAGACGGTAACAAAGATGAAGAAAAATGGAGAAGGGGCCTATGAAGCAGCTCAGTAGAGGGAATGCAGTGAGGTAGGTCTAACCAGCGTGGCAGTCAAAAAGAAACTGAGTGGGAGGGTGTTTCCTTCCTTATTCCAGACATGCACAGGTGGTGTCTGCTCCCTAGAGCACGGGAAGGAAGCACACCAAAACTAGAGGCCAGCTCTTGTAGTTCTCCAAGGTTGTGTTTGAGCGCAGATGCAGAACCTATGTGTGGGACTGCACTGAAACCACAAAGAAGATTGTGTAGTTATGTTTGTTGGTCAGTAGGTTTCTGGTATAAGGTGGTGTCTATGTGTCCATTGTGTACTTTTGCAGTAGTGTCCAGAAAATGTAGTTTTTGCATTGATTAGTTCATTGTCAGGCTGATGGTGGGGTGAAAATTGTTGAATGCCTGGTGGAATGTGTCCAAGGCTTCTTTACCATGTGTCCAGACAATAAAAATGTTATCAATGTAATGTAAGTGTAAGAGAGGTATGAGTGGGTGGGAGTTTCGGAAGTGTTGTTCCAAGTCAGCCATAAAGATGTTAGCACACTGTGGGGCCATGCGGTTGCCCATGGCTGTTCCATTCGTCAGGAGGAACAGGTTGTCACCAAATCTGAAGTGATTTTAGGTGAGAACAAAATGGCACAGTTTGGGGGCAAAATAAGCTGTGTTGTTGTTGTCAGAAATCATACTCCTTATGGCGTGTAATCCATCTTCGTGTGGGATGTTGGTGTGTCTGAAAGGAAGTAGTTCCCGAATGTGCAATGGTAATCCTATATATATAATTCCCCTATGTATTGGCCATTTCCAGCTCTCTCATTGGCTGTGCAGTGCATTGGCCCATTAACCGCCACTCAAGAGTACTCATGTGCATTGGCTGGGTTCTGGGTCTGCTCCTCTCTCCCACCTACTGCCAGCCAGGACACTCTTCCCTCAAAGAATTAACTATCAAAATGGTTGTCTCTCCTGATGAAGACACTTCTCCTTCTTGGCTCCTTCAGTGGCTGTTGCTACGCAACCAAGCTTGGTTCTGTCATTAAAAAGGCAAAGGAAGGAAGGCCTTTCCAGGCCTTTGTGAGGAACTCATTGAGGCCAGTTCTGACTAGGATTGCCAGCTCCAGGCTGGGAAATTCCTGGATACTCTATGGTGGAGTCTAAGAAAGCCAGAATTTGGGGAGGGAAGAGGCCTCAGCAGAATAGAATGCCATAGAGCCCACCCTCTAAAACAGTTATTTTCTCGGGGGGGGGAGATCTGTTGTCTAGAGTTCAGATGTGATACCCGGCAATTTTCCGGCTTAACCTGGAGGTTGGCTTCCCTAGGCATAGCAGTTAGCACTTCAGAGCAAGGTCTGCTAGGCCCAGGTTCTTGCTGTAAAAGTTGAGTGGGTGATTTCAGACCAGTCGCAGACTTTCAGCCTAATCTACCTCACAGGTGTGCAGATCAAAAGGGGGAGAGGAGAATAATGTAAGCTGCTTTGGTCTCCACTGCAGATAAAGACTGTACCTTTCCTCCTAGGGAATCACTGCTGCCAATCTCCAGGTGAAGTCTGGAGATCACTCAAAATTAAAACTGCTTTCCAGGTGGTAGAGATCTGGTGTAGATAACGGTAGGTTGATGGTTGGGTGGGGAGGAGATAGGGTTGCTAACTCCATGTTGGGAAATTCGTGGAAGTTTGAGGGGTGGGGTTTATGGAGGGGTGGGACCTCAGACAGGTACAATGCCATAGACTCTCCAAACCAGCCATTTCCTCCTGGGGAAACATGGTTGCCAATCTCCACATGAGAGAAGGAAATCACTCAGATGGCAGAGATCAGTTCCCCTGGAGAAAATGGTGGGCTCTGTGTCATTATACCCTGCTGAGGTGCCCCCCCCCAAGACAAGCCAGTGTGATGTAGCAGCTAGCAATTCAGAGCAGGTTCTTCCAGGCCCAGTTCTTCCTGTGGAAGCTGATTGCATGATTTCAGACCACTCACAGACTTTCAGCATAACCTACCTCACAGGGTTGTTGTGCAAATCAAAAGGGGGAGAAGAGAATGATGTGACCTGCTTTGGTCACCCCTGTGGAGAAAGACTGTACTTTTCCTAGGTAGAGGTTACAGGGAGGGGGGGAAGAGATGGAAACCTGAAGTCAGAGGGGCAGATAACGGTATGTTGATGGTTGGCTGGAAAGGACATTGGGTTGCCACCTCCAGGTTGGGAAATTCTTGGAGATTTGAGGGGTGGTGCCTGGAGAGGATAGGGTTTGAGGAGGAGTGGGACCTCAGACAGGTACAATGCCATAGACTCCACCCTCCAAACCAGCCATTTCCTCCTGGGGAACTATTGCTGCCATTCTCCAGGTGAGGGCTGGTGATCACTCAGATTTAAAACTGCTCTCCAGATGGCAGAGATCAGTTCCCCTAGAGAAAATGGCTGCCTTACAGGGTGGATGAGTCATTATAACCTGCTGAGGTTGCTTCCCCTCCTGGTTGGGTCCCCAATGAGGAGGAGAAAGACTGTACTTTTCCTAGATAGAGGGTCCAGGTGTGGAAAGCTTAAGTCAGAGGGGTAGGTAATGGTATTTGATGGTTGGCTGGGAAGGAGATAGGGTTGCTATCTCCAAGAAGGTACAATGCCATAGACTCTAGCATCCAAACCAGTCATTTCCTCCTGGGGAACCACTGTTGCCAATCTCCAGGGGAGGGCTGGGGATCACTCAGAATTACAACTGCTCTTCAGATGGCAAAGATCATTTCCTCTGGAGAAAACAGTAAACTCTGTGCCATTATACCCTGCTGAGGTCACCACAGCAAATTGACACTGAGTGCCCAACGCCAGGGCACCCACCCAGAGCCTCTTTCTAGAGCTTGTTGTATTTATTTCCACAATGGGCCTTATTCATAGTTCCTTTATAATCTTATATAGTTCTTTTTTATATTCTTGTGTGGGGTCTGAGTCCAGTTGTTTGTAAAAAGCAGTGTTTGAGAATTGTCTTTGAGCCTCCTGGATGTAGTCTGATCTATTCATTGTCTGCTTCTTTAATTATAATATCCAGATTGTTCTTGAGATTGTCTATGGCTTTCCTTTCAGCATGGTTGAGATTCTGTTGTACACAATATTGTTTCTTGATCACATCGGTTTGTACTCCGTGGCTGAAGCATTCTATGTAAAGGTCCAGTGTGGTATTGCAACCAACAGGAGGGGTCCATGTGAAGTCCCTTTTCTTGTAGCGTTGTTTTGATGGTATGTAGTGGTGAGTATCCTGTTCATTAATGGGTTGGAGGGATGGTAACTGTTCTCAAGTAGATTGTGTGATGGTGTGCTGTGAAGATGCCATCTGTTTTTTCTTGTTCTGTTCCTGTGTATGTTGGAAGTAGATCCCTGGTTTCTAGGTCCCTGCAGAATTGAACCATCTGTGTGGATTTGGTGGGGCAGAGTGAAAGTCCACGTGAAAGAACTGGTTCCTCTGAAGGGCTGAGTCTGTGTTGTGACAGGTGGAGTTAGTGATTGCTTTGAAAACAGATGACCTTAAAAAGGGGTTAGACAGAATCATGGAGAATAGGTCCATCAATGGCTACTAGCCATAGTAAGTAAAGGGAAACTTCATATCCAAAGTCAATAAACCTCTGAATCCCAGTGTTAGGAGGCAAGGTCAGGGGAAGTCCATGGTCTCTACGTCCTGCTTGTTGGCCCTCCATGGCAATTGGTTGGCTAGTGTAAAACAGGATGTTGGATTAGGGGAACCATTGGACTGATCCATTAGGGCTCTTCTTATTCTTATTCTGAATATTGCAGTATATAAAAATGTCAAATAAGAAATTTATTTTTTTCCCTTATTGTCGACACTCACAACTTGCATGTAATAATACCCAAGTTCAATATATTACAATACTTTCATACAGAAAAGCATATCACACAAAAACACAAGTATGTTTAAAATCATACATTATAAATAACATTTTAAAAGATTAAACTAAAACAATGTTCAAAGGGAAGCAATACAAAAAATCCATTCACAGAACAAAGTGTTGGTGGTTTTCCTTCCTATTATACCCCCCTTACACTCCCTCTGAAAAGCTGCTCTTGAGGGGCCTTCTGAAGAATGATGTGGGATGTGGCATTAGGGGTTTCAGTGAGAAAGGGGAATTGGCAAAAACCCCTCCTAATCTGACAAATGGAAATGTCCCTTCTGCTCGAGCATTATAAGTGTAGATTGAACCCATTTACTTAGAATTAAATCTTACTCCTTTTGTAGAAATGGTCTTATGGCCATAGCAGCAGTATAGATTTCTACCATCAAAGATAGGTGAAAATTTAAAACTATTCAGAGCTTTACAAAAAAAGTGAAGATGATCTGTAACAAAATAGATACATCAAAAGACCACAAATGAAGAAGACGAAACCTTTTTTGGAGACTGGAAAGACTTTCAAGAATACTTGTTGAAGAATTGGGATGTAAAACGTGGTTTGATTTGTTTTGACAGCTATTGAGGAGAAGTGGAAAGAGACTCAGATCTTTGAATTGTTACCATTAGTAAAAGAAATATGTTTAGTAGTAAATGTAATTGTATAAGAGAAATATCAAGGGGGTTGGAGCAGTGTGGGAAGCCTTGTTTGGGGGGGAGAGGGAGAAAGAAAAATGGATATGTATTGGTTTGTTTAAATTGTATGAACATGTGATATATCCAATAATAAATTGTATTTAAAAAAAAAAAGACCACTGTAGTTTAATTTAAGAGATTAAGAATGCTCAGAACAGAAATACCCTGCATATACAATATACAATGGTTAGATTATTGTATGAGAGGCATAGAGGCAATATTGAGATGCATCTGTCTCAGGACTGTATATACCCAGCCTAGGACCTAGAGGATGTGGGAGCTAGGCTACATTAAGCCCTGTGGTGATTTCTTCCCTATGCAGTGGATTGTTTCCTCTGATTTTAATTGATGTAACAAAACTCTCTTAGCTTGGGTACTAGTTCCTTTCACCACTGTTACTATTTTAGAAATAATTATTTTTGTCGTGCTTGCTCTTTTAGCAGAAGTGTGGTGAACCACTGAGAACTTTGCAATAACGTATTTATACAGCAATTTATCAACTCCTACTTGTGCTCCATTATCTGTCATAATGCATGAATCCAGAATTGCCGTATTACAGTTAACATGAATACAGAAGTAAACTGAAAGAGTAACAGCTTCATAGAGAGGTTCTCACAGTGCAAAGTTTTTCCACACAGTTCACAGAAAGAAAGTAAGCCTGTAAACAGAAGTGCAAATAACTGTAGATAACTGTAACTATACAGCAGTCTCTTCCAACCTCAGGAAAGTTGATTCCCAGGGTCACAGGACCTGTATGGAGTAATGATCATATGGATTACTGGGTTGCAATGTGAAGACAAAAGGAACAAAATCACTTTCCTTAGTGCAGCTTTGTTGATAGAAGATGTAGGGAGGGTTATTTTGCCCCCCTCCCCAGCCTTACTGCAATCCCTGTGATCTGTGTGGTTGTTACACCATGCATATCTATGACCCTGGGAACAAACTGTCCAATGGTTGGAATGGACTGATGGAGGGAGGGAAATGGGGAAGATCCACAACTGTCAGGTCTCCCATCAGAAGGAGATATAAATCCACTAGTTCTCTCGTATTTGTGAACATGAGAAGCAACTGTGGTAGTCGTCAACATGTGCTTGGAGAAGTCAATGGGATGGATGAGGATTGCTAAATTGAAACTCAGTTTAGTCAACACTGAGATGCTATTGGACATTAGAGAAGCTGCTTGATGAAGAGCCAGGTTTGTAGCTTGAGGGTACTACTGGACACTACAGCTGGATCAGGTATCCTCTGTGGAACTTAGCATCTTTTATCAGCTTTGGCTGATACACCAGCTACAGCCCTTGCTTGAAAAGCATAATTTGGCCATGACGATCCATGTTTTCATCACATCCAGCTTAGATGTCTGCAGTGTTCTTAATGCAGGGCTGCCTTTGAAAACTGTAAATTTCAGTTGGTCAAAAATATGACGGAAATTCTATTGTTGGGATATGGATATAGGAGTCACCATTTTGGTGTAGTGGTTAAGTGCGTGGACTCTAATCTGGGAGAACCGGGTTTGATTCCCCACTCCTCCACTTGCACCTGGCTGGATGACCTTGGGCAAGCTGTAGTTCTGATAAGAGCAGTTTCTGTCAAGGGCTCTCTCAGCCCCACCTGCCTCACAGGGTGTCTGTTGTGGGGAGAGGAAGTGAAAGGAGTTTGTAAGCCGCTCTGAGACACCTTTGGGTAGCGAAGGGCGGGGTATAAATCCAATCTCTTCTTCTCTTCTTCTTCTTCTTCATATCACTCCTGTGCTGAAAGTTCCGTGCTGGGTGTCTGTCTGTTTCCAGGCACAGTAAAAAGTGCTGGGTCTTACTTTAAGATCCCAAACAGCTTTGGGCTGGGATACTTAAAGTGCTGCCTCTTCTCACACTATCCAGCTCACCAGTTAAGGCTTTTCAGTGGTGGCCAGTGTTCCCTCTAAGCTGAGTTAGTGTGAGCTAGCTCACAGTTTTTTAGCCTCCGGATCACACATTTTTGTCTCCGCTCAGGAAGGTTGGCTCCTGAGCAAACTAATTTAAGCAGCGGCCAAATCTGCTGCTCACAACTTTAATGCCAGTAGCTCACAAAGTAGAACTTTTGCTCACAGGATTCCACAGCTTAGAGGGAACATTGGTGGTGGCAGTCTGCTTTTGCAAATCCCTTCCCCTTGACGCTTGCCTGGCATCCAACCTTACTCTCCTTTATATGTCAGGCCAAACAGTTATGTAGGTTTTCAACTGAGAGGTTCCATGTTTTTAATCTGTTCTTATAGTCTGATTCTAGCTGGAGAATGGTTTTACAAATATAATTTTAGGATGCTGAATGTTGTCTTATGTTACTTTTATGCCCTACTTGTTTTAATGACATATTATTGATAATTTTTATGCTCTTAATTTATTATTTTATTGTATTTTTTACTTCATGAGCCATCTTGAGCAGGTCTCTGGGGAGGCAAAAGCATAATATTTTCTAAATAAAATAAACAAATTTGCCTTTATTTTCCATGTAGAAGCCAAAACAGTAATTTGTTGCAGGTGAAGGAGTTTAATAAATAGATTGGAAAAAGCAGTGTACAGGTAGCCATCCTGTAGAACTGGTTTCACAAACAACACAGACAACAGTAAATTGTTTACCTCCTCCTGTGGAATGTATGTGTGTGAGGGGAAGACCTGAATGACAATCTTTTGGTTGGAGGTCTAGAATTTTCCAGAGTTTCTTCACACTGATATAGAATCCATAAATTTATTATACAGAGACCATGAAGAAGAAGAGTAATTTGTTGTGCACAAGACAAAATCAGGCAGAAACCCTTCTTGTGACTGCTTCCTGTGTTTCAAAGTTTAGCCCTTCTACTGAAAGAGACTCTGGATCTAAAAACTGGATAGTATCTTTTGTTGTATTCTTAACAATTTTGCTATTCAGTGGAAAAATAAAGGCAAATGACTCACATTGTGTTGTTCAGAAACCTGTAAATAGTATAAACAATAGCTAAAAATAGAGGTATTACGGTACAATATTTGGTCTTCCCCCCTCGATTACGTGACTCCTCCCTTGTCCCCTTTCAGAATCAGGAGTGTATTTGCATTTGTTGGAGGGAACGTTGATATATATGCATATCTGCCTTTTGAAAATATTTTAAGTTCTGTGACATTTTTTTCTGCTTTGTTCTTCACATAGTGACTCTGTCCTCAGTTTTTAACTCAGTTTCTTTGCCCTCCTTTAAAACTTTTATTTTGTCACAACTTCTGTGAGGAAGCAGAACTAGGAGTTGAAACCGTCATCGTGGTTAAAATCAAGTTCAAGGCCAACGTTTTTTACCTCAGGGCCACCAGAACAGAGGATGCACGGGCTCATCTTTCTGGAAGTTTTGAAGGACTAGGACTTATGTGATATTTGGAAACTGGAGAGGGTTTTCCCCTCACAGGGCACAGTCTTAAAGCAGGAAGCCCTGTCATGCCTCTACCTTTGGTGAAAACTGCTTGCAAACAGAGCATCTGGAAATGTCATGCTCGTCATGCTCTCCTCTGAAGTAAAAAAGGCACAGTAGGTGATCGTCAGAGTGAGAAATTTAGCCCCACCGCATGTGTATGTTTAAAGAGGGCTGAATGCTCTGGTCTCTCACTCCCTTTTACTTTTTACAGTGGTTGCTGCAAGAGTTATATATTGGCTTGCTTGCCTGCCATAATTTCCCCCCCCCAAAGAACAAAATAAATAGCAAGGAAAAAAGAGTTGGATAACTATTCTCTTCCCAGAGGAGAAAAGGAGTGATTGTCAGAGATGACTTCTCTCAGTGGTGGCAAATAGAGAACTGGAGGAAGGGCTCCTTCCCCTGTGTAGGAAACCAGCACTTGGGGGAGATGGAAAGGAGCACCTTTGATTTGCTAGGAGGTTTCATGCCATTATAAAATCACAGCCCCATAAAAACAGCATAAAACTGTACAAAATAACATAAAAGATTGTTGTAAAATCTAAATGACAATTATTTTGTCTAGGTGGCAATTTTCTGTATTTTTGTGTGCATTTGGGAAAGACAGATGTCTGGAAGAAAAGTAAAAAATATTCTGTTAATTTTTGACTCCATGAACACTAGGTTCTAATGCTCCAGATAATTTTGGGAAAGAGGGTTCTAGTGGGTTTCAATATAACAGCTATTTTATAATCATAAAAATGAAGCCAGTTTTCTAATTGTCTAGAAGATCCTTCTTGTCAGTTTCCATGACTTAAAGGAAGAAGAAAAAATAAGGGAGTTGGATTTGTACCCCACCCTTCACTCGGAGTCTCAGAGCAACTAGAATCTCCTTCCCTTCCCCTCCCCACAACAGACACCCTGTGAGGTAGGTGAGGCTGAGAGAGTTCTGAGAAAACTGCTCTTGAAAGAACAGCTCTGAGAGAGCTGTGACTGACCTAAGGTCAACTAGCTGGCTGCATGTGGAAGAGTGGGGAATCAAACCCAGTTCTCCACACAGAGTCCGCCACTCTTAACTGACAGCCAGTTTGGTGTAGCAGTTAAGAGCGTGGACTCTTATCTGGAGAATCAAGTTTGATTCCCCATTCCTCCACATGCAGCTGCTGGTGTGACCTTGGGTCAGTCACAAGTTCTCTCAGAGCTGTTCTCTCAAGAGCAGTTCTCTCAAGAGCTTTCAGCCACAAAGGATGTCTGTTGCAGGGAGGGGAAGGGAAAGGAGATTCCAAGTGGAGCACGGGGTATAAATCCAATCTCCTCTCCTCTTCACTACAACTGAAGAAAGAATGGTAACTTTCTCAAACTGGCAGAGTGCGAATTCCCAGATATTTCATGCTACTTCTTCAAAACTGCTCAAAAATTGTATCCATATATTGGACTACTACCAAAAGGAAAACCATTAGAGCCAATCATACAAGCCTGTGGTGTAGCAGATTGATTCTGAGTATTGTGAAAGTTCACTGGCTGGACGTTTATTGCTTTTCAGCCTAACCTACCTCACAGGGTTAATGTGAAGGAAAAAATGGGAAATATCTCAATGTAGCCTTGTCACAAGCTTTATGGAGAAGCAACAGTAGGTCCACTACTAAACAGTCCACTACTAAATAAATCCTGTTGGCTGGAGAAACTTGGCTAGCAGATTTCTTAAAAATGCATTTCAATTTCCAGTGATACAATATTGGGGAGATTTAAAAAATGTTAATATTCCCTGAAATGAGGTCATTGCCAAGCCTCATAGGAATTAGGCTATAAAAGGGCAGATGAAGATAAGTGGGGTATTTTATTATTATTACTGTAGTTTGCTTCAGGCATTACTTCATCTATCAAGGCAATTTTCTAGGCTGAGAACAACAAACTTGTTTTCTAAGTTTACCTGAGGGACCGCCTTTCCCCATATGTTCCCCCAAGAGCGCTACGGTCCGGGGGACAACACCTGCTGGTTATTCCAGCCCCCAAGACGGTCAAATATGCTGTTACCAGGGCCAGGGCTTTCTCGGTAGCGGCCCCTACCTGGTGGAATGAGCTCCCAGAGGAGATCAGGGCCCTGCGGGACCTTGAGCAGTTCCGCAGGGCCTGCAAGTCGGAGCTCTTCCACCAGGATTTTGAGTAGGGACTCCCACCATGATTGGACCATCACCGTGGGATACCACGAGGCATCCTGGCCCTGGGATGAGATTATAACTTGGTGGGACTTTCTTGGGGCAGGGGTAACATGCCGCCAGAGTGTTGAGTTGATTGGTTTTAATTGAGTTTACTTGTTCTGTTTGCCGCTGATCCAATGGTTTTATTGTTGTTTATTTTAGTGTTTTTATGTATTTTATATGTCATTGCCCTATGTGTTGTCGGCAATGTATGGCTTGTGGCCTCTTGTTCGCTGCCCTGAGCCCTTGTGGAAAGGCAGGGTATAAATCTAATAGTAAATAAATAAATAAATAAATCGAAGCAACAAAATATCCAAAAATGCAATGTACCTCTTATTTCAATATGCAAAACTTGATACTAAGGTTAAATTCTTAAAAAAAAAATTTTTTAGAAATAAGTAATGCTCATAACAGTCAATTCATTTGCCTGTTCCAAATAAGCAAAATATTTGGAACAAGCTTTAATTTGCTGACTTCATGTGTGCTAATTTAAATAAAATTCACATCACATGATTCCAATACTGTATAGAAATCCCAGTAACTGCCCAGGCACGTTACACTGGGCATTATGCAAATACATGCCATAATGCGGACTAAGCAGGCAGCCTGGGGTCTACTTTTTGCAAGGGCTGAGAGATATTTTCAGAAACTCTACTACAAGGCTTGTACCTATCCAACTACAGCGTATAACTTTTTCATATTGAATATTAGACCTGCCTAAAAATTGCTATTTAAAGAACTTAATTTTAAAGATTAATTTATTTTATTTTAATCTTAAAGGATTTAAATAATTGTAAAGAAAGAGCTATTACAAATTTTTTCATAATGGTTTAAGAGGATATGATATACAAATGGCGAAACACAATTGATATAGAAGTGCTATTGATTTCAACCTTGCCTTCTTCCAAGTATCCTTAGAATTAACAACTTATACTCAATCCAACAGACATTTGAGGAAAAGTATGTTGGATCTTTTGTCATTTATCTGACAATGTTGGCCTATTTTGCATAGTTTGAGGGGGCTGAAAAGACTGTTTTACCCATTTTATTTAATTTTTTATGTGTTTAAAACATATATTACAGGCAGTATGACTTAAATATCTGAAATCTTATTAAAAATGAAGTACAAACTTCAATTTATTTAAAGTGTAAGAAAAACACTGCACTAAGAAACTGCTGTGTACCTCCACTGCTTTCATAAAAGATGTTAAGTAATTCATAAAGGACCAAACACGTACTTGCCTACATAAGCAATCACCAACAACCAAATATCAAACAGAGCATCCATCTGATGCTTGTAATCAAGTGGCAGGTTAAAGATACTGAATTTTACAATCAGTTTACACTAATCCCTTTTTGAGTATAAAATTATAGCCTGTCATAACGAACAGGCTGGCAAAGCTAGGTCCAGATGGGAGACTGGCTGGGAAAAAAAAGCTGAAATAGGTGGGAAAATGATGGAAATTTGACAGAAGACATGACTGCTCCCTCTGCTGGCAAGGCCCTCATCTGCTTTAATTTTTAACTAATGACTAGTTTTCCTTTAATTATTTATGATGCAGTCAATAAATAATGCAAGCTGCTCTGTCTTTGGTCTGCTGCTGTGTGTTTTCACATTTCTGATCATGCCCTATTTTACTAGAATAATCTGTGAGAATGAAAAAGTGTTTATCAGTTTTTCATATTTTAGCTTTTCATATTTTCAATAGCACAAAATGATACAAACACCTTTTTGTGTAAATGAAGGCTTTAAAAATCATACTTGTTTCATATGTACACTTACATTTAAAAAAACACCAGAGTAAGCTGAAACATATAAAACACACTTTAATGTATACGTTATGCCAACACATTTGAATCAAATATACCACCACCACTAGGGAAGGAAGGGGGGCAGGGGGAAAGGATTTTGAAGGAAAATCTAACAGAAGATGTATTTTTAAAAAGAATTCTTATTTGATCTGCAACATAGTTAATATGTTCAAATAAGGTGACCTAATAAACAGTTATTGTAGGATTTTGGATTTCAACCAGAAGCTACCAGAACAGGAGGGATCAGGTTTTTCACCTACTGTTCTCATCTGAATTCTGGCTGAAAAGCTATTCCAGCTCCCAGGTTTCCAGAAGGCTCCATCCCAGGAATCCTTGCCTGCCATTTGGTCTGCTGATTCTAATCTCACAGGACTTTCTTACAGTGGCTCCACTATGCTGAACTGGCACTTGCTTCAAGAAGTGAGTTATTATTAAACTTGTAGGTCAATTGTGGCACTAACAACTCTTCGGAAGCTTTCAGCCACAGAGTCCAATTTGCTGGTCTAATTAAATATTAATTCTAAGTGTTACATTTTGTGGCTAAGAGCTTTTATTTTCCATCATCAGTCTGGAACAGAAAGAGGTTACAAGGCTAATTTAATCCCCCCCCCCCAAAAAAAAACATTAAAGCTTAACTAGACAGGGCACAAAAACATCATTAAAGTTGCAGCATTCCTTCATATTTCAATTATCATGTAATTAATATAACAGACTACAAATACAAAGATCAGCAGTTATATTTTCAGAAAATAAGTAATGGTAAGATATAGTAAAGTTTAGAAACAGTAAATCTCTGAACACGTGCAAATTGACGTTCATTGATCCATATGGAAAAAAAATTATACCTTAGGCATATTGTCCAATAATTTCCAGAAGTGTATAATCTGATTTATAAATTATCATAAATAGTATTTTGGATATATAGATGCTACACAGTTTTCATTTTCTAAAGACAACAAAATCTTAATCAGTATATTACTAATTCTCATCATTGTCCAAATCAGATCAATACATAAACTCCCTGCCTTCTGTTTTAATAACAACTATGTCCATGATTGGACACCGGGCATTATGGAAACTACTTAGCACAGCAGCCAAAACATTCCATATGCCCAAACAGATGAGTACTCACCCTACTGTGAGGAAACGTCTAAGAATTTAAATCAGTGTTGAAAACCTCATGCTTGAAACAAAACAACTTATCTTACAGTTCCCTTATACCTTATTTTCAGAGTGCACAGGACACAGATATATTTGTTATAAACTTTATTTGCATTTTATGCACTGATAATCACAGAAGAGACCGAGTGAGTCCCTACAATCACCTACTGCTGTAGATATAAAGAAGCCCCCCAATTTAAGGAAGAACATTTGTGTTCTCCTGAGACAGTTTTTTCTACAGTAGCATGCACTGTAGCCCTCATTTAAACCTTTGCTTCTAGGCTGATGCAGATATAATGGTTCACAAGAGATCAGATATGGGTGAAGGGATTCTGTATGCCTTTCCCCTTAGCTTCTCTCCTCTCTGGAATGAATCACTATTTGGTTGAAATGTTGTTAAGAATCAAATCTGCCTTGATTTTGATTGCTTGTAAGAACCACTAGGATTCCATTTAACCAGGATGTGAAATCAGTTTTTTTACTCTGGGTTTTATTTATTTTATTTATTTATTAATTTTCTATCCCGCCCTCCCCGTGGACGGGCTCAGGGCGGCTCACAATCAGGGTCCAAACCTTTGTTAATGGTCATTAATATCTGTGCCTGCTGGCATAAGAAGAATGGTTTATTTATGCAATTTATAGTCCGCCTTTCTCACTGACACTCAAGGCAGATTACACAGTGTTCATCAATGCAATCATTAAGATGAGACATTTAATAAGCAATGTAATAGGAATGGGATCACAGAAATCTGAAACAAGCAGAAATCTGAAATGTAAGTATTAAGCATGACCTGTTAAGCTAGCGGTAAATGGTATTACATAAATAGAAATTCAAAGCACCTAAAACAAGGTAAGGCATACAGCAAGAGATAGCACATACCATACATGGTAAGTAAGTCCACGGAGCCATTCCCTTGTTTGAAACATCTTCTGAACCACACCCTTGCAATATAACCCCATCTCCTTTATAAAAATGCCCCCCTAAAAAGTTGTTTTATTTATTTAAAATGTTTATTAGCTATTTTCTTCCTTATGGAGCTCAAGGGGGCTAACAATATAAAACAAATACATAAAATAGAGCTTCTAAAATACATAAAAACAAAATTTAAAACCAAAGTTCAGGACTGCTTTAACTAAACACCGCCCTAAATAAAACTGTTTTCAGCTGCCTCCTAAAGATAAAAAATGAGGGGGGGGGCAGGCTCACCTCCCTGGGGAGGCTGTTCCATAATGAAAATGCCCTTTCTTGTGTGCCCATCAAACAAGCGTCTTTGATTGATGGGGCAGTCGGGAAGGCTATGATCTTAATTCCCAGGCAGGAACATATGGAAGCAGACAGTTATAAACCTAATTTCGTCACGAACATGGCTGGTTCATGAGACCTTGGTTTGTGCATTGCGTCTCCCAAGAACCGCCATATTTTTCACAGAGGTTCGTGGCAGTGGTTTGTGAGCCAGACATGCTGGTGCCGATTAATTAATTGTCAAAGCATTGGGGGGAGGATGAACATCTACCGTGGCTCTCCAAAGCTTGAAAGACAGGCAGCAGCAGTTGGGCAGAGAGGGAAGGAGTACTGTGAACAGTATTGGTGCTTCAGGGCTCTGAGGCACCTGTCCCTCTGCTACAACAAGGTAGAGGGGCTCAGCCAGTGGGCTCTTCAGCTGAGAACCCACACACACACACAAAACCTCCACTTCAGTGAGAGTTTTGCACACCTGTCCTCAGGTGGGGCGGTGTCTGGTGGGCTCAGGGCTCTGAGCCACCACCTCCTCCTCTGCTAAAGTCAGGCAGAGGGGCTCAGCCAGTGGGTTCCTCAGCTGAGGACCCACATAGTTTGCCTCAGTGGAATCTTTGAATACCTGTCCCTGGCTGGGGAAGTGTCTGGTGGGCTCAGGGCTTTGAGCTACCCCCTGTCCCTCTGCTACAGCCAGGCAGAGGGGCTCATCCAGTGGCTTCCTCAGGCTGAGGACCCACTCTCCCACCTAATTATCAACATCCCTGTGTGTCATGAGGGTGAGAGGAAACATCTGGCTTCCAGTTTCTGGCTTAATGCAATTAGATGCCTTTTGACTGTGCTCTGTCACGAATAAGTATTATTTTGATTGATTTTAATTGGTTTTTAACTGATTTTACTTAGTTTCCTACTGAAACAGTCTTCTTTTTATCTTGTTTTGTTAACTCTCCCCACTACAGCAAACATGGGGGGAGGGTTTCTTTCTATCACTGAAAGTTTCCTTGTCAATCTTATCTGGGGCATTCTCAATAATTACAAACAACTTGGAGGTTTTTGTTTCTTCTTTAATTCTAACCGATTAAATTGCTGCTGCAGACACTGTTAGCTATTAGGGTCTTGTCTGTTAGACGCTTCTGATCCAGAAGCTGTTATAGAAATATTCTCCACTCTGTTACTCTTGATAGGCTACGACAGGGTGTGGCAAGGTAAAGGCATGGTAGAGTTAAGAGAAGCTTGAGTAGTCTGGAGGCAACGGAAAGCAAAGGAGAAGCTGGGGAGAATGGAAACTGGGAAGAATTCACCTTTTTTTGTTTCTGTTTCTTTTCTTTTCTTTTTTTAAAGGTCCATAACTGTCTTAACCCTTACAAGCCTTTTAAGACCATTCCGGTTGAGGCTTCTGTGGTTTTTAGTGTTCTGCAAGGTTCTAGGTTTTAATCTAATTTAAACAGATTTGTATTTTAGCATAATTTAGTAGCTCAATTTGATTTTAGGTAGATATTTAAGGTATTTTATTTTATTGATTTTAAATATATTTCTGCCATCTATCTAGTAGTGTAGCATCATACATGAAAATGAGAAAGAAAAGGGTGTGCCTCCTTGATGAGGATTTACCCCCTTCTAAGCAGAGCAAGATGGAGAATTTTTTTGCCACAAAAAATTCTAATAGATCTATTTCTCCTAGGGACAGGGACATGTCCCCTCTATTTCTTCAGATCCTCCTTTAGGATCCCCTACTCACATTGCTATTATAGATGAACTTCTGGAAAGAAACAAAAGATGGAAAAAACAACAATAAATAGACTGGGGAGTGCTGAAAAATCAGACACTTTTAATATATAACACTCTACAGAAAATCTTTGATTAATTACATATATTACCAGAACTTATTCAAGATTTTCTGGTAAAGGGGAGTAAGGGCAATATGGGGTGTAAGGGATGTAGAAATTTAGAAACAAAAGAAACAGTGACATCCACTATGCCAATGAGAAAGCAAGATTTAACTAAACCAGGAGAAGGGGTGATTCATCAGTCTAAAGGTAAGGATGGGAAGAATGGGAAGGTTGGGGTGACGGACATAAGAAAGTGATGTGGGGTAACTTTGCATCAAATTTGGATCCCCTTGCTCACCCTTTGATCCTTGATACTAACAAAATCTATATATCCAATTCTCAATGGTCCCCTCTGCATGGAGATACTTATCTCCACAAACAGGGCACATTCTCCTCCAACAGGTGTTTTTTTTTACAGACCGAGGACTCTGTGGGTCTGCAGAAAAATCCAAAAAGTTTTTTAAAAATCCTCAGGGAGAGTTGAATCCCCCTCTCTGGTACCTTTTGAAATGGCCACCGCAGGCTGTATCAGCAGTGAAAGAGAGGCAGGTTGACAGCCTGAGAGCCAGACACTGAGATGATGAGTGGGGGAAGAGGGCAAGAAGCAAAAGCAGAACTGGAGCTCGGATTGGGGAGGATTTCTCCTGCAGTATGAATGGCTAAATAGCAGGGGGGTTGGAGCCAAGCCTGGGACTAGGATTTCCCATTTCAGGTTGGGAAATTCCTGGAGATTCTGTAGTGAAGTCTGAGGAGTGCAGAGTTTGGGGAGTGGAGAGGCCTCAGCTGGATATAATGCCACAGAGTCCACCCATTTTGTCCAGGGGGACAGATCTCTGTTGTCTGGAATTCAGTTATAATTCTGGGGGATCTCCAGGTCCTAGGCCTAGCCGCACCCTCTGGGTGACTTGATATCACCTGACTTGCGTGATTCAACTAGGCTTGGCTGCTTGCTACTGTTCAACAGCAGCCACCCTATGAAACTCAGCGTAATATAATAGTCAGAGGCAGGGGTCTTTTTGTAGAAAAACAGCTGCAGGAGCTCATTAGCATATGATATGCTAATGAGCTATTAAGTTATTAGCATATGCCATGCCCCCGGAAGTGATGTCAGAAGGGGAAGCAAAAGAGGGGGAGGCATCTTCAAAAGCCTCCCCTTCCCTTCCCCAGCTGATCTGGGTGGGGGAGCTAAGAGAGAAGGGGTTCGAAGTTTAAACTCCTTCTCGTGAGAGTTGGGCCACAGAAGGAGGAAAGAGGGAAGGAAAGAGGGAAAGAAAGAGAAGGAAAGGGGAGGGAAAGAAAGAGAGGGAATAAGGAGGGAAACAGGGAAAGAAGGAAAAAGAGAAGAGAAGAAGGAGGGAAAGAGGAAAAAGAGAGAAGGAAAGGAGGGAATGAAAGAAATTCTGTGGCAATTCGGCCCCATTATATCCTATGGGCCATTGAAGTCAATGGTGAAAACGTAGGGTATATTCTGGGGGCTGGAGGGAGGGGTTTGAGGAAGAGGCTCCAAACTCACAGGGTAGCTGATGGAGCCTCTCCCCAAGATACCCACCAAGTTTCAAGAACATTGGACCAGGGGTCCAATTCTATGGGCCCCCAAACAGGTTGCCCCTATTCCCTCCATTGTTCTCTATGGTGGGAATAAAAGTTACTTTTTTCCCACCATAGAGAACAATGGAGGGAATGGGGGCAACCTGTTTGCGTGCCCATAGAATTGGACCCCCTGGTCCAATATTCTTGAAACTTGGTGGGTATCTTGAAGAGAGGCTCCATCAGCTACCCTGTGAGTTTGGAGCCTCTCCCTCAAACCCCCTCCCCTCCAGCCCCCAGAATATACCCTATGTTTTCACCATTGACTTCAATGGCCCATAGGATATAATGGAGCTGAAATTGACATGCGGCTGCCTGAAAGACTCCCCGGGACGCCGGCTGGGGGCGGGGCTTGGCTCCTGAGCTCCCAGAGCTGTGCTCCGGTGCGCTCCACCCCGAAAAGACCCCTGGTCAGAGGTTCAGACTAGGGTTTGCGAGGTCCAGGTTTAGATCCCCATCTTGCTGTGGAAGCTTACTGTGTGATTTTGGGCCAGTCCCATAATTTCATAAAGTTGTGGATAAAAAGGGTGTGGATAAAAAGGAGGACAGAATAATATAAACTGCTTTAGTTCCCACTGTGGAGAAAGACCATAGTTTTCCTTAGAAGCTGCAGAGAGAAAGGAGATGGAAAGCTGAGGACAGAGGATCAGATAAAGGTAGGTTGGCTGTTGTGTGGGAAGGAGATAGGGAGGCCAACTCCAGGTTGGGAAATTCCTGCTCACGCTGAGTAGAGGGGCTTAGGACCTACAATCCTCCTGCATTGGGATTTGTGAACACCACTCCCTAGCTGGGGTTGTGTTTGGTGCTTACTCAGGGCTCTGAGGCACCTGTCCTTCTGTTCAAACCTTCTGCTGGGTTCCTTGGATCCCCTAATTGGATTTTTGAACACCTCCTCCTAAGCGTTTGCGTCCCCTTTGGAATTGGTGCTACTAGCCTCCCCCTTGTCAATGCATGCCTCCTCCTATGCCTTTGCATCTCCCCAAGAATTGTTGCTGCCAGCCTCCCTCATCAATGCACACCTCCTATGCCTTTGCATCCCCCTCAGATTTGTCACTTTCAGCCTCCCCATGTCCTTGTCTGCCTCCTCATGATCTCTTTCCCCCCAAGAACAGCCTCCCCGACAATGCACACCTCCTCTTATACCTTTGTATCCCCTTCAGAATTGTCGCTTCCAGCCTCCCCACATAAACACACATCTCTTCACTATATCTGTCCCCCCAAGAATTATTGCTTCCAGCCTCACCCTGTCATGCCTGCCTTCTCAAAACTTGTGTCCCACCTAGAATCAGTGCATCAAGCCTCTCCTTGCCCACCCCATTGGGGAGATGGAGTCTGGTTGTGGCCACTCTCACCCAGGGTTCTGTTTCCATGTTAAAAGGCCTTTCTTGATTCCAGCTTCCCCTCACCCACCCTGTTGGAGAGATGGATTCTGGTTTTGGCTTCTCTCAACCAGGGCTCTGTTTCCACGTTAAAAGGCCTTTCTTGAATACAGTCTCCCCTCGCCCACCCCGTTGGGGAGATGGATTCTGGCTGTGGCCACTCTCACCCAAGGCTATGTTTCCACATTAAAAGGCCTTTCTCCCTTGCACTTGAAGGCCATTCTGCCACACTCCCCCTCATTGGGATTTGCGTAAACCTCCTCCTTAGCATTTGTTTTCCCCAAGAATAGTCACTTCCAGCCTCCCCCATCCGTGTCTGCCTCCTCATTTCTGCCCCCCAAGAATCAGTGCTTTCAACCTCCCCTGTCCACATCTGCCTCCTCATAAGTTGTGTCACTCCAAGAATTATTGCTCCCAGCCTCCCCCATCCACACACATCTCTTCACCATATCTGCCCCCCAAGAATGTTGATTTCAGCTTCCTCATGTCCACATCTGCCTCATGAGTTGTGTCCCACCAAGCATTGTCATTTCCAGCCTCCTCATGTCCATGTCTGCCTCCTCACGAGTTGTGTCCCACCAAGAATCATCACTTTCATCGTCCATGTCTGCTTCCTCTCGAGTTCTGTCCCACCAAGAACCAAGATCTACCTCATAACACATCACCCACCTCATGAACCAAGATCTACCTCATAGCACAACACCCACCTCATGAACCAAGATCTACCTCATAGCACAACACCTACCTTCACTTCAAACATCCACCCATACAAGCGAGCTTGTTTGACTGCACCCAAGATTTCCCCATGTACAGCAAGAATGGGTGGGTGACTGCCTCATGGGCCCAAGGGGAAGGGTTGGCCAGCCCCAGAATCCATGTCCCCAACAAGGAGGTGGGCTGGTGACAACCTCCCAGGCCAGAGGAAAAGGGTTAGCCACCCCCAAAATCCATCTTCACAACCAGATGACCACCTCCCAAAACCCAATCACCAGGGGAAGGCGAGTGGGTGACCACCTCCTGGGCCAGAGGGGAAAAGTTGGCCACCCCCTGAATCCATCTTCACAACTGGGTGACAACCTCTCAGGTGTGAGGGGGAATGTGGCAGGCCACCTCCCCAAACCCAGTCACCAGGGGGAGGTGATTGCCTCCCAGGCTCAACAAGAAGGGTTATCTGTGATTTCCCCAAGAAAGCACTTTCCTGGGGGCACCTGTTTGGGGGGCCACTACTCATCCCCCCCACAGCAATCCTCACCAAATGTGAAGGGCAGGAAGAGGGGCAGGCCAGGGAAGTCCTTTGCAAGTTTGATGCCTCTAGGTTGCAGGTGGTCTGTAAGACACACTCCTGAACCTGTGGCTGTGATTTCCCTAGACAGCACTTTCCTGGGGGCACCTGCTTTGGGGGGACACTACTCAATCCCCCACAGCCAATCTTCACCAAATATGGCGAGCAGGAAGAGGGGCAAACGGGGAGGTCTTCTGTGAGTTTGATGCCTCCAGCTTGCAGAAGGTCCATAAGACACACTCCTGAACCTGCCACTGTGATTTCCCCAGAGAGTACTTTGCTGGGAGCACCAGCTTTGGGGCACTGGTACTCGACCCTCCACAGCCAATCCTCACCAAACTTGGAGAGCAGGTAGAGGGGCATCTTGGGGATGTCCTCTGTGAGTTTGATGCCTCTAGATTGCAGGGGGTCCATTCAACACACTCTGAAACCTGCAGCTGTGATTTCCCCAAAAAGCACTTTCCTGGGGGCTCCCACTTTGGGGGGCTGTAACTCAGCCCCTCTAAATCCAATCTTCACCAAACTTAAAGGGCAAGTAGACAGTCAGCTGGTCCCTATTGTGCACACTGTATGCTTTGTTATTTTAATCAAGACTATATTTGGGCCTAGAATTGTTTTTAAACTAATTTGTAATGTACATGTATTTTTGATAATTTGTTATATTTATGTTGTATATTTATTGATTTTAACATTGGGTCCCCTAATATGTATCCATTTAACCTTTCAGGTTCTTAATTCAATTTTTTTTGGCCTCCTCTTCCTTCCATAGGAATGGATGCACCGGCTGAAGCTGGGCAAAAGCACTCTGAACCACCACAGCCACCTAGGCTGTTGTGTCGAGTAGCACTCTGAAGCTGCAATCTTGCCTTTTCAAGGGGAGTATAATAGATCTCAAGTCCTTGGTCTGCTCTTCTACTAACCAGAGAACCTGTCTTGTCAGGATTAAGTTTCAGCTTGTTCACCCTCATCCAGCTCATTACTGACTCCAAGCATCAGTTCAGAACATCAACAGCATCTGAGGTATAAACGAAAGGCAGAGCTGGCTATCATCCATGGATTGATGATACTGCAGCCCAAACTTCCTGATGACCTGACCCAGCAGCTTATGTACATATTAAATCTAATATTATATATTAGATATTAAATACATAGATTGCAGTATGCCGGAAGTGTGGGATTCTTGCCGACCTCCTCAGGCAGGGCATTCCATAAATTAGGAACCTCTATACACATGCACAGGCAATCATTGATCTTGCCATTTTGCAGGGTTGTACCTACAGAAGCCCCCTGCCCAGATGAAGGTCCAAGATCATGACAAGCTTTATATGTGACTAGAGGGGGAAGCCCGTTGCGGCCGAGGCAACGGGCCCTAGGGAGAGTCCTTGGGGGTGGGCAAGGCGGCTGGGCTGGCCCCCTCACGCAGGGAGGAGGGGCGGTGTGCTCCGGGCAAGGGAAGCGTCCGAGGCCCGCCGCTGACTCCGCCCGCAAGCCTCCATGCCCCGCCGTTCGGGAGGGCCCTCCGAAATGGGCAACCCCGCCACCGCACATCACGGTCCCCGAAAGCCTTCAGGGAGGGGTGGCTGCGCAGCACTCCCGAGGCCTGCTGCGCCCTCCCCCACAAAGCCTCCATACCCAGCTTTGGGTAAAGTCCCTCCGAGCCGGTAGCCGCCGCAATCCCCCCCCCTAGCCCGCCAACGCACTCCTCTGCCCCGGCCTGTCTTCAAGAATGGGGGGGGGACGTTCCATGCTTCTGAAAACCCCAGTGACCTCCACCCCGCACACTGCTGCGTGCCAGGCGAGCCACCGAGGGAGAGAAAGACCATCGGGCTCCAGAGGATGCGCGGGTTGGCCAGAGGCAACGGCTGCAGCTCGAGCAGCGGTGGCGGGCTCGGGCGGCCAGGGTGGCGGGAAGTGGCCCATGTTGCGAAGCGATCGCTGGCTGGAGCAGACTGGGGTCGTGAGGCTGCGCGGTGGCTGAGTGGGAGGGCGCACAGCCACGCCGGAAGGCTAAGCAGCCAGTGGCGAGGGACTCCGTCTCTGACTGGCAAGTCCCTCGGCCAACTGATTCCGGCGCGCATTTTGACCATATAAGGTATGACCAAAACTCAAATATATATAAGGAAGGATGATCACTACCCTGAACTGAGCCCTTGAACAGAGATGAATGAACGGAATTTGCTCCTGAGAGGAGAGGGAATCAGAAGAAAAAGAATGAGATCCCAACATCCACTCCCAGTCTCTTAACTGTGGTTCAAATTATTATCATTATTTTATCTGCTGAAGTAAGTTAGAGTTGGTGGCTTGTCCAAGAGACTCTCCAGCTGCTCAGTTATGAAGTCATTTTTCATTTTATTTTCAACCTTTATCGGCATAAAAGATGCTGATAAACTACAATAAAGATGCTGATAAACTACAATAAAGAATAAATACAAAGGTCTGATAGATGATAAGAACAGAGACATAGTACAGTTAATTAAGGTAGTGACCAATAATACAGATCAAGTATGCATTTAAATCAATAAAACATCAGAAACGAATAGGAAAAATAGGCGTCCAACAATTAAGATAACAGTGATGTGTTTGGACTTAATTTTATAAGGTTCAGCTAAAAATTTGGCAACATATGTAGTGATTTGAGGGTATGCTGATCTTTCATTAAGTAGGATATTAAGCTTCTAGGTTCAGATCTAAAATGAATTTTTAACCAGTATTTGAAAGCCATAACCCAAGCCTTAGTTTCCAAAAGGTGAAGAACCAATTCTGCACATATAGATGAATAGGGAACACATTTGGGAACTCCCAAGATCTGTTGAAAGAAGGATGATTGTACATCCTTCATGCAAGAATTAAAGGCTTTAATCCACAAAGGAATTTCATATAACAGCTGAGGATTTTTGCATTATAGATTTTCAAGGTTGCTGGGATGAACTGATTACTTCTTAAAAAGTAAAACTTTTTAATTTGCACCAGAGACCATTACACTAAGTTTATAGTTCTGTTATTAAGAAGTAGTTTCAGTTACAGCCGTTGTGAGTTATATTAGAGAGTTCATTGCAACCCACCTCTGAACTGTTGCTCTCAATAGAGGCTTCATCTTGTCTGCAGCTTTGTCAAGGTTGACATCATTATTAATTGTGTTGTGAAAATCAGCAGACTTTTGTGTGAGCGTATGCAGCTCATAGGAGGCCTCATTATTAGTCAGAATCTCAAAACAGTTAGAGGTAGGCACTTGAATTGAGTAAAAATCCCCTATCTTTTATTGTTTAGAGCAGGGGTCCTCAAACTACGGCCCGCGGGCCACATGCGGCCCGCCGAGGACATTTATACGGCCCGCCGGGTGTTTATGCCGTCGCCGCTTGTCTGTCATTTTTTTTTACATGAGAAGGAAGGTCACTGGTGGAAGAGGGAGAGGGAGTGGCGGCCACCGCCAATTGGCTGGCCGGCTGAAGCGCTGGATAATGGGAATTGTTGTCTGGCCGCAATCTAGCTTCAGGCAGTGAGAGGAACCGAACAGCACAGCCGGACTACAACTCCCATCTCCCAGGATTCAGAGGAAGCCAGGGCATTTGGGAGGGCCGCCTGCACGGTGACTTGTGGGCAGTGAAGGTCGGAAGCGGGAGCACGGAGAGCGGGAGAGAGAGCGCGGGAGACGGAGGCATCACAGCGCAGAGGCAGCTTGGAGGAAGTTGGGTGCATTATTACCCCCTGAAGAGGTGAGTCCCATGGTCACTACTTGGGCTACGCTGGTGAGCACTAATTGGGCTGTGCTGGTAGGCACTAATTGGGCTGTGCTTGACTGGCTCTCCCTCCCTCAGCTCCCTCATTTGCCCCTCGGCTCCACTCCCAGTGATATTCCTGTGTGCAGGAGGATAGAAGGAATTGTGGATAAGAAGAAGAAGAAATGTAGTTAAGGGTGAAAAGAAGGAAACATTGAAAGATGGACAGAAGGAAAGGTAGAAAGGAGGAAAGAAGTTATGGTGGGAATAAGGAAAGAAGTAAGGTGGAACAGAAGGAAAGGGGGAAAAGCAGGAAAGGAGGAAAGGTGGAAAGGAGGAGAGAAGGAAAGATGTTAAGCTGGATGGGTGGTAACAGAGTGATCTCTGATCTCTGGATGGGCTGCCTGCTGTTCTCCCCTGCTGGTCAGTGACAGACAGCCGAGGAGTAGTAAACCCAATTTAAAATACAATAAGTGCATTTATATTCTGATTGCTATTCAGTTGACCATCTCATTAGCCAAAAGCAGGCCCATAGTTCCCATTGAAATACTGGTAAGTTTGTTGATTTAACTTTACTTCATTTTAAATATTGTATTTGTTCCAGTTTTGTTTCTTCACTTCAAAATAAGATATATGCAGTGTGCATAGGAATTTGTTCATAGTTTTTGTTTTTGCTGTAGTCCGGCCCTCCAACGGTCTGAGGGACAGTGAACTGGCCCCCTGTTTAAAAAGTTTGAGGACCCCTGGTTTAGAGGCTGGGAAGTAAGGGTTCCTCTGCGTCTCTTGGCCATTTGATAATTCCCATAATAGTTGACAAGCAAGGTATCAAATGGCAACTTTAAAAGAAAAAAAATATAGATAGATAGATAGATAGTAGTCAAGGACAACCAAAAACAGCCAACGAAACAAAAGTTTGAGGCCAAGAATGCAACTTATAAATTTTGACAGAGTTCTCTTTTCTCTGCCTCAGAGCAATAGTGTCCTATACGAAGCTGTGTCACAAAAGCAAAAGCAGTGCTGCTTCCAATAGCCCAGAAAGGGGAGTAACTGCCAGATTACCAGAAGCATAAAATACATAGACTCATTGTTGAATTAATTAGTTTTCTGAATTCCTTTTGCTACCCTGTTCCCTGAGCCTTTCTTATTTGTGTGTTAGAGAGACAGGCACAGAGAGAGATGCACTATATCTGTTCTCAACTAAACTGCTCAGATAAAGCCTCTGAGACATTTTGTTTTTCAACAATATTGCCATTCAGAGGTATGCCAAGCAAATGTGTTCAAGATTGCTGGATGTATGTCACTGGGGCCTATTAACTTGAGTTAATTCAGGTTGCCCAAATAATCTATGATGTGCTTCTTTTTATTTGAATACAGGCATTTCTTCCTTTTTATTTTGCCAGTGTTGCAAAATATAACAGGGCTGCACTTACCTGTAACTGCTGTTCATCAAACAGTTTTCTGTGCAGGTACACATTCAACTTGCCCCTGTACAGGCCTAATGTGGGACTGCCTCAAAGCCACAACAGTGAACTTCTCAAATCTGATTGAAACAAATCAAGAACTCAGCAGGTCAGCCTTATCTGTTCTCATCTAGCAATGCTGCCAAGTTTCAGAACTGCAGTGGTGGTAGTGATTCGAAAATGACCCTCCCAACTTTGAGGATAATAAGCTTTATAAAATCCAAGCCAAATTCCCTTTGAATTTCTGTTTGGATTACAAATAAATTGGTCCTATTCCTAGCTGGCAACATTTTTTCCTTCTTACCCAAACCTTCTAGTAGCAAAGCCTGGGAGCTAAACAAACAGCAAGGGCCCTTGGGCCCTTTTCAGATCTGAAGTGCTACTAACAGAAGTTCGTACACAAAGTTCCCTGAGAATTGTGGCTTACAGGGCAAAAAGATTTCCTCCTTTTTGATTTTTAATGTCAGGGGTTTTTCAGAGTTTCTAGAAAACTCCTGGAAAAAGCCTGAGCTGTTCCCAGTAAGCCCCTAAAAATTATTAGAAAGCCCAATCTGAACACAGATGGACAAAATTCACCCATCTCTAGTTTTACCTTCTACATTTAAGAGACAACATCGTATGTCCACTGTCACATTTTCCCTTTCAAAAGCTCTTTCTTGTTGACTGTAATACCAGGGGTCCCAAATCTTTCTGAGCCTGCAGGGACCTTTGGAATTCTGACACAGGGTTGTAGGAGCAAATTAGAGTTGCCAGGTCTGACTTAGGAAATACCTGGGGACTTTGGGGGTGGAGCCAGGAGAGTTTGGGTGATGGTATCTAGCAAGGATATGTCATCACTTTTGTGATGCCATGTTTTGTGATGTCACTTCCAGGTCAAAGGTCAAGTGATGTCACTTCCCAAGCTCCACCCCCTCTGATGATCACACTACACTAAAACCCCATGCTGGGGTTAGACCAGGGATTGTGGACTCTGATATGACCACATTGGGCACTTCTTATGATTTTAAACAAGACTGAATTTGCAAGTTCCCTTAACAGAAGTTAGTTATGCTTTGGCTGATACAAGACCTTGAGAAGGCACTCTTGCTCTGTAAATTTAAAGGTTCTAGTGTGTTGGTTTGTTTTTAAATATGCAAGACTGCTCAGCCTGTGCCTGAGCTACAGGATCTTCTACAAAAGAATTAGACTAATCAAGGTCCTCTAAAAGAATCCTCATTTTAATGTACAGACTAGTTCCAAGATGAGTTGGAAATTTAGGGTACTTCCATAGGTAGTCACATCTCCACATTCCAGACCTGGGACCAAGATGCAGGAATTAAAATGTTCACTGCTAGGCAAAGGATGCATAGATCATTTCTGCTATCTCCAAACACTGGAAGTTGAGCACTATCAGACCTTGAGGCTCCAAGTGCCTGGTTGTTCCCTTTCCTGTCTATAGGCCCTCAAACAACACAAAAACAATGCCGTACCATGTAGAGCAATACTATGGGGAGCTGAACATGCACATATAAATCACACATGACAAATGCATATTATTGTATACAGCTTCCCAGCATCATATGCACAAATAGCAGAAATTATCATGCACAGCTAAGGTTTCTTCCTCCTACAGAGTAGTTCTATTAGTATGAGAACACAAGAAGCTGCCTACTGGTTCGGAGCAGGTAATAATGGAAAATTAATTACTCATAGTATTGGGAGGAGGGGAACAACCATTAAAACAGAATGATATAAAACATCAGAGACTCGAAAAGCTCTCTTTTCCCCTTCCCATTTTATATACACTGGGGAGAAGATGTGCCCACTCATCAACTCAGAAATGTAATTTCTTCTAGGAGGCCTTGGGGAGGAAGCTAAACCCTAAAATATGACAAATCACATGAATTAAAGTCTTAAGTAGTTTCCAAAAATGAGTTTGTTTTTTCACAAATAGGGATGGTAATTTTCTTCCCAAAAACAACTAACAAAAATAGGAACTGTCCCTAATTAAAAGGAACAGTTGGCATGCACAGCCTAACAGTTTTTCTGTTTGTTTTTGTGTTGTCAAGTTGCAGCTAACTTATGGTGACCTCATAAGGGTTTTCAAAGGAAGAGAGGTTTGGAGGTGGTTTGCCACTGCCTGCCTCTGCATAGCAATTCCAAATACTGAGCAGGACCAACTCTGCTTAGCAGCCAAGTTCTGCTGGCATCAGGCTAGCCTGGGCTAATCAGGTCAGGGAAGTCTAATTGGTAAGCTGTTTATCTTCTGGAATATATTGCCAAGTTATCTGCCTGAAAACTTTCACAGGTCCCAGTCAAGGGATCAGTGGTAGCTACAAGCCATGAAAACATCACTACTGGGAACTTTATTTCAATACAAAGAATTATTACTGGTATCAGCCCATAAAAGTCAACAATGTGGGGGAGAGTAATAATAAAATTTCAACTGTGTTACTGGAGATAAAACTGTAAACTCAAAAGCTATATCTTATTGAAGGAAGTGCAAGAAAAATAAGACACCTCTCGACCATAAAAACAATTCATCAGAGCCTTTAAGCAGGTAATTTCCAAAAGAGTCCTTCAAAGCCTAATTAAATGAACTGAGCAGCAAGCAAGACATACTGTTTTGGAAAGTATTTCCCTCATAAATACTCAGAGGTCCTATTGTCTCCCAACAGGGACATTTATTCACAAGCAACGGACAGCCCAGAAAACTAAATATGCATCGGAGTCCTCAACATGAAGCTTAAGCAATGGGGAGGGGGAAGGGAATGAGAAGGCACTTATGTAAACAGAAAACACTGGGACACACAGCAGCTTAGTAAGCTGCCAAGCACATAAAAGATCGACAGGTCATTTCACTTGTGGTCATTAGTGGAAAAAGGGAAGTGGCGTTTAATCATTTCCTTCTGTGCCACATTTTTTTCCACTTTAGATGTCTCCTCCAAGTTACATGTCTCACACAGCCATAACATACAAGAAAACACGCAGACCCCCTTCCAGTCTCTGACACACCTTTCTTTAATTGCCAAGTACATTCCACCAATATGAGCTATAACATACTTTAAACTACTACAAACAATATTCTTCTGGACTTCCAACATTCACAGAGCAATTCCATGATGAGTTATTCCAGTCTGAGCCAAATGATTGCAATGGGTTTAGAATAGAGTAACTTTGCAGAGGACTGCACTGTAAATGTCTTGACTGCTTGCCTAATAAATGCTATTGCTTTCATCTCTAATGCTTAGCCATACACTCTACTTGAAATTCAAGACAAACACAGAAATACTGGAATCAATTTACTATTAGAGTGTAAAGAAATGAAAATTAAAAATGTTTTCCATTTCACCACTCCACATAATAGACTTTACAATATATTAATTAGTACAGCCATGCTGTTCTTTTTTTTGTCCACAATGAAATGACATCCTCACAATCAGAATGGAAAACACAATAGCTACTACATAGCAAAATCAATCCAGCTTACTTTCTTAATGCTTTCATTGAATTTACTGGGCTTCCAATATACTAGGTATGCACATGGCTGGATTATTCAACTATAAGATCCCAATGAGAAATTAATACAGAGATCTTTCCCCTTCTGTCCCTAAGAAACGGACTGATACATTTAATGTACACATTGATTTAATTTGTAGGACAAAACAATCTTTGTTAACAGGCTGCCATTTCACTTCTTAAAATGCCTTCTACTAGCAAGGTTCCCCCTCTCCACCCCAGCTTTCGAAATGCCAGCTTAGTAACAAAAATAGAAAAATTCTCATACTTTGGAAAAAAATCAACTGTGTACTTTAAGTTAAATGACAGCTAAATTCTCTCAGCTTCTTCTCAGACCTAAAATACAAAAAAACCCCACAAAAACAATTTCTTATTATATTCTATACAGAGATGTTAAAAGGGAGCTACATCTCAAACCACACAAACTTTAAAACTTGGGTTTAAAGAAACTAGAGTATTTATTGTTAACTGATTTAGCACATATGCTTATTTAAAATATTTGTATGCAGACTTGCCAGATTCATGCACAAGCTAGCTAACAACAACAACAAAAGAACAAGAAAAGAACAAAAGAAAAGAACAAAAATCAATTAAACTAAGTCTGCAGTGGTAAAACCATCCACCTGAATATAATTCTTGATGGACCCTTCAGTTTTTTATTCTTTTTTCCCCTCCCATCACTGTTACATGCACTGGCTCCCACACCCTCACACACCTGAATGATGGCAAGCCCACGAGGGGCACCGGGCCACAGTTGCCAAAGGGGAGAAAGACCTTTTGGAGAAGCATCTTTGGCTTGCACAGTTTTATTAGGTACCCTTGCTTGGCCAGATTGGGTTTTGTGTAGCAGACTTCTCTGGGAGCAGGAGGACATCTTTAATAGCAGGTGGCTGCAGGATGGTGGGGCCACCCAGTCGAAGCCCACTGATGTAGACTGAAAAGCTGTGTGCGGGGGAAATCAGTGTGCTTGCACTGCGCTAGCACAGGCTAAGGGGAAGAACCCAGCCCAAACATGTGAGAGACAGGTAGGGAGTCCTCTAGCAGCTGTGGTACTCTAGCCTTCCATCTATGGCTACCAGAGAGACTAGGAGGAAGGAAATGTTAGAGCATCACCTGACAGCCGCTATCTCCCCCCACTGCCTGATGCTTCAAAAAGGGGGGAGGAGTTTTCAAAGTGGGGGATCCCCTACCAGGGGGCTGGCAACCCTAGTGCAAATGCAAAATGACTGCCACAGGAGGCAGAGCCAACCATAAAATGGCTGCCACAGAAGAAAGAGCTAACCACAGAATGAGGTTATGTGTAATTCTAATATCAAATCTTCAACATTTCAGACAGAAGCTCTGTTTAACAAGATATCTGTTTAAATGCACATATTGTTTTAAACTTTTTTTGCATACACACAGATCCTTATGCTGGTGCAGTAGCTGCTGCCAAAAAAATTAAAAATCTGCACAGCCAATCAAATCTCCAATGGCCAATCTGAAGTAGGGATGCTAGCCTCCAGGTGGGACCTGGGGATCCCCAGGAATTACACCTAATCTCCGGACTACAGAGATCAGTTCCTCTGGAGAAAATGGGTGCTTTTGAGGATGGACTCTATGGCATTGTACCCCACCAAGGTCCCTGTACTCCCCAGGCTTTACCCCCAAATCTCCAGGAGTTTGCCAGCCTGGAACTTGCATCCTCATCCCCTACTGGTGGCCAAGGGGGACCTGGCAAGTGGCAACCCTAATCAGATACCCTGCTGGGCAAAAGCCACACCTCTCTCCACCTTTTTATAAACACTTAGAAGGCACCAAGAAAGGGGCTATGGCACTCATGGGCATCAGGATGGAGACCCCTGCTAATACTTTAGTTATCAAAATTATTTCACAATATGTTTTTAAGTAAATTTCGCTTTGATTTTCAGTTCATGTCATATATCCTTGTGCTAATGTGTCAGTTTTCTGCCAGTACATACTTCTTCTGCATGGGTATGGATTTACTTCTACTATAACATTTTTGAGAAACACACCCACACAACCTTATTTGCCTTCTTTCACTCCTTCTTTCTATGAGATGCTGTTTCCCAAAGTAAATGGCTTTTAATTAGGAATGATAAAAGTGCTAACTTAAGATGGAAAGTAGAAGACAAATATTTTTTTTAAATGAGCATATATTTGAGTCAAAATTATTCTTGGTTATCTTGTTCTTACTTGTCACAGTACTTCTCTCTTATTTTGTATGGTTGTGATGCAATTTTAAATTTCTTGTTGTTTCTTTCTCTCACTCAAAGTATCTATTGCTACCACCAGGAATTTAATTCCAGTCTTTAATTAACCTTTCCCACAGTATTGTGCCCAAGCTGTAAGGCTCCTTCGTTGGACTATGTGGTTCTGAGGATAAGACTCTGGGTTAACAATAAACAAGATAAAACTTTATTGGTAAAGGAAGCATATTGGTTACAAGATGTTTAGTTAAGTTGCTTAGTAAAACCGTTCCCCTTTTACTCAAGTCTCAGAAATTTATATTTGGCGCCATGTAGATGTTATGTTTTTATGGATCAGGATTTTAGATTGCTTAATTATTTTATGTAGTTATATGAATTTGTTGTGTACTGCCTTGAGCCCGCAATATTTAAACTTTTGTTGTTGTTGCAATTAGCTACCATTAAGGACATTTTTGCTTTCTAGGAGAATTAATGCTATATTTTGAGAATACGATGCCTAGCCTTTCAAATAAATTATGAATTTTTAATTTACTTCATTTATACTCCATCTGTCTCACCAACAGTGACCCAAAGCAAAACAAAACTTACATAGTTCTCCTTTTCTCTATTTTATCCTCACAACAACCCCATGAGGTCGATTATACTGAGAGTGTGTGATTGGCCCCAGGTCACCTAGCAATCTTCCATGGCAGAATGGAGATTTGAACCTGGGTTTCCCAGATGCTAGTCTGATATGCTAATAAATATACTATGCTATTACGAAAGAAGAGGAAGAGGAAGAAGAAGAGGAAGAGATTTATGCCCCGCCCTTCATTTGGAGTCTCAGAGTGGCTTACAAACTCCTTTCCCTTCCCCTCCCCACAACAGAAGCCCTGTGAGGTAGGTGGGGCTGAGAGAGTTCTTTCCAGAACTGTCCTTGAGAGAACAGCTCTGATGGAACTATGGCCTGCACCCAATGAGAACTATTAATTGATTTATTCATAAGTAATGACTCATGAATTTTTCTATGGATAAGTAATTGCCACATACTTCCTGATATCCATTTCTACTTTTTTTACTCTGGAAGTATATGGAGTTGTATTGAAATACTTTTCTGGATCATGAAAAATATATTTAGAGCAAAATATGTTTGTGCTATTTACTTGTTTACCTTTAAAGCGGACAACAGATAACATTTTTGAAGTGTGTTAGGAGAAATTTACTGTTCCAACTCATTTAAAACATTATGAATTACTATGATTTAGTAGTAGCTGCTGAAAGAAACTGGATTTGTTTACATGAAATTAAAATGTAATCTTCAAATTAATTTGTTAATGAAGAAATACAGGTACAGTAAAAATAATTTTGAAATTCAATCATGGCAAATTTTTCTTATTAATTAGCCATCGATTACTTTTTCCCCCAAGTACCATCTACAAATAGCAATTGAACTAGACCTACCTGGATAAGGTAAGATGGAATGGTGATGATGCAGGCAGACAAAGAAGTTCTGAGGAGGCCACGGAGAATATACAGAAATTTTGTGAGGCTATGAATATTTTGCGGATTCTCATTGCAACAAATATCATCACCCCATAGTACTGAACCAAGACTCTGAATTCCAATCCTCAAAATGTTTCTTTGTTTTTTCTATCATATATGAGAAAAATAAAAGTAATTAGTAGAATCTGAATTAAAGGCAAGAAGCAGATCTCTGAAACTCAAGGGTATCCTTTCATTATATGAAGGGGTAAAGAGGAAGAACACCATGAGTGAGGAACGAAACCCAAAATAAAACACAAATGGTACTCTTAGGATTCCCATGACTCTTCCAGTGCTAAATGAAAGAATGTCTCAGGGGCTTCTGTGCTATTGCTGAACCATCTGGGGCATCCTCTTATTGTCCCTAAAACTGAGTAGGAGCTTCTTTACCTAATATGCATGAGAAGGAGTGGTGACACTATATACATTGAAAAAATCCCAAACAGCATGGCTAGGAGAACCAGCTTCTGCGTGACTGAAGAACTTGGTAATAGCTGCCATAGAAGACATAAATAATAAGACTTATGTTGCACATATTAGGCATCTTTTGAAACAACTTTGTGTCATTCAAATTATCAATCAACAAAATGATCTTCAACTTGCATCTGCAGATTAGACTGGTCAAGTGTATATCATGAAAATAGCTGAGAGCTTTTTTTCTGCCCACTTTTTAAACAATATGTTTCTTAATTATATTGAAATAGCTTTCTTATGAACAAACAAAATGAAATTACAGGAAAATCATGAATGGCATTTCACTATGTTTTAACAGAGGCTTAATGTGTGGACATCAGCAGCTGAAGGACTGAAGACAGGGTTAACCAACTATCGGCTTTGATAGCAGCTTTGACAGGGGGAACTGAACTGACAGGGTACCCCCTTCCTGTATCCTTTTAATAGGTAATTAAGGTTGTATAAGAATCTGTGGATTGGGGCCCTCAGATAGATTTATTTTAATTAATGCGAAGGAAGAGTGTTATTAGTATTTTGCTTCCTTGCTTTTAAAACAACAAATAAAATAAACTACAGAAGTTTTCCCTCATGCCTTAAAAATGGTTTCAATCATTTGTTGGTTCTAGTAAAATAAAAATATCAGGGATCTGTTTTTGCTGCTATTTTGTATTTTCTATCCAGTGTGCAAGACTATAAACCATTATTTTAAACTCTTTCCAGTAACAGGTTATCTGCTGTTTGCTCCCAGGGTTTTCATGTCACTTTGATGCTGCTGTTTCCTCTATTCTGTATGATTTCCTGCTTCCAAAAGGACCTGTCATCATGTTGGAGGAGCAGCTCAACATACTGTACTGGAGAAACTGTTATGACATGTCTGTTGCTATGGTTACCATAGCAGAGGTGCCTGTCAGGGACCAATTTACCACTGAGGGGAAAACAGGCTTGCCCATACAGCTCAGCATACATTGGAAAACTAAATTAAGCAGGTGAATTCTGCTTCATAAACATTCATAAAATGATCTGGAATGCAAAAGCATTAAATAAAATCAATTTTACAGATTCCACTGCTCAAAGTGCTGCTTTAGTATTAATATTTTGGGCACAGTAGAATATCTATGAAGATTAATTCTTGTGCTTGCAAGGGTAAATTTAATAAATTGTAACGAACAGATCATGACTATAAAATAGCTATAAATTAAATATTAAGCATTTAATACTTTATTTAGGTAACCTAAGGGCTCCCTCACTAACTCTACCACAATAACAGGCTAGGCACTGTTCTATTTAAAATATACTTGCCTCTAGATTTACATGACTTATTACTCACGAATAGTTGCCTGAGTGAAAGCTGCAAAGAAATTTAAAAAGCATGGCCAGGATTCTGAAGGGCCTCCACAACAGCAATGGACTACAGCTGGAAGGAATATTGGTGAGCCACCTCACTTTATTCTGCATTTCACACATACACACACAACCTCTTTGGGCCTTGGCCTACATATAGGAAAAGTTAAAGTATGATCCAGTCAGTTCTCTAAACACTTCATTAAACATATGCTCTCCAAGAGTGAGAGAGTTACTGATGAGGAAGTGGAGATGAGTGGCAAGAAATTCCAACGTATGGAGAATTTAGCTCCTTGCCTACAGGGCTGTGGTACTGCTTTGTGCCAGGCCCAATTTTAAATAAGGCATGCAAGCACTATTGGCTCTCGATGAGCCCTTTGCTTCCTTGTGTAGAGCAGCCAACCAGAAAGGTGCTGGATAAGCTATTGTTATCTGCCCTGCTCTCTGCAACAGGCTTTTGCTGCAAGTTGGCCCCACCTGGAAGTAGACAGTCACTTTTTGAGGGGCTGAGCAGGAATCCCCCCCCCCGTTAAAATCAGCTGAGAAGGGAGCCTTTTTTCACCTGTTCCACAGTGCTCTAGGGAATAATGGTATTCTCTAATTAGGCCTGGTCTTTCGACTGGTTTCAGTAAAAGGACAAAAAATCAAAGACATGGACTGAATGCAACCTCCCAGAGACCATGCTGTAATTCTACATCTCAGCACCAAAGTGAAGAAGCTAATTGCCTGCTGGCATCTTGTAAAGGATGCCTGTAGGACCAGGCCTTTAAGACCAAGGCCCCAAAATTCTCCATTCTATCCTTCTAAGTTCTGTAACATTTACCTGATGATCAGCTCTGGTGAGATCAAGACCTTGCAATGTTTTGGGCCAGTTTGATTGATCCTAATAAAAGGTATTATTAAAATTTTGTTCTTGTTTCTGGATTTTGTATGGATCAGTATGTACAACTTTTTATTTTCTGGTATTTTGACATTTGTGTGTGTGCGCACCTCTACCAGGAAGTCATCGTGACCGCTGGCGACTCCTACTAGGGCACAGAGACATTCAGAAAAATGGCTTGATAGCCTGCCTCTGGTCTCCTGGCCCTGGTATTCTCTGGAGGTCTCCCATCCAAGTACTTGCCAAGGTCAGCCCTGCTTAACTTCTGAGATCTGACAAGATCGGGCTTGCCTGGGCTATTCAGGTCAGGGCCAGTATGTACAACCTTTTTGTAACTAGTTTTGGCAGGAATTGTATGAGTTGCTACAGTATTGGTAGGAATAGTTGTCAAGCACCTTGAGCCATCTAAGGAAGGGGGCTGTTCCCAAGCTAGCCCTCTCAAGCAGCCTGCTGGACTGGGGAGGGAACACCCTTGGTGGTTACGCAGCATCAACTGAATCCTTAGGTGCTGGAGCAGCATATGGAGGATGACGCTTAATACTTCTAGGCACTATTTTACATGCAGGTTAGGATAAACAAAGTAACCAATAGCACTAGCTGAGTGTGGAGCCAGAGTAGGCTTGCCCAAGATTCTGGTAGCCACAGTACGCTGCTTGTTAACAGTAACTCACACTAATTCAGGGATGTTTAATTGATGTAGATCTGCCATTAACAAACTATTTAACCTGGTGTGTCATGTCCTTATTTGCAGTGTGGGACTGGATGTCATTAGCTTTACTATTTTGAAACCACAATATCAAAAGTAATAAACATCAACATTTTTCAAAACCAGCCTTGGACTCCACGTTCTACTCGTGTGTGTGTTTTAATATCTAAAAGATTACTAATGGATTAATACAATGGGTGCTATTTGCACAGACCATACAATTGGTTAATATCTAAAAATCTTTAAATGCCTTGTTTAATCGCAAACATTGTTGAGATTGCTTGTTTATTTCATCATTGCTAGCAAACTGAGTTAACAGTAAATATTTTAAAGTGTTCCAGAGGTGCCCTTCAAAAATTGTAGGTACATACTTGTAGAAGACACAGAAAGTTCTTAATACCTGAGGAATGGAGCCATCAAATCCTTCTTGGTAAATGACCTTCTGAATGGAATGAAGCAGTCTGCTATAACCAGAGGCCATATTACTAAGAGACAAAATGATATATTAGTTAAGAAACACTTATTATCTACTACAATAAAAATAAAACATAAATATTTTAAAAAATCAGTGAAGGAGATGATAACCTTAAAAAAGAACAAAAATCAAGTGGCACATTCAAGGCTAACCAAGCTTATAACAGTATACATTTTCTTTTGTTAGAGCTCACCTCATCAGCTGCATATGGTGTGGGGGAAATAAACTTGGGTTAGATTTAATGGTGCCATTTGATTTCTGCTTTACTTCACAATGATAGACAAGTATAGCCACTTTTTTGAAATTGTTACTGGCAAAAGCAAACATTCTCTTTGAATAAATTAAATATATTAATATTTGTACTTAACATTAATGTACTCTGATATCATGTTAAGATGGAACTATGAAGAAACTAGTTGAATGTAACTAGAGCTACTTCAAATGCTACATATTTGCAGCAAAACATAAAACCCACAAGCAAACTGATACACAACAATTACATTTGTATGTATGCTTCCCATCACAAAGAGAAACAGATACAAGAGCAAAACATTTTCCATCTAGAAAATACTACATAGCACCACCATCCCACATTGTGTGGCAGAAGATGCCTCCACTTGTGCAAGGGAGCAATCTGAGATTTCCATGGACTTCCCCTTCCACCTTGCAGCACCTTTCTGAGCCACACCCAATAATACTTCTGAGGATTTCCTGACTTTGAGAAAGGGTTTTTCAGTAGGTTACAAGAAGAAGGGGGAGGGGAAAAATTGATTCCATTCTATGAACTCTGCTCTTGAAACGTTTCTTGGGTACTGGCCAAAGCTTTTGAAGCAGCTTAGCCTACATCCTATAAATGTATTTGTTTAATTAAATAAGTTACAAATTAAAACCCACTATGTTTCATACCAACAGAACAAAGTTTGAATCCAGTGGCACCTTTAAGACTAGCAAAGATTTATTCTGGGTATAAGTTTTTGTGTGCATGCACGCTTCTTCAGATACACTGAACAGACGTCACCAACCATTATATATAGGTAGAGGGTGTGGAGGATGTTGCCAGGAAGAGCTAATTAGAGTCAAGATGCATAAGTAACTGAGCAATAAATATAGCTAAGATTGGATTAAGGCAATTGGTAAAACCTTTGAATAGAAGCCAATTAGCATACAACATAATAAAAGAGTTCACAAACAGATGCAAAGAACTGAATGGACATTAGTATCTGTAGTGAAATAAGAAACCAATCTCTCTGTTAAGCCCTGGGAATGCCATTGTCCTGAGTGTTGTAATAACTTGTAACTCAGCAATCTCTGGTTCTAGTCTGTTTCTGAAATTTCTTTGCAATAAAAAAGCTACTTCGAGGTCCCCCATTGAATGCCCTGGAAGGCTGAAGTGCTCTCCTACAGGTTTCTCAGTTTTGTGATTCTTGATGTCAGACTGGTGTCCATTTAACCTTTGGCGTAGGATTTGTTGGTCTCAAAGGTGCGACTAGTTTCTGCTGCTTCAGCTACCCACCTGAATCTGTTTCATACCATTAGCATATAATTAATATTAGGAGGCGGGGCTTTGGTGCAGCACTTTCAGTCTCTTCTCAGAGCTCTGCAGTTTGTAGATCCTGGGGGACACCAAGATCTAAGGAGACCTTAGAAGAAGGGTAACTGAAGCAGTGGGTACAATGAGAAGGCTCTCCCCAAGCAGCGGCTATAAGGATTCAGCATTCATTGTCTGCCCTGAACCACAGACTATATTGGAGCCCAATACAGCTGAGCCTGCAGAGAGGTGTCTCCCCATCAGTCTAGCTTCGGGCTCTTCTGTGCAGCCATGTTTAAGGAAGCTGCATAAGGGAGCCCAATGGGGGGCTCACAGGATGGGGGGAGGAGTGTCAGGGGTGATGAGGTAATATTCTACAGTCCTGATTGTTCAATCTCACCTGATGTTGCTGGGTCCAAAAACTATAACTGAGCTAAGTTCCAGAAGAAGAAACTAAAAACCTGAACTATGACCTTCCTGAATTGCAATTGCTAGCAATGTAGAGAATGCCTGAGCTTTGGCCTTTGATTCTTGAATTTAAAGTTTGTGCTGCCTAACGCAAGTCTTAAAAGCATTAGACAGTTGAGCTACTTTTCTTTGTTTTCTTGCTGCATGATTTTAGAGTAACGTGTCAGCTATAGGATAAATTTTCATAATGACAGAAATTTAAATAAGCTGTAATTTTTTTAAATTAAACAACTGTCTGGTTACTTGTGTACAATTGCCCTGGGAACCCACAGGGCTCACGCATGGACTCCTTAACACTGCCCCACTCTGGAGAATGTAAGAGGGTAGTTTTTGGGGTTTTTTTTACAAGGTTATCATACATTCAGCACCATCTTTCTTTTGGGTAAATATAGTAGCTTTCAAACTTAGTTAATTAGCCACCATCATAAAAGCATTACCAATCTTTATATTAATTATAATGTTGCAAAGTAAAATACTTATTTCAGTGATGAGCTAAGGAGGGATGCATGGAGAAAGGATGCTTTAACCATAGCCCAGGCAAGAGACACCCCTCTGTATCCAATTGTGGCTAAAATATATCCTAACCAATACCTTCAGACATCTGTTCAAACTAATTTGTGAAGAAATTAATACAATTATTTGCATTTCTGCTCTGGAAAGGATTACTATATATTAGCAATAGTTGCTAATTGCCTATCCTACATAAAGTATAGTAAAAATTATTTCTTAAAAAAAGGTTTTAAAATACTGGCTCTTATTTTGAAACTATGCTACTTTACACTGGCTTGAATCCAGTGCATATGTGTGGATGTATTTCAACCTGTGGGTTGCAGCATGAGAAGGGAAGAAAGTCATACCCTGCAGGTATGTCTGTGTCAGGTAGCCCTGCCATGATAGAAGGGTGGGAGGTGGGCTATGATGGATGACGGGAGGGAGGTGGGCTTTTGGCGCCTTAGTGGCGGACCAGACGGGAGGTTGGAATCCGGGGAGTTGTTGATTTACACCTCGGGTGTGAGAATGGAATGTGGCTTTTCTTCTTCCTATCTCTTGCAGCCTGGATGTTCTGACCTTGGCAAGTCGGGGCTGCGAGCTTCTCTATCGCTGGCATAGATGTAGCAGCTGTGGTTAATGGGGGCGGTGGGAATTCATTTGCTTAGTAACTTTCGATTTCCCAGTCGCATGTTTATTCATTGTATGGAAGAAGGGGGGTCCCCATTCACCCCCTTCCCCTGTATAACCGCTTGCTTTCTGTAACCAAGTCATTCTGAACAAGAGATCTGTTTCAGTGATCTATCTATTGCAGCTTAATAAACGCTAACCTTGCTTGCATCAAAAAGGTCTGGTGTTTGCTGACTAAGTTAGGACTTCTGACAGTTTGTTCAGAATCTTCATTTACTTTCGGGACTGGTCCTAAACCCACCACTCCAAAATGAGTGATGGAGAAGAAGACACTCTCCCGATTGAAGAAGAAGAAAAGGACAAGAAGCCTCCTGGGAAAGGCGTACCCAAAGAAACCCCTGACACATACGTGCCGGGACAATGGGGTTTGGAGTACGACTTTGGAGGGGCCCTACGGCGATCCGTATGGGGCAGCCTATGGAGGGGTGACCCACCGAACGGGACGCAGACGGGACTGGGTGAAACCCCTGACCGAGACCCACGAGGCGTGGTTCGGGACCCCAAGAGCATCCATGGGGTTGAGCCACCCCGAGAGGTCGGTCCGAAAGTTGGCCACCGCAGAACCCATGGAAGACACCGGCAGGGACTCCGAGCCCCAAGAGAGTGTCGTGGTAAGGCGGAGATGGAGCGGAGAGCCAGGCCAAGACCGCCTGATGCGTTTCCTGGATGAGTCCCTCGCTCGCATCCCACAGATGATTGCGGAGGGCATTCGGGAGGAGCGTGAACGACAGAGACGGGAAGAGCCGCCGGCACAAGTCCCTCCAGATCAACGCCCAGCACCGGACCAGGGAGCGGGGAACGTGCCAGCCGGACCACCGGATCAACCAGCGGGGCCAGCACCACGGGGCCCGCCGGGGCAACAACCCCCTCGTCCTTGGGGTTTCCTGCCTCCTAAACCTACGGAGCTCCTGGACGCGGATTTTGACGGAGACCCCGAGAAGTTCCCGTTCTTCCTGGTGCGAGCCGAGAAGTTCATCGAAACCTGGGGCCACCTGTTCCAGAGGGAAGAGCGGATGGTCGACGTCATAGCGGCTCACCTGAAGGGAGCAGCAGCCGACTGGTACGTGGGGCTCCACCAAGCCGATGGGCGCGAACTGAGAGAGATTGATTCTTTCATGTGGGCTATGAAAGAACAATTCGAAGACGTGCACTCAACTAAAGCAGCAAAGGCAACAATCCGGAGCCTCAAGCAGGGCGCGAGGTCGGTGAGAGATTACACCGCGGAGTTCCGCAGATGTGCCGCCAAGCTGCGAGGAGAAGGTAATCTCCTGGAGTTTTACAAATGGGGGCTGAATCCGGAGGTTCGCCGTGAGGTCACCCTGAACCAAGATCCGAACACCCTCACCGGATGGATCCAGGCCGCAGTCACGATGGAAAACCGGCTGAAGACCATCAAACTAGACGACGCCGCAGCGATGGCGACCCGAGGGAACGCACAGGCTGCGAGAGGGAAGGCTCCCGTCCAGAACCCAAAGCAGAAGGACGGAACAAGGGAACTCCGGATGAAGCAAGGTCTGTGCCTCAAATGCGGAGAAGGAGGCCATTTCGCCGTGAACTGCCCGACCTCACCTGCATCGACTGGGGCACAAAAGGGAGCAAGGAAGAAGTTCGACACTTCCACGCCAAAACAAGTGGCGAGACCGAAGGGGGCGAAAGCTTTGCAAGCTAAACCACTCAGCGAGCCATCCGACTCCTCCGATGGCGAGGTCGTGCCGCAGGGAAACGAGGCGGACCTGCTGTGAACAGCGCTGAACAGCAGGTCCCACAACCCCAGGCGCAACTCCCGGTGAGCAAAAACCCCTCTCTCTTTTTCCTTACAGTGACTTTAATAGACCCGGGTCTCTTGACCCATGTGAGAGTACGGGCTCTCATTGACTCAGGGTGTGGGAGAGACTTGATCAACCCCACCCTACTGACGGGACTCGGGGCAAAAGTCCTTAAACTGAAAGACCCCTTGATTTTTACCCAAATGGATGGGTCCACAATGAAGGAACCCTGCAAATACGAGACTGTGCCATTGCGGGTGGGACTGGGGCAGCACTGGGAAGAGAGACCGTTCGTAGTTACCCCGTCCGCCCGATTTCCCCTGGTTTTAGGAAGTCCGTGGTTCTTTGATCACGATCCTCACGTACTATGGGGGAGGGAAAGGTGGATTTCATCTCCGAGAAATGCCGGTCCCACGTCTGGAAGACAGAGTGGGGACCCATAATCGAGGGGAAACTCTCGGTGCCGGCTGGGGTAGCCGATGCAGAACTCGAAAGCATTCCCCCCGAATACCGAGACCTCGCCCCTGTTTTTGGGGAGGAGGAAGCAGATGAACTCCCCCCCCACAGAAACTCTGATTGTGCAATCGAGATTCTGCCCAACCAAAAGCTACCTAAAGGGAAACTATATTCTATGAGCCCTTCGGAAAAAGTAGAACTGAGAAAATTCATTGACAAAAACCTCAGCAGGGGCTTCATAAGGCCAGCGTCCTCCCCGTTCGCAGCCCCCGTGCTCTTTAGGAAAAAGAAGGACGGAGGGTTACGGCTTTGCACGGATTATCGGGGCTTGAATGCGGTATCCAACACTAACGCTTACCCCATGCCCCTCATAAAAGACTTGTTGGCAGCAGTCTCTGGAGGGAAAATTTTCTCAAAACTTGACCTCCGCGATGCTCTATTTCCGAGTCCGGATTCGGGAGGGGGACGAGTTTAAGACAGCGTTTAACACACCTCTCGGCCAGTTTGAATACTTAGTTATGCCGTTCGGACTTCAGGGGGCTCCTGGGGTCTTCATGAATTTGATTAACGAGGTGTTACACAAATACTTATTCAAGGGGGTCCTTGTTTACCTTGATGACATTCTTTTGTATTCCCCCGACCGCACATCTCATGTGAAACTGGTGAGGGAAGTACTCCAAACGTTGCATAAGCATAAACTGTTTGCCAAGCTGTCCAAGTGTGAATTTCACAAAACGGAGATCCCTTTCCTGGGCTACCGCATATCTCAAAGGGGAATTGAGATGGACCCTGACAAAATCAAGGATGTGGTGGGGTGGGAACCTCCCAAGACACGGAGGCAACTCCAGGGTTTCCTCGGATTCGCGAACTTTTATAGGTCATTCCTCTCGAACTTTGCCCAGGTGGCTCTCCCCTTAACAGACTTACTGAAAACCAAAGGGAAGCCACCCGAATGCACTCGACCGGGCGCTAAACTAGTATGGTCACCAGAGTGCCAACGGGCTTTTGACAAGTTGAAAACCCTCTTCACCTCAGAACCGGTGTTGGCCCACCCCAATGAACTTAAAAAATTCATTGTCCAGGTTGACGCCTCGGACGTCGCTATGGGGGCGATCCTCCAGGAGGGGGAGGACGGTAAATTGCACCCCTTGCCTATGTGTCTAGGAAATTCAACGATACTGAACGGAATTGGTCCATTTGGGAGAAAGAAGCGGGGTCGATCCGTTTGGCGTTGTCTACTTGGCGCCATTGGTTAGAGGAGCGCGAGTCCCATTCGAGGTCTGGACTGACCACAAGAACCTCGAGCTGCTCCGCTCCCCCCGTTCGTTGAACGCCAAACAGCTCCGCTGGGCAGATTTCTTCTCCAAATTCAATTTCACACTACATCATTTCCCGGGGACGTCAAATTCGCTGGCCGATGCTCTGTCACGCCTCCCCCAACACGACAGCAAGAGGGAGGAGGTTCGTGACTCTGTGTTCACTCCTTCCCAGCTGGGAGGAGCGGTAACCACGAGGAGGCAGGCCAAACGTTCCCCCTCCGCCAGACCCTCCTCCAAGTGACTGGGCGGTACGATTTTCCACTGAACTGTCTGATGCGGACAGGGAGGAGGTGGAGGGGGAAGAAGGGTTGTCCCGCGATGCGCATGGCTGCTGGACTAAAAATGACAAGCTCTTTGTTCCCCGATCTCTCCGGGGGAGGTGATGGGTTGGGCGCACGGTTCCAAGCTAGCGGGACACACGGGGTTTGTGAAGTCTCTCCAGCTCTTACAGCGGCAATTTTGGTGGCCAGGGCTACGTAAAGATGTTTCACTCTTCACTTCTGCTTGTCAAACCTGTTTAATGAGTAAACCTCGCCCTGGAAAACCCCCTGGTGCCCTGCAACCCCTCCCTACACCGGCTCGGCCCTGGGAAGTGATCTCTATGGACTTTATTACGGATTTACCCCCTAGTGGGGGAAAACTGTTATTTGGGTGATAGTAGATCTGTTTACTAAACAGGCGCATTTTGTTCCTTTTGCAACCATCCCCTCTGCCAGGAAATTGGCTTCTGCGTTCTTACAACACGTTTGTGAGGCTTCACACTTTACCCGCTAAGGTGATCTCCGACAGGGGGCTCAGTTCGTTTCCAAGTTCTGGAGCGAACTAATGTCACTACTTGGAGTTGAGAGGGGTGTCAGCAGTGCATACCATCCTGAATCGGATGGGCAAACTGAACGTGTGAATCAGACCCTGGAACAATACTTGCGCTGTTTTTCTAATTTCCAGCAGGACAATTGGCATTCTCTTTTACCTTTGGCTGAGTTTTGTTACAATAATACTCAGCACTCGTCGACGGGGATGTCTCCATTTAAAGCGGTTCATGGTTATGACGCCCCGCCTCTGCCATTTTTGTCTTCTCCCGACCTCCCGGCGGGAGATGCTGGTGACTGGTGCAAACGGCTGCGAGAGGCGTGGGGTTCGTTAGCAGAGACTCTGGAAGAGGCTAAGACTGCCTACAAAATCCAAGCCGATAAGAAACGTAACCTAGCCTGGGTTCCCAAGTGTGGAGAGTTTGCTTACTTGTCTACCCAACATTTGCGCCGCATTCAGCCGAGCCGCAAACTTGGTTGGAAATTTGTTGGTCCTTTTGAGATTGTGAGAGTGATTAACAATGTAACTGTTGAACTTGCATTGCCTAAATCCCTAAAGTCTGTGCATCCTGTTTTTCATGTGCGGCTTCTTCGCCCAGCGCCTGAAGGGAACAAATGGCGACCGCAACGGCCCACCCCACCTCCGCTGCTGGTGGTGGGGGAACCCTCACTACGAAGTCTCGCAGATTCTGGACTCTAAACTCTCTCGCAATCGCTTGTTTTACCTGGTTGAATGGATTGACTTTGGGCCGGAGCAGCGGGAGTGGGTACGGGCGGAAAATGTTCTGGCCCCCCGGCTAGTTAAAGCCTTTCACAAATTGTACCCCCACAAGCCAAAGGGGTAGGATTATTTTCGAGGGGGCTGCATGTCAGGTAGCCCTGCCATGATAGAAGGGTGGGAGGTGGGCTATGATGGATGACGGGAGGGAGGTGGGCTTTTGGCGCCTTAGTGGCGGACCAGACGGGAGGTTGGAATCCGGGGAGTTGTTGATTTACACCTCGGGTGTGAGAATGGAATGTGGCTTTTCTTCTTCCTATCTCTTGCAGCCTGGATGTTCTGACCTTGGCAAGTCGGGGCTGCGAGCTTCTCTATCGCTGGCATAGATGTAGCAGCTGTGGTTAATGGGGGCGGTGGGAATTCATTTGCTTAGTAACTTTCGATTTCCCAGTCGCATGTTTATTCATTGTATGGAAGAAGGGGGGTCCCCATTCACCCCCTTCCCCTGTATAACCGCTTGCTTTCTGTAACCAAGTCATTCTGAACAAGAGATCTGTTTCAGTGATCTATCTATTGCAGCTTAATAAACGCTAACCTTGCTTGCATCAAAAAGGTCTGGTGTTTGCTGACTAAGTTAGGACTTCTGACAGTCTGGAAATCTCAGATTGTTCCAGCCATACCTGTCTGCCTCCCATTCCCCTCCTTTCTCAGCCCTCCTCCTTGCTACAACCTCCGCCTCCTTGATACTAGTTCAGGCTTCTCTGTCTAGCTGCCAGCTTACCCCCTTCCTGCTGGCTCTAGCTCCTCCCCTTGGCTCTGCATCCCCATTCCAGCTGCCAGCTCCACTTTGCCTCCCCTTGAATTCCTCATCCTCCTAGCAGTGACTTGTGCCGTTGCCATGATATGGTGTGTCATTCTGGATCACTATAGTGGCCCCAAATGCTGCCTGAACTCCAATTTTTTAAAATGGAGGTTACACCCAATTCCTTCCGCATTCGCAGAATCCAGCACTGTAATCATGGCTGGTCCTGTTGCATTGGGTTTTCCTGTTTGCATGAGGGGAGGGGCTCCTAAAAATAGGGATGACTGACTTTTATTGCATTATCAATGAAAATAGTGTTCTGTGTATTCTACAGATAAATGAAACACTGACGTTTTATCTAATCCGCTGTGAGAAATAAACAGCTACATACAACAGATGCAAATTAGAATACCCAAAGCTAAAATCAACTTCCTAAGCAAAAAATAGATGTTTGCAGACAAACAATCTTGCTAGTCAATAACATTAACTTCAACGAATATGTAATACTGTAAGCAAGAGCAGTCGTAATATTTTAAGTCTGCAGATGTTGTATTCAGAAAGTCTGTTATTTTCTTTCAGATTTGTTACTAAACACTTTAATCCTGCTAATGTGTTTAAATAATATGTTCTTGTCCTGTTTTAAAACAATCTAGTAACTAATAAAACAGAAGCTGGTAAGAAGGTATCCTAGTTACAACAGAGACTCTGACTTCCATATTGATAGTTTCTGAACATTTAACAAAGGACAGGTATCAAAAGGTATGACAAATAGGCCTATTATCAGGAAGTAGACTCCATTAGGAAAGACAGTTTAACCTGCTTTGGCAAGATTTATCTTGCTCTATGTACATTTAAGCCCATCTACCTATTTTTAATGTACATATACTTTCAAAGCAGCAAATAGTACAAACACACACAATATTGGTTCTTGGATATTCTTTCTGGTACAATTACTAAAATATTTTGTCTATATATTATAAGCTACAACTGGAATACCTAGAAGGAAGCTATAAAAGAATACAACAGGTACAAGATAATATGGAACTGATAAACTGCTATTGGCTCCCCCCCCATTTTGTTAAGAAATTATAGGACTGTTTGCACACATGTAAGGGAAAAATACTATACTGTATCTATAGCTTTTATACACTAGAACTGATGAGATAAGCTGCTTTTATATCAGTTGCCTTATGGGTGATGGAAACTGCAGCAAAAATTACATGCAAGTCAGTAACTCATTGTATTTGATACAGTTCAACAGGTGATATGATAACCATCTTCAAGTACTTGAAGGGCTGTCATACAGAGGAGAGTACGGAGTTGTTTTATATTGCCCCAGAAGGTCGGACCAGAACCAGTGGGTGGGAATTAAATCAAAAGAGTTTTTGGCTAAACATTAGGAAGAGCTTCCTGACAGAGTGGTTCCTCGATGGAATAGGCTTCCTTGGGAGGTGGTGGGCTTGGCTCTCCTTTTTTGGAGGTTTTCAAACAGAGGCTAGATGGCCATCTGACAGCAATGCTGATTCTGTGAACAACAGATAATAAGAGGAAGGGCAGGAAGGGTTGCATCAGTGCTTAGTTTGTGTGGGCCTTTCTTACATGCCCAGGGAAATGCAGATTGCAACTTTGGGGTCAGGAAGCAATTTTTCTTCAGGCCAGTTTGACCAGGGATCCTGGAGGTCTTTTGGGGGGTAGGTATTTGTGAATTTCCTGCATTGTGTAGGGGGTTGGACTAGATGACCCTGGAGGTCCCTTCCAACTCTATGATTTTATGATTCTATGAACAACGCTGTACAACTAACCACAGTTTAGTAATTCCCCAGACAATTTGTCCATATCAGATTAATATGGTAACATTTTATCTGATGTGGTACTACTTTACACTGCAATCAGGTAAATTCTACCTACTCATTTTACTTATGCGTTCATATACTTCAGACTATTCTGAGATAGGAACTGTTGTATGGGTGAGATTTGGTTTTCAATCATTCTCCCAACATTTCATCTTTTAGAACATCTCTGGTGAGAATTGTTCATAAATAGTTTCAACCAAAGCTGCTTGTAAGTCTATATATTTTCAATGTAATTTATACAGATGACCTCTTGTGCTGAGCTTGTGGACCTACAGAACATATGGGCAAGGGGACACACACACACATCTTTTTCCAGAACTATCTTTGGAAGAACAGAAAATGGAAGGAAAAGATGTGGAAAAGACAGCTACCAAAATAAGAAGGATGTAAAATAATATGTAAGACTATCTGACCAGAAATATGAACTGTGACACCCAAATCATACTGCTAAATTTACCTTTTGCAATAAGGCAAGTTGAAAGAGGGGGAAAATGTTCCATTATGACTATATTAATTCTCAAATAATGTCAGCCCAACATGTGGTTCTGATTGTCAGGAGAAAGGTAGGGTGTACAATTGTAGTAAATAAATAAATGATGCATGTTTCAGTGTAGCCAAGGTCACCTCAAAATGCCACTAATTTTCAATAATCAAAGTGGTGCATCAAAGTCCCATGATTGAGACAGAAACAGCATAGCTCCTTGTTACAAAGTTACCTTAGATTACAGGTCTGACTCCGTAGAGGCACTAAGGAACCCTGTGGGACTTGCTCTCGGGCTTGCAACTAGTGCTTCTAACAGTTGAATTTGGGATTGGTGGAAGAGGTGAAGGGGTGTGTGTGTGTGCTTGCTTGAGGTTGTGTGGTTTCAAGCTGTTTGGGGTGTGTCTGTGTGGCCTACCTTTTGGTAAGTGCAAGAGAAGGACATGGTCCTGTTGGGAGGGGCTTCTGCTGGAGTGAAGTGAGTCCCCTGCCTGCTATTATCTGACTTTTCAGTTTAGAAAAAAAGACGACTAAGATGGGATGTGATAGATTAATAAAATTATGCATGAGGTAGAGTTGACAAAGAGAACTTTCCCCCCCTAAAATATTAGAGTTCGAGGGCATCCAATGAAGCTGATGGACAGTGGATTCAGGACAGACAAAAGGGAGTACTTCTTTACACAGCAAATTATTAAAATGTGGAATTTGCTGCCAGGGGATGTAATGATGGCCACAGGAATAGATGGCTTTAAAAGGGGATTAGACAGATTCATGGAGGATAGGTCTATCAGTGGCTACTAGCTATGGTAATTAAATGGAATCTCCACAATCAGTGGCAGAAAGCCTCTGAATACCAGTGCTGGCGGGCAACATCAGGGGAGGGCTTTGGCCTCCATGCCCTGTTATCCAGCACAGCTCTTCCTATGTTCTTGCACACTGATGCATCAAATGAACACTGCGGCTGAAAAGCAGGCATCAAGGTGCCCAAAACATCTAAGACAGGGATCCCCAACATGGTGCCCATGGGTCCCATGGTGCCTGCCAATACCTTTCCGAGGGCTTGCCAAGTGTTTTTAGAATGGGGTAAACAGGGCTTTAGAGTGGGGTAAACAGGGCTTTTATCAGCAAGAATCCTGACTTGGCAATCGAGATTTGATTGGCTGCACAGATGTTGTAAAAGTTGTTTTGGCAGTGGCTGTTACCACAGTACAAGGATCTTCATGGCATATCTGAAATTTGTTTGTATGCAAGAATATATTTTAAAACAATATGCTCATTTAAAAGAGCATTCTCCATTTCCTGTGGCAGCCATTTTGTGTCTGGCTCCTTTTTCTGCTGCAGTCATTTTGCAATTGTGCTCACCACCCTGTGCCAGAATTCTAAAGGTGTCTGCAGGCTTAAAAAGGTTGGTACCCCTCATCTAGGAGCTGGAGCAAACAATAAAAAACATACCTCTCCTTTGGAAAAAAATCAAGTTTATAGATTATTATGCATCCAAAAACATTTAAGTGTTCATAATGAAGTATATCCTGTGGATAGTTGACATGGGATTGGGAATGGGGGGGGGGAACAATCTTTGCTCATAAAAAATTTATCTGCTTTATCAAAAAAATGGTATGACCATGGTTCACCATTAATGAATGTCTATGGGTCCTCTATACTATAGCAAGGTCAACAGCCAGGAAAAAAAATAAAGCCCCACAGTATTATAGCTCTGTGCCATGCTAATTTCACAAACTCATTAGTATTTCCACATTCAAACTGAACTATGAAAACTTACAGACCACTTGAGTATAACTCTTTGTAACAACATTACCTACAGGTTGCAGTGGGGATACACAGTCCCACTTATCTAAAAGTTATTTTTAAGCCTCGATTGGCTACAAACATTCTTTTGTATAGTAGGCAAGACAAAATGGTGTCCCTAAAACCTGTCCACATATTTTTCTATTGTTTCCCAAGTGATAACTCTCAGTTCTTTTTTTTTTTAATTCAACTCTCAGTTTTTGTTTCTCACTGCGTATTACCATTGCTGGTTTGATTCTACCATCCTTTTCAATGATTCATTAGTCACAGTCAATTGCTCAAGCCCTGGCTTGGAAACATAACATGGTGTTGTCCTGGCTATGACTTTTGAATACTTTTATTTTAATGCACTTAAATGTTGTTTAATTTAAATAAAGCATATTCATATTTCTGCTTCCCACAGTAGTGAACAAATATGAACCAGAGAAAACTATTCTGCTGAAATACAAAGCAGCTATAAATAATGCCAGTACACCAAAATTTATATAGATTATTCACTTTACTTTCTGCTCTTTCCAGTTTCTGAAATTGGTACTTATTGTTTTACTTTTTCCCCCCAGATAGCCAATATCAAATTAACCCTTTGGTTCCATAATTTTTCTGTCTAGTACCAGAAGCTGTGTGGAAACTTAATAGAGTAGAACAACATTTTTTACGTACAAGTTTGCAACCAGAAGGAGAAGATATTTGATTCTAAGTAATCGACAAAACTAGAACCTCTCCATTACAATCCTTGGCAGTGTGACAGCCCCACCCCCAGCTCACAGGCTAAGATTTTCTGCATGGAAGACAGTATTCATTGGCATAAATAGTCACATCAGAATAGCTAAAGTAAATAGAGTTAATTTTCCACTGTAGGTTGGAAATCAAGTAACTCAGAGCTAACAGAAACTTTTGGTTTAAAATGAAATAGCTCAGATTAACAGGTCCTTACATACATTGAGTTCACTCCAGTAGTCCCTTCTACATAAGAATGTAAGAGAAGCCAATGTTGAATCAGGCCAATGGCCCATCTAGTCCAACACTCTGTCACACAGTGGCCAAAAATACCAGGTGCCATCAGGAGGTCCACCAGTGGGGCCAGGACACCAGAAACCCTCCCACTGCTGCCCCCCCCAGCACCAAGAATAGAGTGCAGCACCTGCCCCAGGCTGAGAGTTCCTATCTATACCTTGTGGTTAATAGCCACTGATGGACTTCTGCTCCATATGTTTATCTAATTCCCTCTTGAAAATGCCCATGCTTGTAGCTGCCACCACCTCCTGTGGCAGTGAATTCCATATGTTAATCACTCTTTGGGTGAAGAAGCACTTCCTTTTATTTGTTCTAACCCGACTAGAATAATTCACTAGAATAATGTACAAGTAAAATGAAACTAAATCCGAAGGTATCCTTCTACATGTACAAGAGGTTGCATAAGAGCATGTACAAGAGACTACATGAACTGTTAAAGAACATATCTATTATAGCACTGTATAAACAAGTATTTGTAGAACACCATTAGCAGCTATCTTCCTTTTTGCAGTTTTCTGTATTTAAAAGAGCAGTAAAAGGCCTCGAAATTTTATGCCTATGCAATTTACCCAGGTAAATCTCCATCTTCATTGTGCAAACAACTGAAATAAAGGAGTTCACAAACTTACCAAGAGTTCATATCAGGACACAAAGCTGTTTCTTCAGGAAGGAAAAAACCATGCCACCCAATGTTCTGGATAAGTTCTGAAGCCAAAGGTTTTGACAGATCAAAGTAGTGTCCAAATTTTGAAGAGGTATTTTGAGTCACCTATGAAAACATATAGGTCAAGGAATACATTTCCTTATTAAAATACAATTTTAATAAACCGTAGAATCTTTTTGGAAATCTGAGATGTTGTAAACAAATATATGGTAAACATTAAAAATGTCCATAAAATGATTTTCAGCAGGGGATTCAGACATCAGCTGCATACTAGTTCTACTGAAGTCAGGGGACTATACCAATGAAAGTTACCCATTCTGGCCTCCAAGCCCTGTTGCTGGGCTTCCAGAGTAACTGGTTGGTCATTGTGTGAGAAAGGATGCTGGACACCAGGGTAAACAGTAACTCCCTGGGGCCTTTTCTGGTTGGGGAAAAAACAGTGTGCGGGGCTTCAATGCCCACTTCCTATGTATGATTTGATAACTGAACTTGAAAAACCCCAGGAGCTCTGTTCACAGTCCTCACAGCATCATGTCTAGACTCTAGTTTGGTCCTCATATACATTGGTGTGGGATCTGTTTCCCCATTTTGTAATCCCTCATAATTTAGGAGTGCTGATCAGGTGAGAAAGACCCATGAGATTGGACCAGCTTACATGGTTGTTTAATTTATGCATGTGCCAGTGGCATGGGAATACAGCCACACTGTTAGGTATGAAGTAAAGAAGAAATTTATATCCCACCCTTCTACTGTGGAATCTTTCTGTCATCATGTTTGGCAACAAAAGGCTAGTTGCAGCAGGGGATCTGAAGCTGACTCCCACCTTCAGAGTCCCCTAGGACTTTTGACCTCATTCTGGGGAAACTTCACTGGTTTCCACTGTTGCTTAAATCCACAGAGGTTTAGGGAAAGGAGAGGATCAGAAGCCAACTCACAGCTGACAGTCGGCTTCTGGAATCCCAGACCTGGAAACTGTGCTATCTACCATCCGGTTCCTGGAACACACAAAAGTGGATTTGGGGGGGGGGGGGAATCAGAAGTTGATCCACAGTTTATTAGGGTAAAGAGACCGCTTCTGGTCTCCCCCTCATTGTGTTTTGGGAAGGCTGAGATTCAGCCAAATTAGAGATTGGCTTCAGATCTCTAACGTTGCTGTGTTTCAGCATTCAGTGATTGTGGTGGTGGCAGGGGGTAGATTAGAAACACACTCCTACCTGAGCTGAGAGTGACTTTCTGATTCACCCTCTGTGAAGGATGGAGATTTGGAATTATACATAAATAGCATAGCATGATATGGAGTTTATTTGTTGTTGTCACTATCCTCTTTTCTAATTAAATCTAAATGTAGGTGTACTGGTATATGTGAACAAACCTTCAAAAGTTTGTTTAATGACCTCATAGGCTATCAAACATGCCCTGGAGTAAGAGTTTGTAGCCCCTCCAGTATTGTCTTGGTTATGTTTGGGGAAAATATTGTTCCTGCCATATATCCAGACCAGTGTTCCCTCTAAGCTGAGTTAGTGTGAGCCAGCTCACAGTTTTTTAGCCTCTGGCTCACACATTTTTGCCTCAGCTCAGGAAGGAGGGCTCCAGAGCAAATGAATTGATGCAGTAGCCAAGTCACTGGCTCAAAACTTGAATGCTGGTAGCTCACAAGGTAGAATTTTTGCTCACGAGACTCCACAGCTTAGAGGGAGTATTGATCCAGACACAAATCAACTGTTAGGCACAATTTACAAATGAAATTTCTTCTTCCTTTGGATGGATTGTTTTGCAAAGAGGTTTGAAACTATTTACAACTGTATCACACAGCTTATGCTGTGATAAACAATAGAGTTAAAATTCACGAGTTGAGAGGAAGAGAGCAAATATCAAACAAGATTATGGACTTTTGCTGTAACCCTTAAATGATTCATTCTCCTGGTTCACTCTTCAGGAGACACACATTTCCCACATCCGCAGTTATGACTCCTAGAGACCTTTTAGCAGACACCTGGTCTGATCCTTGAGTTTTTTCACAGACAAAATTTTAAGTGTGAGCAACCACACTTTATTAGCCCACCTCCTTAGAAGCCTGATGCTTCAGATTTTCTCAACTAGCATCTCTGGCAGTTAATCCCTATCTGACTGAAAATAGCAGTTTAAAAGATTTTGGCATCTTCCAGACAGCCTTAATGTTCCAGTTTCATTTTCCTTTGTTATGATCTCTCCACCCTTGTATCTAAACAGGTCTCTTTGGGGCTTGAGTCCGTTAGAGCAGATAGAACTCTTAACTGAGGTCTGGAGGAGGTGGTGTTGCCCTGCAAGGCTTTTGAGCCTCTTTATGAACTGCAATAAATAATAAACTGTGCCAGTGTATACCTAAAGGACTGAACCACATGGTAACCCCACCACAGTGCCAGAAGAGACTGCACTCAGGCAAGAGACGTTCTCCTGACCTCCCCAGCAGCTCCAGTGCCCAGCATAGTGCCTGTTCCTCATGAAGGAGAATGGAACAGACCCAGTATGCACTAAACACAGCACCATGCCTTAATAAAATACAAGGACTAAGAACTCCAAAAACCGCCATTAAGAGTTCCTTCTAAATCAGGCAAGCAGCCTCTTTCCCTCCCCCCTCACCTGCAAGACCTCACGTAGACCTGGCAGAGACTATTCACTGTTGCCTGGCAACTAATTGATGGCCATCAGCAGCCTGGCTAAAGTCATCAAGAAGACAATGGAATCGGCACAGTGACTCATCCTAGCTGTTACCAGGTGTCAGACATGAGTTAAGCTTCTAGCTCTCAATATTGACCACTCCTCAGGTACACCTCCTCTACACCTTCCAACCAATAGGGTATTTTTTAGGGACGGACCTACCAGGAGGTAGAGCCAGGGGTTGTGACCAGCCCCCTCCCTCCTGCTTATAAGGAGATGCCTGACCACCGGCTCTCTCTCTGCTCTTCGACCCCTATCGAACCTTTGACCCTCTTATGTCCAGCTTGCTATCCCCAACCCTTGCCTCCATCTTTAAACTCTAGGTCTGCAGCCTGAGTTTCCGCGTGCTACCTGCTGGCCAGGCCACATGGTTCCCCATTTTTCTAGTTTCCTTCCCCTCCATTTTTCCTGAGGAACGCTCTACACGATGGGACCGGTAGGTATTGCCCACCAACGATTTACCTGCTAATGCAAATGTGCTTTGCCTCTCTCTGTATTTCCTAGACTTGAGTAAGTGTGTGTGAGACTGTGTATTGTTTGATTGTGAAGAACTTCAGTAAAGTCTTTGTTTTTCAACTATATAAAGTCTCCTGGTCTGTTACCAACACCTCCCGGTGGGGCTAGACCTCTGTATACACAGGTGTTCGCTCCCGCAGCCGATTGCTTATTGATAATCAATCATATTCCCCTCATTATCATTAATAATTACGTGCACTCCGGCTAACAGTGGCCATTAGCCATGTGGTGGCCTGGTCAGCTGAAGGAAGCTTCAAGGAAATTGCAATTCTGGAGATATCTGTAACTTCCTAAGCTAAGGAGCCTGTCCTATATTTTAACATCTGATAGGGCACGTATAGAGAGAGGGACAGAGGAACTGTGTTTTACCTATTTCTTTTGAAACCCTTGCTCAGTCTGGTGCTGTGCTAAAAGTATCCTTGTGAACATTATCTTTTTAATACATACTTTATAACTTTTGATGCTGGTAGTGGTTCTCTATACCACATAGGCCTCCACCATCTTGGACATGCTATTTTAAAAGGAGCACCAGGGGGGAGGCAGTTAGTTGGCTATTCCTCCAGGGGCGCACAAGGCTGTAAACAATCCCTGTGGTGACCAGGCACTGGGCAGCAGGAGACACAGAAGCAAGGCCTCAGACCTTGGAAGGGAAGCTGGGAGTCCTGACCCTCCAGCAGGCAATTCTTACAAAGGTCAGATGGTGGTAGTGGGTTACCAGATAGAGAGAAAAGCATCTCCAGATGTTGGGAAAACCTTGGAGGGCAGGGTTGAACAGGGCCTGCAGGCTGGAGCAGGCTCGCTCCACCACAGTGCCAGACTGGGCACCACTGCATGTCTTCTAGCAGAGCACAGTCTCCAGAGTGTAGGGATGAGTGATTTGTGATGGTCCAAAGATTGTTTTGGGGTGCAGCTTCACCCCTGTATCATGTGCATTTGAGCTGAAGCAGCTGGAACAAGAACTGGGCTTTTGCAAAGAGAACAGCATAATTCCCCTTGGAGGATGGAGTATACTGATTGTGGGGATGTATGATTTGTGGTATTCCAAACCACATTTTGGGGTTCAGAGCTTTTGAATTGTCTTCAATGGAGTCACAAATAAGGAATGAGGAAATACATATAACGAACTGGGAACCAGCTTGAGCCTCCTGCAGCCCAGCCAGTTTGCACAGCAACAGGGAAGAGCTTTTCTCCCACCCTCAGCAGCAGTACCTGTGGGAGGAATAACCCCAATAGCTTGAACTGGAGAGGGAAAGTCTTCTCTCATCCAGCAGTGGTGGCAGCTCCTGGGGCAACACTGACTTTCATGGGGAAGGTTTTTTTCTCCTTTTCCTGGCAAACAACTTGGCTGGCTCTTGTGAAGGAGGGATGATATGGATGCCTAGCAAGTCAGAAGCTATAATATTTGACATTCAAAAATGTGCTGTTCAGCTTGTCATTGTTTGAATAATTTCTAAAAAAATGGTACAACAGTCTGAAAGTATATGATCTAACAATATAAGATTAAGTATTGGTAATTTTTGTTTGTGCCAGAAGTAAATGTAGCCTCCAGAATTTCAGAAAGAAATATTTGAAAACATTCCATTATGAAAACTGTAATATTGTCTACCCATACTTTTCTGTAACGTTTTAATTTAAAGCATACCTTACTTATTTGCTAGATGTGTCTAACTGATTCCAAGTTTTTGAATGAGAAATATTAGATTTTTTTGTTTCTTTTTTATAAATAAAGTTTTATTCAATAAAAAGGAGAAATGTTATAAATTTTGACTTTTGTCAAGTGTTCCTATTTGTTATGAATTTTAAAAATAAAATAATTGATGTAAAGCATAAAATATAGAAAATTGTCACTGTCATGATTCATTTGTTTGAAAAAAGTTGAATTTTTGCCACTAATAAACTTTTTGAAATAAAAAACAACACACTGGAATTTAATTTCAGAACTGCTACTAAAACCAGTTTTTTTCAAATATATTCACTTTACACTATGAAATAAACAAAACTTCTCAATTATTTAAAAATATTAAAAGATTACATTATTTTATATGTTACATGGTATAATCATGATAGAACAAGATCTTAACACCAGATCAAATAAATATGTATTATTGCTTTTTAAAAAAACAAAAGTTCCAAGTTCTTTAGTCTGGGGGGTTCTCAAAGCAATTTAAACAAGGGCTGTTCTTTGCCCTATAATCTATCCTTTATCCGGATTACTGATCAGAATGTTTTTACTGCAATCTCTACCAGAGCTCATCTTTTTATTGTGTAGGTCCAAGCCCCCTTAATGTTTTAGAAAGGCCCTGACTAACTGAACTTTGATCTGATGTCTTCATTGAGAAAAGCTCCGGGTTTCCCATTTCAGATGCAAATCCTCACTGAAGCCCAAGAGAGTTTAGTAAAGATTGCAAAAGAGAAGAAACAAGAAGTTTCCAGGATCCTCTTTGAGAATCCTGGGGAACACTGGTGTCCCTAATCCACCCAGATGCATGGATTAAGGTAGGTGATAACCTTTCTTGATTCTAAAGAATAAACACAGTGCCTACAAACTGGGTGGAGACTAGGATTTGGCAGCAATAAAACACCAGGCAATAAAAGCCTGGTCTATGTCAGAAGCTTATGAATAGACCTCAGTGTACCACATTCCCAGGCCTAGTGGGGAAGCTTGCAGAAAGCCCACCTGAATCAAGTAAGCATGAATAATCTGTCTTAGCAGCATGACCACAGAGACATGGCAAGTGGGAGGAAAAATATGTTTCTTTTAAGTATGAATTAATACATTTATTAGTTGAATGTTGTTTCAAGCCTACCATTCACTGGGATTTCTACGAGACAGCCTGCACAAGTAGAATAAACTGAATTTTTATGGAGCAGAGTGTGTCTTTATGCTACCGTCTGCTGTTAACATTTCTAATTGCAATACTAATGTGTTAGAAATTCTCAGATTTAGGATGAATCAAGGCAGAAAATTGATTTCATGCTGTGACAGTTCATATATTGCCCTAAGAACACAAGCAATACATTCATTAAAAGAAAAGTGAGAGAGGTAAATGCAAACTGCACACAAAACCTGATTGCATTAAGCTAGGACATATCTACTATTTTTAGTCTGCATTTCAAATGTTTAGCCCAATATAGCCCAAACAGCTGAGAATTATAGAAAATTAGAGCCTATTTGCATTGTTTAACTGCATCCCAGAGATCCTGCTAGTAGTAGCCTTAAAATGTTCAGACTAGAAGGACAAGACAAAGAGACTCTACCAACACCTTCACCTACCACAAAATTCAGCTTCACTTAACAGTAGTTAGGGAAGGAAAATGGGCAAAAGGACTGCTGAAAGAACTAAATGGGAGACACAAGGGATAAAATAATTGCATGTCTTTAAGGGGGGCGGGGAGACCAACAGCTACTTCTGTAAAGGATATCTTTTCTGTTAGAAATAAAGGTGCACTGTTCATGGGTATTACAAAATATATTTTACTTAGAAAGAATAAACATATCAATTACTAGTAAGAATACAATTGCCTATGTTTGTAAAACTATTTTGTTATTTGTTTTCTTTAGATTGTATCCAAACCTACCAATTTAATCTGGAAATATAATTTAGGGAAATATAATTTCTTTTGAAAAAATTTTCATTTTGTTGGTATTTTCTAATCAGTCTTCAGTGCAATTAAATATAACCAAAGTATTTCATGTATTTTCTTACCTGAAGTTTAGCTATAAATGTAGCAAAGAGCAAAGTGCTTTAGTAATTGTTGGGACGAAGAACAAAACAAACATATTTAAATCAGTTTATTATTTTCTTTTGGCATCCACTGTATTTCCATTTTGTGGCTAAGGACTTCTCAGTGGGACATCCACTGAAAATTAGTATACCTGTTCAGACAGAGGAGAAGAAGAAGAAGAGGAAGAGGAGGAGGAGGAGGAGGAGATTGGATTTATACCCCGCCCTTCACTACCCAAAGGTGTCTCAGAGCGGCTTACAAACTCCTTTCCCTTCCCCTCCCCACAACAGACACCCTGTGAGGTAGGTGGGGCTGAGAGAACTCGTAACACAAACTGCTTTTTTTTCAAGAACAGCTGTGCCAGAACTTGTGATTGACCCAAGGTCACATCAGCAGGTGCAAGTGGAGGAGTGGGGAATCAAACCCAGTTCTCCCAGATTAGTGTCCATGCACTTAACCACTACATCAAACTGGCAGGCTTGAGGATGCAGGCTTGACCAGTACATCTGGCTTGAGGATAAAATAGGAGCAAATTGTAGAGCTGGGAACAAAGGCTAAGATTCAGATTTCAAGTATTTCACTTATGGGTGCTGTGTGTGAGTGTGTGTGTGTGTACATACCATTGCCCCAAATGAAATGCAGCCATGAAGGGTCCCTTGATCTTCAGACTATAAGGAAGGCTGCATACAGGAAAGGGGGACTGAAATGCCCTTGTCCATGGACAGACCTTTGAATCCCAGCCAGGCTCTTCAGGTGCGGAAGAAAGGCTGAAGGGTGCGGAAGAAAGGCTGAAGGGAAGGGCTCAGAACTGAAAATGGCTCTCCCCTATGCAAAATCATAGAAATCTCCTGTGATGCATGAAGATTGAGATGTGCATATATGCCTCCATTAGGTCTATGAAGGCAAGGAATTCTCTGGGTTGTAGAGATTCCACAATTGACCGGAGAGTCTCCATGCAAAAATGTTTGGGCTTGACATACTTGTTCACAAACTTTAAATCCAGTATCGCCCTCCAGTCCCAATTCTTCTTGGGGATGGTAAAGAGGACGGAATAAATGCCCATTCCCTGCTGATCTGCAGGAACAGGCTCTATTGCCTGAATGTCCAACAAGTGAGTTATTGCAGCCCTTGTCCTGTCTCTCTTTATTGCATTTTTGTGTATCGGAGAGACAACAAACCTTTGAGGGGGGAACGCACGGAATTGTATCCTTCTGAGACAACGTCTGTGATCCATGCATCTGGGCAAGTGGCAGACCATGACTGTCTGAAGAGTGTCAGGCGTCCCCCCACTGGTGGTCAAATATAGTCATGCCCTAGGATCTTTGGGTCTTTGTCCCCTTTTTCTTGTTGGTTGGTGTTGGGTCTTGAGAATCTGTTGTTGAAGCCTCCTTGTCAAAAGGGTTGGCTGTTGTTGTTGCCCCATGTCGACCGTCTGTTATCCTGGCGAAACTGGGGTAGAATATGGTGCGTACAAAAGGAAGACAATTGCTCCCTTGTCTCCAAGATGGACAATTTTGGGAAGGGCTTTCTTCTTATCCCATGTCTCTACCAGGATCTTTTCCAGTGGGTCTCCAAAAAGCTTGTCACCTTGAAAAGGGTAGGCTATAACAATGGCCTTGGATTGATAATCTGCAGGCCAAGCCCTGAGCCAAACGATGCGGTGGACAGCAGCAGCGGACGCCATAGCCTTGGAGGCAAAAACCATGGTGTCCAAATAGCATCTGCAGTATAAGAGATGGCCTTCAGGACCCTATTGGCCCCTCCCAGAAGTCTGCGATTTTTATCTGGTAACATCTGGATTAGCTTCCTCATTCATACAATAGATGCTCTAGACACGGTAGATGCTGCAGCAGACGCCTTGATTGCCATGGTGTTGGCTTCGTGAGTCTTCCTCAAAGGGAACGCTGCACGCTTGTCAAGGTTGTTTCGTAAGTTGCCATGACAGTCTTCAGATCCCAGTCCTGAAGATTGCAGTGCTGTTACTGGTGCGTCAACTGTTGGTACCTGCAACATACTTGAAGCAAATGATGACACAGGATACAGTCTTTTAATGAACCCTGGGAATGGTTTGTTAGTCATTGGTCTCTCCCATTCTGCCTTCATTTCCCTTACACAAAAATCAGGGAAAGGGAAGGCCTGTTCTGAGTAGTCAACTGGGGGGAAGAACTCATCAGTGATCTCATCCCCCTCCCTTTGTTTCTTTTTTATCAGCTTCCTTGCTTCCTGATGGGCGAGAGCTCTGAATGTGAAGAGCTGATAGGGTTTTGGAAAGTAAGCACTGGAAAACTTCTCCCTTAAAAAAACGAAAGGATTGCTCTGGGACAGGAGGCTTCCTTTCCTCCTCTTCATTAAAGGAGAACTCCCCCTCCTCCTTTTTACTAGAGTCATGAGACAAACAGTCCTTTTCAAGTGGCTCATATATGCCCTTCCCCATAGGGAATCCTTTTTGGGCAGCCTTAGTAGGCCAGGAACCTCTGTCCTTATATCTCCTAGGAAATGGGGAGGTGGGAGGGGATGGGCATCTAGAATGAGAGCCCCTACCCCCCCCCCAATGGACAATCTCTTCTCTCATGGCCTTCCTGAAAAAAACCATCGCACTGGAGGAGAAGGGGGGAGGGGGACCGGATTTGCTATTGTTACCGGCCTGTGACTCAGCATTGTCCCCATCTCCATGAGCCCCATGGCTCAGAGTAGCATGGATGCATGAGTTATGCCCATATGTCTGAGGGCTTTCCATTTGCGGGAGTAGGCACTGATTGCCATTCCCATCTGAGTTAGAAAGCAGTGTGTTTTAAAATGGCTGCTGTGGGCGGCGCAGGCTCCTTCTGTGCTCTAGTTTTGGTGTGCTTCACCGCACCGCCCTCTCCTTACTCCTCCATCGACACTGTGGCAACTCTTTTCCTAGTTGCGCAGTCTTTCTCCTGTTCGTCATGCCCGGTAGCGTCTCTCTCCAGGGTAGATAGGAAGCCATTGCTATCGTCTCTTGCTGCCATTGTAGCAGCAAAATAAGGCTTGTGCAGAGTAAAATAAAAGCACTGTAGCAGAAAAACTCCAGTCCTGCAATGGGGGGGGGGCAGAAGAGGGAGACGAGGAAGCTTCTTTTTTTTTTTGGTAGGTTAGGAAGTAGAGAAGAAGTAAGGAATAACAAAGAAATAGCAAAGAGAGAGAATTAGGATCAAAAATAAGTATAGGGATAGGCAAAGCCTAGACCTAGCTGCTCTCCCTACTGACGCAGGAAAAGAACTGGGCCTAGGGTGACTCCCCCCACAGGAAACAGGAAGTTTGAATTGTTCCTGCCTCCCTGAATGATGGATGGGAAGCACCCACCACAAGATGGTCTCCACCTCAGATGGAGAATGTGATTAAATATTCCTCCCCATCAATATATGAATATGATAATTCATACAGATACATTCAAGAATGAATTTGGAAATTCTTACATAACTGATATTTTGTGAAGATACAACAAGGCATAGCAAGCTTTGTATCAATAAAATTGATCAAGATATATGATCATCCCAGGGAGTGCTTGATTTGACTTGTCACCCTATATAAGTCTCTCTAACACAAATACATAGCACAACTGTACAATTATACAGAAAACCAAATATGCCAAGTTCTATACAATCATTTTGTCACATTCCAATTATATCCTTTAGAAGAAGACTGAATTTACTGCACAGCACACTGAGCCAAACAACAGTAAAACTAGTTTCTAGGACTATATGCACCAAAACATTGCAGTTTATTTTAGAGGTTTGACCGCCTTGCTATCTAGGTGAGAAAATAACTAGCCTAAGGAAAAATATAATTCATGAAACACTAACAACCACAAAGTCCATTTAACTGACCACTGGGCTTGTTTCTTAAATGCTGCCTTCATGACGATTAGTTTATAGTGACAGTGAAGTTGATATAATCTCAAGTGCTTACTTTACTAATTATGCACATGGATAAGCAAGTCAACAGCTTGATTCAATTTGGTGATATCACTGGAGAGACCTAAATATTGTTCAAATAACTTAAATAAAAACATCTACATTAAATTTAGGAAGCTATTTTGAATAAACACAAGCATGCCTCTACTTACATTTGAAAACTTGCACAGTAAGTTTTATAACACACACAGTAATATCTTTATATTTGATATAATACTGTATTCTATGGCACTGTTTATTGAATGCATTGTCTTGCTTTTGCTGTCTTGGCATCTGCTTTTGTAATCAATTTTCTTGATTGTTCAAGGTATACCAGGTCTTAGACTTTAGTCTGCATTATCTTCTGATTTTGTAATCCTAGTAATACTGCATTGTTCGTTGGATATTTTATGAAAGTTTGACTGCATTTTTAAAAAATTTTGTTCCCCCTTGAGTCTTAGCAAAGAAGGCAGGCTACAAATGAAGTAAATAAACAAATACAGTCAGGGCAATATTGATAGGAGCACAAGAGAAATTGGGAGTGATAGTAGGATGGTAAAGGAGGGCCATGTCTAGAGACAAAGAGGCCAAGGCAGGCAAGGGTTGCTGGAGAGGTAAACATGTTTTAGGTGTCTGTATGTCAATGCTAGAAGTCTCTGAGCCAAGATGGGGGAACTGGAGTGCTTGGTGCTCAATTACAATTTAGATATAGTAGGTATCTTAAGGTTTCCATGGTGGAATGGGGAAAATCTATGGGATACAGTCATCACTGGGTATAAGCTCTATGGGTGGAAGAGGGAAGGACAGGTTGGGGGTGCTAAGGCAATCCTGCTGAGCAAACCTCCCCGGCAGCTGTAAGCATCCCACCTCCTCTCCTACACCTGACAGGCAGCTGCCTGTCCAGTGTAGGAATGGGAGGGAGGAGGAGTATTAGAAGCCAGTGTGGAGGCAGGGCTGACAGGGTCACTAAGGCATTACTGCTGGGGTGGGCTCCCTCATGGCTTTAAGCACCCTGCAACTACTGCTGCACCTGACAGACAACCACCTGTTAGGTGTAGGAAGTTGGGAGAGTGTGTTGGACGCCATCCCACCTCCTCTCCTACACCTGACAGGCAACTGCCTGTCCAGTGTAGGAGGGAGAGGGGGAGGGAATGAGTATTAGAAGCCACTGTGGAGGTGGGGCTGCACGTGACAGACAACCCGCCTGTTAGGTGTAGGAGGTGGGGGGGACGTGTGTTGGAAGCCATCTGAGAGGCTGGGCCAGCAGCTTTGCTTCACCTCACAGGTGGTTGTTGGCCACTCCTGATTTCCTCAACTGTCATTAGCTCTCTGCAGTCCCCTGTAACTGTTGGGTTTTTTAACCTCAGAACACTGAGCTCTGCAGCTGACTAGTCAGAGAGTGGGGGGTGCAGGGAGGCAGCTGCCTGGCAGCTGCATAGGAATGAATGAGGGGGAGCATATTTTACCCCTTTTGACCCATTTAGGGGTTGAATTTCTAAAAATCCCTTCTTAACGAGCACCTACGCCATGGTAGGAGTGTTCTGTCTGAATTTGGTGTCTCTAGGTCCAGCGGTTTGGCCTGGGTGTTGATTTTAAGGTGAAGGGGCAAATGATTAAAATGTGGAATTTGTTGGCAAAGGATGCACTGATGACCACAGGCATAGACAGCTTTAAGAGAGGATTACACAGATTCAAGGGGTATAGGTCTACCAGTGGTTACCAGGGAGCCTCCACATTTAAAGGCAGTCAATCTCTGAATACCCGTGCCAGGAAGCAACATCAGGGGAAGGCCTCGGCCTCTATGCCCTATTGTTGGACCTCCAGAGGAACTGATTGGCCACTGTGTGAGACAGGATGCTGGGCTAGATGGACCACTGGCCTGATCTTGCAGGGCTCTTCTTATGTTCTGGGGACCCACGAGAAACTCATGGGAAAATTCACCTGCTGGTCCCTGCTTTGTCTTCTGACTCCTGACACCTGCTTCCAGTCACATGTTGTGATCTGAGTTTGGTAACTGGGCCCAAAAAGTACCTGGGAAGTGCAGAACGTGCCTCTCCACACAAGTGCCCCTGGGAAAAAGATATTGTGTGGATAGGCCCATAGACTTGATGTAGTTCCACCATTATTAGAATTAATGCTGAATGATCATGTGTAGTGAATTTGTTATTTCAACATGTAATTTTAGTCTGCAAATATGTTCATATCTATAAGAACACACACACTTTTTGGTGGAAAACACTTATGAAATATAATTTACCTCTAGTTTTGGTATGTTCTGGTAACGCCAAGCTATTTTCATGGATTCCTGAGAATCTTGCTTGCCTTTCATAGATGCTGCTGCTTCCTCCTCCATTGTACTGACAGAAGTATTCAAGAAAGGTGATGGAAGCTCCTAAACCAAGAGATTAAAAAAATAAAACAGCATAAGATTTTCAGGCAAGCTATTTTATTAAACATTTCAATCAAGTATGGTTAGTTAACATTATTACAAAGAGCATACAAAGGTAATTATGGATATCTGGGACCTGTTCACTTCCTTGTTTACTCAAAAGCATACTGGTTTCCGCGACACTTATCTTCTGTTAACTGTGTATAGGTCTACAGCTTTAATTATTGAATACAGACTGTGAACATGTTATACATTGTCATACATAACATATTTGTACTCTTTGTTCAATGATTAACAAGGAAATCTTCAACATTAACCATTTTTTTGATGGACCAAATAAGTAAGACTCCAGGAGATCCCTGATCAGTATTAAAATGTTAACATTGTTTGGGGTCTGACTCAGACTGGGGCTGTGCCACAGGCAAGCAAAAGAGTTTAACTATCCCATCATTACACGGATTTGCCAATCAAACACCCCCCCCCCACTCACACATATAAACATTATTGTTAGCTCTGGAAGGGGTATAAGACAAACACCCTCTTTTTGCATATATTTTGTTTCCAGGACCAGTAACTGTGCATGTGTGTTTTCTGATGGCCAAAAACCCATGTAGGGTTTTTTTTCTCTGAGCCCCAGTCTCAATCAGGGGCCAGGCATCATGCAGAAGCTATTAACTCTTTTAAAAAATGCTGGGAGTATTTGATCATGGCGCTCCTGGTGTCATGTCTGTTTTGGCACTGATCAACAAATGTATTTACAACCTGTTCCTTAAATCATTCACATAATTGCCAAAGTATATGTATCATGCTTCTATTCTTTCCTCTGGGGTGGTGGAAAGTGTCATCAAGTTGTGGCAGATTTAAGGCAATCCTGTAAGGCTTTCAAGGGTAAGAAATGAACACAGGTGGTTTGCCATTGCCTGCTTCTGTATAGCAACCTTAGATTTCCTTGGTGGTCTCCCATCCAAGTACTAACCAGGATCTACCCTGTTGAGCTTCCACGATCTGATGAGATCAGGCTAGCTTGGGGCATCCAGGTCAGGGCACTGTTTCCCCTACCAGGGCTAAAATGCCTCAACTGGGGGGAAGGGTCACGGAAAAGAGCTAACCATCATCTTCCCAAGCCCTGATTCATATCAATACATCCCCAGTACTCCACAGTGGGCTTTTGCAGCTGAATTAATGTCAGAAGAGCTGGTGATAAATCTGCAATAACATCTCTAATTTGGCCCTAAGACATCAAAACAAGTACGCACACATAACACAATTACATCTGGTTCTTAAACCTCCTGAGCACCCACGATTCCCATCCATCTGCGTTTCCTATCAGTCTCAAAATATAAAGTTTCTGCCACAAACAGAATGGGGAGAGGAAACGTAGAAACCTTCCCATCATCCTGTTTCTGATTATCAGACATGTCTAATAAACCATGTCTAATGTCAACCACTCAAGTGATCTCAAAACAGCAGCAAAGCCAAAATATCCTTAAGCAAGTAGTCAGGGTTGATAATATAGTACTGCAGCTACATAACAGTTATATATTTATATATATTATATTTATTTATAGTTTCAATTTATATACTGCTCTAACCCCGAGGGGTCTTTGAGCGGTTTACACAGTATTTAATTTGATCTCTAACTAGGGCCACAATTTATAGGGAGGTGACATCCTACCCGCACCCAGGCAGCAGGGCTTCTTGACTTCATTCCGGTGGGTCTCAGGCGTCAGCATTCCTTTCTCCGGCTCAGCGGGCTCTTCCCGGCAGGCCTTGTCCTCGGTGCACGGCCTTGCATCAGCAACAGCCCCGGCCACGTCCCTTTCGGCTCTGCCGCGTCGCGCTGCCGCGCTGCCTGTCCCTCCGTGACTCTGCCCTCTGCCAGATTCAGCCACCTGGTGTTGCTTTCCACCGCCGCCGCCGTCACCACCATCACCGCCGCATCGCTGGTGCCTCCTGCTGCACACCCCAAGGAGGGAGGGTGCCCCCCGCCACCTACAGGCAGGTACCCATTTATCTACTTGCTATATAGTTAATGTTTTCGAACCGCTGGGTGGGCGGGAGCTGGGACTAGGGCCAGGACCTCACCCTGGCCGTGGTGGGTCTCGAACAGCCATAGTGGCTGTTCACTGATGTTATAGGAGGCGTGCTACTGCCTGCGCCACCGCTCCCTTGCCTCAGTTGTGAGTCAAAGTACACAGTCTCTTAACCATACTATGATATCATACAAGTACCACTGATAAATGTTATTAAAATTCCTGCCAAGTGTTATGTATTTCCCATTTCATTTTTTGAAAAGGCGACGTACAAGTTATATATATACAAATAAACCAAGTGTACCACTAATGATTTGGGAAGCATGCAAATTGAAATGTTTGCATATGCTTTTTAGCCTATTGATTTTTGTAGCAATTAAAATACTAAACTTGGTCAGCTGGAGTGTTTTTTAAAAAAATACTGTTAAACATACTGCATACTGGTAGGGGAAACATATTGCATACATTTTCTTCCCCATGTTGGGGGCCAAAATGATGAACAGAGAGTCATTTTTTCCATGTGGATCAGGTATGTCTTCAGTGCCCTCTGAACATCCAGGGTATGCCATAACTTCTCCCTGGGGTGTTTCGGAGTTGGACAGAAGGTATTTCCTGAGTTCTGTGGAAGGTGGAAGAGATTTTTGGCAGAAAGATGGGGTCAGTACAGAGCACCACCTTGTCTTTATGGAAGATACAAAGTTCAGATTTGATCAACAAGGTGCCTAGCTCCAAATTCTCCTGGCGGAGGTAACTGCCATAAGGAAGATGGTCTTCATCTGTAGCCATCAGACTGGTACTTCCTTGATTGGTTCAAAGGGATGTTCAGTCAGCACTGATAGTACTGCGTGAAGCCACCACATGGAGAATTGATGTATCACAGGAGAGCTCTTGAGAGTAGCTCCACATTGAAAGCATTGGACATGAGGACGGCTAGACAAGTGAAAACCGCCCACTGGAAGTAAGACTGTGGCCAGAACGGCCACCTATTTCCTGAGAGTGGCTGTTTTGAGACCAGACGTGAGGCCATCTTGGAGAAAGTTCAGTACTGTGTCTAGTGAAGGACGAAGCACATCCACTGCTTTCCTCCTGCCCCAATGGGTGAAGGCCTTCCATGAGGCATTATGAATTCTAATTATGGACTAGAAGGGTGTTGGTTTCCTCTTGTGAATAGCCCTTCTTTAGGAAGGTGTCTAGTTCAATTTCCACATGGTTAAGCAATCTGGATGAGAGTGCCAGTCCATCCCCTGATGAAGCATGTCCAGAGGAGTTGGCAAGGTGAATGGTTGTTGACGAGTGGAGAATCAGATTGAAGAGAGAGAACCAGTAACACTTCCATCCCCTGCTCCCAGATCTTCTGCAGAAGCTTGGGAATGACTGGAATGGGGGGGAAGGCATAGAGAAGGCCTGCCAGCCACGGGGATGTCAACACATCTTTCCCCTCTGCCAGTGGATGAAAGAATCTGGTTATGAACCTTGATAACTGATGGTTGTCCTGAGATGCAAAGAGATGTAGGAGAGGAGTTCTGAATCTTGATATAATCAGCCAGAAGATCTCTTTCTTCAGGAACCACTCTCCCTGCCAAATTATTAAGGCAATAGAAAAGCAATCAGTAAGAAAAATAGTAGGCAGAGCTTGCTACAGAACTGCTGTCCCTCTGAGGAAGGAACAGAACTGAAGAAAAGGGTGTCCCACACACCAGACAGAAAGGAGAAGAATCTAGTTCCTGTCTCCCTGATTGGAGGGTGGGAAGCACCCAAAGATATCCTCTGCCTCAGAGGGAGAATGTTGGAGGCAAGGACCAATCAGGCCGCATATGCAAATGACCTCTGTGTTCTGACTGGCTGTGGGGGGAAAGAAGATGACGGGCAGAATAGAATGAGACCCAATCAGCCTGCATATGCAAATAACCTTGAAAGCCTGGCCCAATCAGGAAGAAGGTGAGACCTTGTGAACACAGCTAGCCTTTTATGTATATATAGATATGCCCTCCTGAACCATTCTGTTTTATGCATTCTGCTGAATTATTTAAAAATAAGAACGGAGACCCACGATACTTGCAGGGGTGAGGAGCTCCATGGGGAGGAGGAGGAAGCAGCTGCAGGTAAGCCTTCTTCCCCTCTGGTACCAACGGCGAGGCCCATGTGGTTCCTGCCAGGTCCACCAAGCCTTCCCCCCCACACCAACAGCGAGGCCCATGCGCCGGGCCCACTCAGCCTTCTTCCCCACACACTGGCACCAATGGCGAGGCCCATGTGGCTCCTGCCAAGTCCACCAAACCTTCCCTCTGCACCAATGGCAAGGCCTACGCGGCTCCCGCTGGGCCCACCAAGCCTTCCCCCTCGCACCAATGGTGAGGCCTGCATGGCTCCCGCCGGGTCCACAAGTCTTCTCCCACAGCACCAATGGCGAGGCCTCCACAGTTCCCAGCCGTTGGGCCCGTCAAGCTTTCTCCCACCAGCGGTGGCAGCGGCAGCAGCAGTGAGGCCTGAGCAGCCAGCCCACCAAGCCTTCTCCTGCTCCCCCCCAAGTGGCGGTGGCGAGGCAGTTCTCAGAGTGTTCTCTGTGTATGCGCAGGGAATGCACTTTGACTTTTGGGGGGATTTAAGTATCCCCCTATATTTTTTATAGATTTCAGATTTTTCTGCACATCTGGGGATTGCCCCAAATGTGCAGGAAAATCTCTTTGCCCCCCAGGTGACCCCGATGTGTGGATTTAGATATCTGCACGCAGGGGGTGCCTTGGCTATTAGATATGTGGGTTCTAGAATACAAAGGTGATAACCAAAACTTTGAATTGAACCTGCTAACTAATCCATAGGCAATGGAACTACTTCAGGATAGGTGTAAAATGCATATTCTGCATAGTCTAATAATAGCCAAGCTACAGTGTTCTGTATCACCTGGAGTTTCCAAGTTACTGTTGTATGGATCTACGTAGCCAGATTGGCTGGGTCAAGGTAAATCAGGCTATGGGAAGAAGTATTTTTCACTTCTTCCTCTAGCAATAATGCTGGGTGCAGTAAAACCCCTAGACTCTAACTGAGTCAGTGAATGATTATACTGTGAGGCTTACATTGTTCTCCTCTCCTCTATTTTATCCTCATGACAACCCTGAGAGGTAGGTTAGGATGAGAGTATATGACTGGCCCCAGGTCCCTGGCAAGCTCCAATGCAAAGTGGGGATTTGAATCTGGGTCTCCCAGATCCTAGTTCTATACTCTAACCACTACACTATATTTTCTGTCATGCATGAATAAACCAAGAAAGAAAAAGGAGAAACAAGGTTGTCAAGTTCTATGGAAGTTCAACCACATGCAAGCAATCTGCCTGCACTTGGAAGGATTATGTCTTTTGCGTGCGGTATTTCAGCATCATCATTGTGTACAGTAACATGTTTTTAATCTAGTAATACATTACTATGATGAGTCAATTTCATAATATAAGGTGGCAAAATTAACGGGGAGGGTAGATATTTCCTGTTATTCATGCATTTATGTTACAGAACATTAATTAATTAATTAATTAAATGTGGACCCTGTCCTCCCAAGAAACAGTCTCAGGGTGGCTATTATTCTTGTTATTCTTTTATTTGCTATACTTTATTTTATTTATAATTTCAGTTTATATACTGCCCTTCCTTGAGTTCACATGGCTCAGGGTGGTTGACAACAAAAAATACAATATAAAACCAAGAATAAAACCATTAAGTTAAAGTTAAAAGAACATCAAATGGCATCAAAGTAGATACAATATGTATTACCATCCCGCAAAGCAGGAGAAAGCGAACTGTGGGGGCAAAGAGATTGCCAGATAAGATGGTACCCGTTGCTGTCCTCAACCAAAAGCCTGGCTGAAAATCTCTGCCTTACGTGTCCTGCGGAACTGCATAAGGTCCCAACAGGCATTGATGTAATTTAGCAGCTAGTTCCACCAGGTATGAGCCAGGGCTGAAAAAGCCCTGGCTCTGGCCAAGGACAGCTGGACATCTTCAGGACTAGGGATCACAAGTACATTATTTTCAGCAGAGCATAAAGTTCTTCAGGGGACATACCAGAGGAGGAGGCCCTGAAGAGACATGGGTCCCAGAAAGCTCAAGGCTTTAAAGGTCGATACCAAAACCTTGAACCTGACCCAGTACTCCACTGGGAGTCAATGCGGTTGGCGCAGCACAGGCTGAATATGTGCAGTCTGTGGTGTCCCAGTCAGGACCCATGCTGCCACATTCTGGACCAGTTGGAGTTTCCGGATCAGTCTCAAGGGCAGGCCAGCATAGAGCGAGCTACAGTAATCCAATCCAGAGGTGACCATTGCATGGATTACTGTGGCCAGGTCAGGGTGAGACAGGAAAGGGGCCAGCAGCGTAGCCTGGCGCAGCTGGTAGAACATCAACTTGGCAACGTTTGTGATTTGGAACTCCATGGACAAGGTGGTTTGCGCCAGTATTAGAAGTCTACCATCAAGAGTGGAAAGTTGTGACCCCAGTCCCGAGTCTCCCCCACCCAGCCACAGAACCTCCATCTTGACTGGATTCAGTTTCAGACGACTCTTCCTCAGCCATCCCACCATGGCCTTCAGCCCCTTGGCCAGATTTTATGGGGTGGAGTCCATATGGTTGCCCATCAGCAGATACAGCTGAGTGTCATCAGTGATTACACCAAAGCCCAAAATTCCATGCCAGCTGGGTGAGGGGGCGCATATAGATGTTAAGCAATATTTGGGAGAGGATTGCCCCCTGCAGAACCCCACATATTATGGGGGATCCTAGTTGATGCCCTCCCCCATAGTGCCACCCTTTGTCCCTGACCTTGGAGGAATGAGGTAAAACCACCACACAATCTCCTATTTTGGTGAGGTGGTGGGTCAACAGGTCATCATTGATTTTGTTGAACGCTGCTGTAAGATCTAGCCATAACAGCAGTGCCAACCCGCCTCGATCCAGCTGCCTATTGGAGATCATCTGTGAGGGTGACCAACACTATCTCAGTCCCGTGGCCAGGGTGGAAACCAGACTGGAATGGGTCAAGTGCCATTGTGTCATCCAGGAAATGCTGGTGCTGCTCGGTTACCACTCTCTCAATTACCTTGTCCAGGAATGATAAGTTTGAAACTGGATGGTAAATGGAAGGATCTAAAGGAACCAAGGATGGCTTTTTCAAGAGTGATATTACCACAGCCTCCTTCAGACCCTTTGGATAGACCCCCGAATCCAGGGACAGGTTGATAATGTCCATCAGATGGCCCTGTATTTCCTCACCACTGGCTTTCACTAGCCATGAGAGACATGGATATGGGAAGCATGTGGTAAGCCTAACAGCACCCAGGATCCTGTTGACATCAGTCAGTGAGAGTCAGCTGAAGGTGTCGAATACTGAATTCAAAGATAGCCAAGGGGACTCCAGTTCATGTACTACCAACATTGGCCAGCAGGTTGTGGCAAAGTGACAGGACTTTATCCACAAAAATGCTCACAGATGCTTTGCAGCTAATAGCCAAATTATTAATATTTTGTGTTCTCTCAGTAAGAGAGGTTAAAGATCAAATCACCCTAAACAATTGTGCCAGGTAAGAGCTAGCAGATGTGACGGAGGCTGAGTAAAATTCTCCTTTTGCAGCCTTCACTACCATCTCCCGGGATTTCATAAACATCCTATAAGGTTCTCTTATAGCTTTGTTGTGAACATGCCATCAAACTTGCTCTAGTCATCTAACCTCCCGCTTAATTCCCCTAAATTCCATAGTAAACCAGGGGGGTGATTTTGAGTGGGGGCGAAGAGGACGTTGGGGGGCGACTTTGTTGATGTCTTCAGAGAGACCTGAATTCTAGTCCTCTATCAGAGCATCTAAGGAGTTGCCGGAGGGCACTGGATCACACAGAGCATTCTGGAAACCAACTGGATTCATTCGTCTCCATTGGCGAGCATAAATGTTTTATCATAATAATGTAGGGATAAAGATGGATGGGGATCTTTTAAAATCTTAAATGGCCATAAGCAAAAATTTAATTATTTTGTCATAAGTTACTTGTATTATCGTTTAGTATTTCAGGCATTAGTGTTAGCTTCACTTTATTTATTACATGGATACTTTTGTATCTTAGCTACATTTTATTTGAACAAAGTTTGAGTCCAGTGGCACCTTTAAGACCAACAAAATTTTATTCAAGGTATAAGCTTTCGTATACAAGCATGCTTCTTCGGATACAGACGTGTGTTTCCACACAAAAGCTTATACCCACCTGAATCTATCTACATTTTATTTATTAGGGTTGGTATAATCCAGTTTAAATTAGTTTCCCAGGTATCTTATTCGCATTCAGTAAAATTACCTTCCTTTTTTCCAGTAACACCTGCAAGAAATTATTGTGTACAGTTATCTTGATGTCAATTATTCAGAAATAAGTCAATGTAGCCCTAGCCCACTGTTGTGGAAGAGATTATCATTAGAATAAACCCTGTGCAAGCATTCACTTAATTCCCTAAGCCTCTCATTGTTTTCTATTCTGCTTCTCACAAAAGACACACCTGCTACTCTTCTCACACTGTAGAAGAGGTGACTGATAGTATCATCCTAAACACAGTTACACCCTGCTACGTCCACTGAAATCAATTGTCTTAGAAGAGCATAAGTGATTAGGATGGCAGTGCGGTGATCCTGACTAGATTAAAATCTTCCTATAGGTGACAGCCACACTATCTTGGTATCTACTTCAGCATTCCCCCTCCCCTGTATCAGCAATTCTTTTTTGAAGTCCCATAGGATTTTGCTTTCTATAACAATGCTGGTGATTATGATTTGATTTGTGTCCACAGACACATCTGAGAAAGCAGGCAGTTGCCTTACAGAGTGACACTGGACACACAAGCACCACCTCCAAATACCCTGCAGCATTCTTTACCTACCACACCTGACATTCCTAAATCATGGCTGGGGGGCTGAGATAGAACAGAAAAAAGGAAGTATGCCAGTAGTCTGAAAATAACTGAGTGCAGTGAACAGCCCTTCCTGACTTCTGCATCTCAGTGTTAGCTTGTTAATATATCTGGAGAGAAAACGTGAATTACAATTATCAGCAGAAATAAACTCCTGTTGAACATGCTATTCATATGGTGATAAACCCAAATTTTAATACCAAATCCTTCAACTGGTACTTAGAGTGTACAGTGTACACAGTTTGGTGTAGTGGTTAGGTGCGCGGACTCTAATCTGGGAGAACCAGGTTTGATTCCCCACTCCTCCATTTGCACCTGCTGGATGACCTTGGGCAAGCCATAGTTCTGGCACAGCTGTTCTTGAAAAAGAGCAGTTTCTGTCAGAGCTCTCTCAGCCCCACCTACCTCACAGGGTGTCTGTTGTGGGGAGGGGAAGGGAAAGGAATTTGTAAACTGCTCTGAGACTCCTTTGGGTAGTGAAGGGCAGGGTATAAATCCAATCTCTTCTTCTTCTTCTTGCATATCATATCAAAACAAACCTTTAAATCACTTTCTTGGATGGTTAATAAACAGTAATGGGGAAAAAACTGTACATATTGTTACCCACACTGGACTCACAGAAGGGAAAATAAGCTTTAAAAAGGGCTCCAGAAAGGAATAACACAAGATGTTTGTAGTATCTGCATAACATGGTGGATCTCGGCAGTGGTACCCCAAAATAAAATTATGAAGAGAGTGAGAGTGATCGTAAACGAATTATTTTATTATATACAAAACAAAATAAAATGAATAATAATTTAAGGATTTTACACTGGGCACCTGAGAACTAATTCCCTAAGTAACCACACATGCACAAACACACACGTCAACTAGAGGACACACTTATAAAAGGTAGGAGGGAGGAAATTGTTTTAGGGAAGGGATGTATGACCTGAAATCCTGGGTTTAAGGTCTGGAGAGAACCAGGGGCAAACACAGCTGAGCTCCAATGAGCAGAGTAAGGAGCTGGCTAAGCAAGGAGAAAAAGACTGCGAAGTGCAGCAGGAGTTTTCAGCAGGAAACCAGAGTTCTTCTGACCAAGCAGAGATCTGGCCCAGGGATCAGAGAAACAATTTGCTACGGCATGGGGTTCTTCTTTTATGGATAGAAGATCCTCAGGGAAGGTGGGATTTGGGCCATCCTGGCTTTGGATTGGATCAAGATAAAAAGTTTGAATTTCACTGGCTACTTAAAAGTTAACTGCTGTCAATTTTTGGCAGGGAAAAGTGGGGGAAATATGTTGATTAAGCTATTGTGAGCCAAATCTGCATGGGCACAGAGAGCTTGGGTGAGGCAACATGATTAACGTACTTTAATTAGGTTGGAGGGAGCCAGTTCTGCATTGACGCAAAAGGTTGGGTGAGTCAAGATAGCTTCTGAAACAGGATGGAGCATAAATTAATGACCTGAGTGCCCTCCTTGATTGAGTAAAAAAAATGAAAAAGAGGAACCAGCTGCTGGTTAATGAAAAATCAACTTCCTTGGGCAGACACCTCTGGGCTATGTTAGGATATTCCAGTGTTGAAAAGTCTTTTGTTATTGAGAATGAAGTGAAGTCTTATTACTATTGAGACCCTGGGTTGGCAGAGATTGCACATTTCCAGCACACCCTTCCTCTCTTGTCCCTGGGAATTTCCAGTGTCATGGCTGAACTCAGGTGCCTTTATGAGACTCCCCAAGTTTCAGGTTCCCTTGGCACTTAGGCTCTAAAAATGGTGTCTATTAAAACAACTAAGTCCAAAAACAAGAGTGGGACCCCACTAACCAAGGGGTCTCGGCTGGAGGACGGGGGGCTTTATTCAGATACAAGCACAATAAAAGTAAGTTAATAAAGAAAAGAATCTTGAAACACTGTTTAAACAATTTAGTTTGAAAATAGGATACTTAGACTTTACAAATATAGGCCCCCCGAAGGGGTTTTTTTATTGCATTTCAGGGAAGGAATACTAATTTCCTACCTCTAAACTCTATGGGAGACGGGAGAGGGCAACTAATACACCATCAACTACTGGAATGGGGAAGGAAAACTAAGACCCTATCTCTAAACATACCAATGGATATAGGGAAGGATCAACTAACGGGGTGACATGATCTGGTTACATAGATATATATCCTTGTCACCTAGTAGTACAAAAAATTGTTGCTGCTTATAAAATTTTAACAAAGATTGGTAAAAAAAAGGAGAAAACATTAGCTGGTTAATCAAAAACTGCATTATCAACAATTATCTTGGTTTTCGAGTCTTTTCTTATTGTGTTTCTTCTTTCCTCGGGGTTTGGGAGCGGCTGCTCCTTTCTCTGATTCTGAAGTGTCTGGAGAACTGTAAAGTTTAGAACTATCACTTGATGAATCCTGTGAGTAGGATTCTTCATCTTCTTCTACCTCCTCGTCCTCAGTTTTTGGTTTCTTGTCCTTCTTGTGTTGCACTAAATTGAAGTATTGGTCCACAACCTTTTTTTCCTTAGGAATAGTATCGATATTAATTTTTTTATCTTCATACTTAAAACTCAGTCCTTCTGGGAATAACCATCTATAAGGCACTCCTTTTTTCTGTAGATGGAGAGTCAGTTCCCTGTAGAGCCTCCTCCGCTTCCGGATTTCAAAGGGGATATCCTTCAAGATTTTTATCTCTTCATTCTTGATTTTTAAAGGTTTCCCCTGTGTAGATTTCAGCACCAGATCTCTGGTAGACCTTCTCTTGAATTTCATGCATATTTCTCCCGGGAGTTTTTGTTTTTTTTAAATAAAGTCTGGATAAGTCCTGTAAGCCCAGTCCATCTCCTTCAAGAAATCTTCCTGTTTGTAATCCATTAATGGAGCAAGAGCTTCTGCTAGATGACCCTTTAAGTCCTTGTTCTTTTCCTCTGGCACTCCCTGGAAGCATAGAATGTACACAGATCTTTCCAGCTGGAGCTGTGTTAATTGTGTTTTGTTGGAGGTTCTTTCTTTCTCTGCTTCATCCGCTCTTTTGTTGATACTCCCCGTCTGTTTTTCCATCTTTTAAAATGTATTTTCAGTTACAGAGGTTCTTTTGTCCATTTGAGTCAATTGTTTTTGCAAATTGTCCATTTTGGCATTGAGATTAGTCATCTGTTCCATTAGGGGGCACAGTGTGTTCATCAACAGTGCAGATATATCTGCTGCTACTTCCTGGTTCTGGGAGGGAGTCGTTGGTAGACTATTTCCGGCTGACATTTTTTTCTCCAATCCCGCCTTCCGCCCTCTCCCAGCCATATTATCAAAAGAAGTAAGTTCCCCAAAACAAAGTAAAAGTTTGCTGAATTTAATCCACTTAACGTTCTTATGCAGCTTTTGATTTCGTTAGTAATCTGATGCATTTAGCTTGACTCAAAGTTCTTTATTTGTGCTTTAAAACCGCCTTGCTTTAAGTGTGTGTGGGGGTGAAGTCTGGAGTTTCCCCCTCCCCTGCCGCTTTGCACTTAGGCACTTTTAATTGCTACCAAGGTTCTCGTGGCGAATTGACACACTTTGCGATTTGAGCAGAGTGGACAGCAGTATCTGGCGACAGTTTGGGCTTTACCTGGCCCAACGCAGCACTCCCCAGGCGGGGGAGTGGCAAGCAAGCAGCCAAGCCTGAGAGGGGGTTGAGATCGGTGTGGATAAGCCTCGGAGGAGGCTTGTTTACACCTTGATCTCCCTCCGCGAAGAGGGCAGTTGCAAATCAGCACTACAGATACCAGCTGGGCTGAGAATTCAGCATAAATCCGTCATCTACCGGCCTCTTTAACATCAAGCTTAACATCGGTTACAGAAGAAGCACTGCGAAACCCCGAGATTACAAGCAAGGTAAAAAATGAACAATTGCTTACCGGTTTAAAGAAGAAGGCAAAATCTAAACGTTCGGATAAGTGTAAAAAGCTTCAATGAACTAATCCGCTTGATTTAAAAGTAAAAAGAAAGCTTTCCTTTAGAGAAAACGGCTGAAAAGTAACTTTGTTTTGCATTCCTGTGGTCAGCTAAGACTAAACTTTGCGTAGCAGAAACGAAACTGACTGTGATTCTATGATACAGGAAGTAGGCTAGAGTGGATGTTTTCGATGTTGCTGTGCCGGAAGTAGACGGACGTTTTAGAGTGTGGCACCGGAAGTTGGATTACAGTGACGGACAGATAAACAGGAAGTTCTGAAGGAGCCTACTCTAGCCAGAAAATCATAGAGAAATTGCGCCCGCCATTTTGAGGAGGACTAAATTTTAAAAAGTTATTTTTAAGCCGAAAAAGCACTGGAAGAAGTTATAAAGGTGGCGATTTGGCTTGAGGATTGCTAATATAAAGATCGATTAGCCCTGAACTCGCTTTCAAGACGGATTTGAGGTCAAGACCAAGGGCTGCCTCATCACCTAGTCCAAGAATGACTGCAAAGGAAAAAAAGAGTGGCAGGCTGCTATGGAAGCGATGGAGAAACGGATGACTGAAGTGGTGCAGAGTTTGGGAAAGCAAATAGAATCACAGCTGCAACAACAGTTGCAACAACAGCTGCAAATACAACTGGAGCAAATAGAATAAGTACAAGTACAAGTACAGAAAAAAAATATGGAAGAGTTAAAAGAACTGGTACTAACAGAAGTGGCAGGGATAAAAAAAGATACAGAAGAAGTTAAAAAAGAGGTTAAAAGTCTGGTGACAAAATCAGAAGAAATGGAACAGAAAGTTAAAAGAACCCTGTCAGAAAATACAAGACTGGAGTCCATGATGGAATATAGGGCCACTCAGAAACACTTGAGATTGAGAGGAATCGAAGAGGAGGAAGATCAAGATTTACGGGCCCTAGTAATTAACACATTGACAACTTACATAGGGGAAGATGTTGGAGACTTGGATCCAGACTTTGACCTGATTTACAGAGTAAATTCAGCGTATGCCAAGAGAAAGCAATTACCCAGAGATGTGATTGTTCAATTTGTGACTACTAAAATGAAGGAAGACGTTTTCAAGAAGCAATTTACACAACCGTTGGAAATTAATGGAAAAAAAATAATAATTTTGAGAGAAATTCCGAGATCGATCTTACAAGACAGAAAGAAATTCAAGAAACTAACAGATAGGTTAAAAGAAATGAGTATCAGGTTTAGATGGGAGATTCCATATGGATTATCATTTACATACAATTCGGTGAGATTTACTCTTAAAACGGAAGGAGACATCTACAGATTCAAAGAGAACAACTTTGATGATTTCAAAGATATTTAATTCAAAACAACTATGGATTACAAATTTTTATCTTGGAACGTAAATGGACTAAATTCACCAAGCAAAAGAAGATTAGTGAATCATTGGCTAGAGAAACAAAAATGTAACATAATTTGTTTGCAAGAAACACATATCAGAAAACAAGATAATAAATATTTGGTTAATAAAAAATTGGGAAAAGAATTTCATTCATCAGCAGTTAATAAGAAAAAAGGAACAGTGATATACATTACCAAAGAATTGGAACCTAAACAAATCTTCTCAGACAAAGAAGGAAGATATGTTGGCGTGGAATTAATGATGAATAGAAAAAAGACATTGCTTGTAAATATATATGCACCCAATGGGGCAAAAGAGACTTTTTTTAATGATTTGACTAAAGAGTTGGACTGTTTAAATTATGATCAAATAGTCCTTGCAGGAGACTTCAATGGCACAGTGAACAATGTATTGGACAGAACGTCCAAAGCAAGTGGAGAGGCGGTTGGAAAGCTGCCAAAAATTTTTTTCCAGCTAATGAAGCAAGAGAAACTAGAAGATGTTTGGAGGAAGTGGAACCCTAAGACAAAGGATTATACATTTTATTCTAACAGACATAACTCCTTTTCTAGAATCGATATGATTTGGATGTCAGAGGAGATGGTGCAAAAAACCTACAAAATAGAAATTTTACCGAAAACCAACTCAGATCACAACCCTTTACTTTGGATATCTAAAGAAAAACCTAAACAATTATATTGGAGAATTAATGAGGACTTATTGGACCAAAAATTAATTAATGAAACTTTAAAAAAAGAAACGAAAAGTTTTTTTGAACTGAATTTAAATAAAGGTACTGATATACAAGTCGTATGGGACACGTACAAAGCAGTAATGAGAGGTTTGCTTATCTCTTTGAATTCTAAAGATAAAAAACAAAGGGTACAACAACAAAATGACCTTCATGAAAAAATTAGACAAAAAGAAAAGGAATTAAAGAAAAGGCCAGGGAAGAAAAAGATTATTAAAGAGATCCACTTTCTGCAGGATCAATTGAATGTTCTACTAAATAGAGAATTATATTGGAATCTGAAGAAATTACAGCAAAAAGCATTTGAGGGTGCAAATAAACCAGGAAAATTTTTAGCGTGGCAATTGAAAAATAGAAAAGAAAGGAATTTTATAAGTAAAATTACTGAAGACGGAAAGGATGTTTTGAATTTGAAAGGTATAAAAAGAGTCTTCTTCAAATACTACGCCAAACTGTTCAAAAAGAAAGGAATTGACCAACAGAAAATTAAGAAATATTTGGAGACTATTGAAGTTCCAGAGCTGGGAAAACAAATTAAAGAGTTATTAAATGGTTTAGTAACAAAGGAAGAGGTGACAATGGCAATAGAAGACGCAAAGTTGGGCAAAGCTCCAGGTCCAGATGGCTTTACAGCAAAGTTTTATAAGAAATTTAAGGAGGAGCTAACCCCTATCTTAGTACTTCTGTCGAACGAGATAAGAAAGACTAAACGGATCCCAGATTCATGGAAAGAAGCAAATATTTCATTGATACCCAAAGAAGGTTTGGATTTAATTGAAGTAAAGAATTATAGACCAATATCGCTATTAAATAATGATTACAAATTATTTGCGAAAATTATTTCGGAAAGACTGAAAAAATATTTGAAAGATACTATAGCGGAAGAACAAGCTGGTTTTTTACCAAATAGACAGATTAGAGACAATTTAAGAGTGGTGATTGATGCAATCGAATACTATGACAAACATCCAGAAAAAGAAGTTGGATTCCTCTTTTTAGATGCGGAAAAAGCTTTTGACAATTTAAATTGGGAGTTTATGCTGCAAGTTATTGAAAAAATGGATATAGGACAGTCTTTTCTAAACATGATTGTGGCAATTTACTCAGAACAGAGAGCAGCTTTGAATATAAATAAAGAAAGAACAGATTTCTTCCAAGTTCAAAAGGGAACACGTCAAGGCTGCCCGTTATCCCTGTTGTTGTTTATTTGGATATTGGAAATATTATTGACAGCGATAAGAAAAGATAACAGCATTGAAGGACTTACAATGAAAGGTTTTGCATATAAATACAGGGCATTTGCAGACGATGTAATGTTTATGATTCAAGATCCAATCGACAAAATACCACAATTGATGGAAAAAATTGAAGAATTTGGATCAGTTGCGGGATTCTACGTTAATAAAAGTAAAACCAAAGTGATGTGCAAAAATATGACGAAACAAAGACAAACAGAACTTCAAGAGAAAATTCAATGTGAAGTAGTTACAAAGACTAAATATTTAGGAATTGAATTGACCATGAAAAACATTGATTTGTTCAAAAATAACTATGAAAAGGTTTGGCACAGGATTCAACAAGACATGAAGAAATGGGATACCTTGAATCTATCGTTATTGGGAAGAATTGCAACTGTAAAAATGAATGTTTTGCCGCGTTTGATGTTTTTATTTCAAGCTATTCCAACATTAAAACAAAGGAAAATACTGGATACGTGGCAGAAAGAACTATCGAAATTTGTATGGGCAGGAAGAAAGCCAAGGATTAAAATGAAAATTTTATGTGATGCAAAGGAAAGAGGAGGTCTACAACTACCAAATTTAAGACTGTATTATGATGCCGTCTGTTTAACATGGTTGGAACAGTGAATTAATTTAGAAAATAAAAAGTTATTGGCTCTAGAAGGGCATGATAACAAGTTTGGATGGCATGCATATTTATGGTATGGAAAAGTAAAAATAGATAAATTTTTCAAACACCACTTCATAAGACGATCACTGTTCGAGACTTGGATGAGATATAGAAAATTCTTCTCAGAAGAAAGACCACTTTGAATAGTACCAGCAGAAGTGATTAATCCATATTCAAGAAATCAAGGGTTAGATTGGCTACCTTATAAAAGTCTTTTAAAATTAGAAGGGAAAAACTTTGTGTTAAAAGACAGATTTGATGTGGAATTTGAATATGATTGGTTGAAGTATAGACAGATTTATGACTTATTTAAGACCGATAAAAGAGAATATGGTTTTAGAGAAAATAACACTGAAATTGAAACTGTATGGCTTGAGAAAGGTAAAAAAATGATTTCTAAACTGTACAAGGTTTTATTGAAATGGTATACTGAGGACGAAATTGTAAAAGAGCAAATGATAAAATGGGCGGTAAATATTAATAATGAGATATTAATGACATCTTGGGAATATTTGTGGAAAAAGTCAATGAAAATTTCAACTTGTGTAAATGTTAAAGAGAATTGTTATAAAATGATGTACAGATGGTATATGATGCCTAAAAAAATTGCTATTATAAATGAAAGTATGTCTAACAAATGTTGGAAATGTAAGAAACATGAAGGGTCTTTTTACCATATGTGGTGGACATGTGATAAAGCAGTAAAGTATTGGACTGAGATCCACAATGAGATACAAAAATTTTTGAAATGTACTTTTAAGAAAGACCCACAGATGTTATTGTTAGGTCTTAAAATGGAAGAAATAAATGTAGCCAAGAGAACACTACTATGGTACTTGATTACAGCAGCTAGACTGACTTTTGCTCAATGTTGGAAACAAGATAAAGTACCTGAAACATGGGAATGGATTAAAAAGACGTTGTTTATGGCAGAAATGGACAAATTAACAAGAAAATTAAACAATGAAGAAGACGAAACCTTTTTCGGAGACTGGAAAGACTTTCAAGAATACTTGTTGAAGAATTGGGATGTAAAACGTGGTTTGATTTGTTTTGACAGCTATTGAGGAGAAGTGGAAAGAGACTCAGATCTTTGAATTGTTACCATTAGTAAAAGAAATATGTTTAGTAGTAAATGTAATTGTATAAGAGAAATATCAAGGGGGTTGGAGCAGTGCGGGAAGCCTGGTTTGGGGGGGAGAGGGAGAAAGAAAAATGGATATGTATTGGTTTGTTTAAATTGTATGAACATGTGATATATCCAATAATAAATTGTATTTAAAAAAAAACAAAAAACTTTTGACTGTGTCCGCTTGTCCTGCAGTCATCTCTCGGCGCCATACTGGCTCTACGGCGACGGGACCTTTCGGGGAAAAAGGTGAGCCTCAATTCCTTGGCTGTTGCCTTGGAAGAGGCTCTCCTCAGCTCCCCAAGCTGAGAGTCTCCTACCGAGACCCCAGGGGGGTCCGGGACGATCTCAGACCCTTCCCGTCAGCTGAGTCTTGGCTCCCCCCCATCAGAGCGAGATGGGGTGCAGCCGAGCAGTGAAATGCTTAAACCGTAAGTCAGACTTTACAAATATTAAAGGGTATAATGTTTTTATATATAACCCAAATGCTTGTACCACAAAGTGATTCCCAAAGCCCACTCTTCCCCCTCTCTCCTCCACTCACATCACAAAAACATTCCTAAAAACACTTTCTTGAGAGTAAGCCTCATTGAGTAAGTCAGCATAGGATTCTAGTAGACCTACTGAGGATTGCTCTCTCAGTCAAGTTTTAAAACATGGTTGGCATCCACTGGTACTTCTGGTGCGTGTTAACCAAATTTTCAGAAAGTGGGTGTGGTCATTTTAAGGCAGGGAATCTCAACTGCTCTCATTTAAATGATAGAGTTTTCCATGGCTGAAATATCAGCCTCACCCATTGGTTTTCCTTCTTTTTATTCCTTATCTTACTCTCTTTCTCAGGCTTTCCTTTGTTTCTCTTTACTACTCTTTTTTTTGCAAAACAAGGAAGTATTTTGTTGGCCTCTACCTCCAGAGGTAGCCATTTTTTGTTTGGCTCTACCTCCTGTGGAAGACATTTTGGTTTGTGGCTTGCTTCCTGAGGGAGCAATTTAGGGTGGTGCTCACCCCCCTCTCCAAATTCGAAAGATGTCCACAGGGTCAAGAAGGTAGGGGATCCCTGTTCTACTGTTTTGGATTGTGAAACCTATCCAAGCCGTGAGAGAAGAATGGAGGGGAATAGGAGGCAGCACACACAGACATCCCATTCCTCTTAAAGGTCATCATACAGTTTGCAAGTGGGCTTATGCATGTACCCTGGAGGGGAAGAAGGGAGAAGCAGGACTCTATAGATTACCATGAGAAGGGGGACTAGCTAATTTTCTAAACTATGTTTCTCACATCAGTTGTCTTTTTTGAAGACTTCTACACAAAAGGAGTAAAAATTGGTGGGAGTACTGCCACAATTAGTAACACGCAGGGCTTCTTTTCCATTATTACTAAATTTTGCAATAAATCTTGTATTTCTGCACAGGAAGAATGCTTTTCCTAACTGAAAGGAATTCCTGATCCTTATGTCGATTGCTATATTATTCTGCTTTCTTTGGCAGATGCACTAAACAAAATAAAATTCAAATACTTTGACCTCTCTGCCTTGTTCTACTCCCTACAGCATAATAAAACCCAGTGAACAATCCTACAACAGTTAATGAAGCTTAACCTCACACCCTCTTAATTACCAATGTATTACAACAACTATGTGAAGTACTATCATGCTATTATTTAGCAACATAATTCATGTTGCATGTGAAATCCCTCTAAAATCTTTTCATCCTTGCAGGATTTTTAAAGAAAACACTATTTAGAATTTTAAACCTTATATATTTATTTATGTAGCAATAAATATTGTAATAGTATCAATAAATGTGTTCTGATAAACATATTTTGTAGAGTAGCTGCTTTTACAATTAACTATACAAGATGCAGTTATTTAGAACTATATAAAAACTCATTCATGTTTGAAGTGATATTTACACAGTAATATTTCAAAACCACCAAAGTCATTCCTTTATTGAGGTACTTACTATCAGTTAGGGATTATTTATTTATTTATTTCATTATATCCCCCCTTTCTCCCCAGGGGTAACCCAAACCAACTTACATTGTTCTCCTCTCTTCCATTTTATCCTCATAACAAGCCCGTGAGGTAGATAAGGCTTCAGCTATTATTGATTGTTGCCCATCTTACTGTTGTTAGTCTCTGCTCATCACCTTCTCTCAGGATATTAGTTGTCATATTTTAACAAAATACACGAAACTATAATCCTCTGCAGAAATGCACTTTAGTACAAAACAATAAAAAACAGAACTACCACTGTGGTAGCCACCTGGGAAAAGAGCAAGCTGCCCCTAGTGCATGTGTATGGAGGGTTACTTCCCTTTCTGTATGACCAACCTTGCTCTCCTGCAGGCACCCTGGCAATCTCACTCTCACAGTGGAGCCAGACAGAGGATTAGTGATCATGGATTTGGTTTTGAGCAGGGTTTGAGACCTGGTGTGATATGTAGGTGATGGTAGCACACCCCCTCTCCCTCATCATGCCCCTGTGAGGATGAAGGAAATAGCAAGAGTTGTGGGCGTGACACTGTGGCACCTCATCACAGCTCCAAGTTCCATCCTGCAAAATCCTGCCTGGTGCCAGCCAGCTATGCAGCATGGCTGGCACGGCAGCTGCACTAGTGAAGAGTTGCCCCAGGGACTTGCCCAACCCGTCATTGGTACCTTACTCCTGTATACACACAAGCACATCTTGGATGGGACTGCTAGTGAGCCAAGGCATAGAAGGCAGCCCATGCAGAGGCAAAGTCAAGAACTGCAATGGCACAGAGGCAGCTGCCCCTTCTAAGTTTGTGGGGGAGACTGGGGGGACCACAGTTGTCAGTGATTCGGTAGCCATCAGCAAGCTACCAGTCACTCATGATAGATCTCTTGACGACTCCCATCGTGGCCTTGAAAATATTTCCTGTTCTCTTAACCTGATATCTGAACATGTCCTGGGCTCACAAACTCCATCTCTGCCACTCAGATTCTCTCCCTGTTTGTTTTCAGGAGTTAGTGTTAATCATAACCGTAGTTAGCTTTGAACCAGAATTTAAAAGCCAGGTATGAAGCTGATTTGCAAACCCTGGTTAAAACTAAACAAGCTTTAGAATGACCTGCATTGCAGATGTAATGTTTACTTTGGTTAGTTCTGTAAAAGGGGAAGAAGAAGGGAATTCAAGGCTGAAGGAGGAGGAAGAAGAAAGGGTGTAGCATAAATTATGGCAGGAGCATTTTAACCCAAGCAGCACCCTGATTGCTTAACTGTGAAAGTGTTATGTCTGCTCCATGACACAGTTCCTTTGATTGCATAAAATGTGTTACTGATAAATAGTGATGTGTACTTGAAAGGTTAATTCAACCCAAATCAACTGTAACCAATGGCACTTATGTACAGGGCTAACTTCCACATGTCAGGCTGACAATGGGTCCAGTTTATCTCCGTGTTTTTATATACATTTTCTGAATTCTGCAAAATACTGAAAAGTAGCATTGCAAAATGCTGTACTCAGACCCCAAAAAGGTTTAGATCAGCTTTTACTTTATAATTTCTTATATTCTAATACATAGCAGTACAGCTGTCTATTAGACAGGTGAACTGACTGAACAAAAATGTTTAAAATATCCCGTTTAAAGCCTCATGTATACTGTTCTATAAGATTTTACAGGGGTGTAATTTTTCAACAATGTTACATCTAATGCTGACTTCCTGAAGAAGCTTTGACTACAATAGGCATGAATGTGTTTTCAAAGGATGATGGATAAATTGCTGGGTGGTAATATAATATATCTTAGGCAGCTGATGGAGCTTTTTATATTCTACTTGTCTGTTAGTTATACAGTTTAAAGATAATTATGGTCTATAAAACCATCCTTTCCCCTTCCTAAAACTAGCAATATTTGTCTTCTTTATAGGATCAAGAAACTCCCAATCACATATCATAAAATTAAAGCAGGTCATTTAGAAAATTTTTGAAATGAATAATATGTATAAGAAATCCCATTTTTAGTCACCAGTACGTTGGATTAGCTGTGTGGTGATAGGCTGAGAAGGTGCAATGGTTTATTTAAATTGTTAGCTGCTTGACAGTCCCTGTAAGGCCAGAAAGGCAGAATATAAATTTGTAAATAAATAATAAAATAAAATATTTAGAATGGAGCAACACTATCACTGGAACATTTTCAGTGCAATCACACACAGTTTTTAAACTCAATGATTTCACTGGGTTTAGATTGTAGTTAACTTTGCATAGGGTTGCACTGCTCTAAACCTTATGCCTTATAAAATGTAGATTGCTATACTGAGACCATGCTTTTAACAGATGGCAAAAAATGACTTAGGGTACTTATTCATACATTTCATTTTTCCCAAGGCAGAAAGATTTGAAGGCTATGATACACATATACATGTTCCTATATGCAGAAAAACTACCAGTCTTTTTTCATGCTTGAAGGTATTACATCAAGACCAAAACCTAATGAAGGCATAACAATCAGAGTGACTCTATACTTAATACAGCAGATAGTCAATGTAAGTAACATTTCTTCCATAAAGTTTTTGGATAGGAAATTCTACTCAAAAAGCTAATACATAGTATAGGATAATTAGGTAAAGTTTATTCTTCAGTTGGTTCTCATTGTACAATGTCATTCATACAGCAGTTCGGTGTAGTGGTTAGGAACGTGGACTCTGATCTGGGAGAACCGGGTTTGATTCCCTACTTCTCCACATGCAGCTGTTGGTGTGACCTTGGGTCAGTCTTAATTTCTTTTAGAGCTATTATCTCAAGGACAGTTCTCGGGAGAGCTCTTTCAGCCCCACCTACCTCACAGGGTGTTTGTTGTGGGGAGGGGAAGGGAAAGGAGATTGTAAGCCCCTCTGAGACTCCTTTGGGTAGTGAAGGGCGGGGAATAAATCCAGTCTCTTCTTCTTCTATACAGAAAATGCTAAACACAAAATTAAAACCTTTAAGCAAAAGGTCCAGTGTAAAAAGTCAACCCAGTTCCACTTTTTTTTGGCAGAATATATAGAATAAGGAGCTTGACAACTCTACTTTTTTATTCAGTTACTGTCTTCACAGGACACTGTTGCTTGCAGAAACAATAATATCCCAAAGTACAGCCACTTACTACTTAGTTTTCTATCCGTAAAAGAACAGTACCTGAGACATTAAATAGCCCTAAAAATCTGATTTTAGCATTGGGGTACTTTTCTTATCTCAGCCAATGTAAGGTAAAGAGATTAAAAAAAAATGCCCCATTAATTTTTTTCAGAGGGAAAATGATCCAAGGAACATTGTAATGAAGTATTATAACTGTCTGTAGATTGGTGCAAACAGTGGGCTTCAATGAAGAAAGCTTACTGCACCACAGAAAGATAGATACCCAAAAGATTAGTGATTAATCTGAAGCAGGCTCTGGGTGCTGTGCAACACAATGACTTCTGCCAACACAGATTTTGTTCCATGACATTTTACTACCCCAACATACACTGGTATTTGGCTGTGGTAAAGAACACACCCCTAATAAAATCTCTGTGTTTCACACACTTCTCCCAAGTAATTTAGGCTTGCTAACCTCCAGGTGGGGCCTGGAGATCTCCTGGGATTACTGGTCAACTCCAGAGCACAGAGATCAGTTCCCCTGGAGAAAATGGCTGCTTTGGAAGGTAGACTCTGCGACATTATACCTCAATGAGGTCCCTTCCCAAACATCACCCTCCCTACACTCAACCCCCAAATCTCTAGAAATTTCCCAGGCTGGAGTTGACAACCCGACTCTACATACATAATATCCTGAACAACGTTGATAAAATTGTCATTTGTGTTTCACATCAAACATAATGTATTTTACAGATCAGACAGTTCAGAAATGTTTGTCCCAAAAGATTAATAGTACAATTCACATCAGAGTTACACCATCCTGTTGACCACTGAAATGAAGGGTGCACACTCCTTAAGATTGCACTGTTTAGTGTGGTCCTATAACACTGTCTAAAAGATACTGAATAATATCACATTGAAGAAACTTTTCCTTTACCTTTAAAATGTCAGCAGGCTCCTCTTTAGCTGAAGCTATGAATAAATTATGTCCACAAACGATTCCCTCTGCAAGGAAGTGCTTGAACAATAGACTGGAGTAGATACCATATGTATCTTCCTCTGTGGGGAAAAAGAATAGACAGATTACCAAAAAAAGCAGATGTGTAAGAAAGGGGCCCCTGACCTGGATAACTCAAGCTAGCACGATCTCATCAGATCTTGGAAGCTGGGCAGGAGATGGCACGGAGGATGGGAGAAAGTCTAGGGCTGCTATGTAGAGGTAGGGAATGGCAAATCACCTCTAAACATTTCTTGCCTTGAAAACCTTATGGGGTCACTGTGTAAGCTGGCTGCAACTTGACAGAAAAAAGGGGGCTGGGGGGTGAGAGACCACAAACAACTTGCCAATACTGCTTCAAGATCTGTGCATATTTTCCTCAATTTATGTTCATGGGCCTATAAGTCCCCAGTGAATAACATCAAGCAGATGGATGGAACCAAAATTAAGGATAAGTCTCTGTCATAGGCTGTATTTTCACTTGATCAAGCTACAAAGCTTTGGAGAGCTCCTGATATCAGGCAGCCTGAACAGTAGCACATCCTATATTACCACTGGCCAGATGCCATTTTCATAACAACCTGCTGTAAGAGCAACTCCGTGTTTAGAACATAATGAGTTGTATCCAACAATATCTGCTCACAGAGCAAACCTGACAAGTCAGACTTCTCACTTCCCTAAGCAGACAGCTGACCTTCCAGAATTATTTTTTTTTGGGGGGGGATAAGTGGACCCTCAGAAATAGCATAGGGGCAAATTGAGGGTCTGCAGTGTGTGTTTGTAAATTTATTTATATTTATTTATTTATTATTTCGACTTTTACCCCACCCTCCCCACCAAAGCAAGCTCAGGGTGGCTCACATAAAACCAGTAAAACAATATATATTCAATACAAAAATATCTAAAACACTGCATAATACAATTTAAAACCATTATTATCGATGGCGGTTCTCTGAATAAAGTGCGTTCACATGCTGTCAACTGTACTACCGCTCTGGAAAGCTTCGACTCTAGGTCAGCCCAGAGGTTATCAGAAGGCCTACCGGAAAAGCTCCATTTTCACAGCCCTGTGGAACTATGAGAGGTCCCACAGGGCCCTGATCTCCCCAGGGAGCTCATTCCAGTAAGCTGGCACTAAATTACAGGGGAATCTGCAGAAATCATAACCTCTCTTCTGGATGGAAGTTCCCTTAAGTCTTTGGAATTGCATGGGCGAATAGAAGTTATTAAGACAGCAAAGAGTATCACAAAACATTTAATATTTAACCAACTGTGGCTCAGAAGTCTAGGACCAATACAGAATGTCTGAACTTACTGAGATATAAGAAAGAAAATATCTATCTTATTTCTGTGCTAAATGACAAGCACACTCTTCTCCTACGGTTTGCTGTACTGCTTCAACAGAACACACATTAGGGTTACCAACCTCCAGGAGGCACCTGGAGATTGCCCGCTATTACAACTGATCTCCAGATTACCAAGATCAGTTCCCCTGGAGAAAATGGCTACTTTGATAGTATGGCATTATACCCTGGTGAGGTCCCTCCCTCTGGAAACCCCAAATTTCCAGGTATTTCCCAACACAGAGCTGGCAACCCTAGCACAGAATCAAGGCCTTGCTAACTAGTGAAAAGGGATACTTCATGCTACAAGCTGGCCTATCACACCTTTATAGACTGCATAAAGCCCCAAATTCATAAACACTGGCTTCAGTAAAGATCATATTCAAAAGAGACAGACAGTAAAGAAATTTCTTCAGATTGAAGGAAAGACTGAATTCTTCTGCGTCTTTTAAGGTGTATAGGGACTTTGGCCTCAAGAATTCAACTGTAGGAGATATTAAATATTAAAGTCTGACATAAGGGGATCTGAACATACAATTATATTTTGGTGCTTTGCTTGGAGCTCAGAGATGTATGCTGCAGGCAACTTTAGTGAGGAAAATGAGTCACCAGCTGTGACATGAAGTGCTGCCAGAGAAATGGATGTGCCACTGCAACCAACCATTACAAGTAGAAAACTTTTTGATACGGCCCCAAACTAATGGCTTGTAGGAATGAAGGTATGTTTTTACTGAAATTAGACCTCTGATGTTTGTCATCTGCTTGCTTGTTGGAGTGGAGGGCTGTGCCTCAATGGAAGAGCCCCTGCTTTTTACGCAGGAAGTCTGAGGTTCAATCCCCAGCATCTCCAGTTAAAAAGGTGATACATTATGTGGAAGACCTCTATGTGAGACCCTGGGGAATTGTTGCCAGTCTGAGTAGACGATACTGATCTTGTTGGAACAATGGGCTGATGCAGTTCTTACCAAAGATTCCCCTTTCCTAGATAAGTGTTCTGACTCTATCTTGACTAAATCTGCTTTGGCAGCCATTTTAGGAGCTAGCTATGCCATGCTTTGGAGAAGGTGAGGTCAAGATGCTACTCAGGCTAAGCTAATGAGTGGCTAAACCTGTGGACAGGAGACTGATTCACTAATGGGACATCTGCATGCCTACCCATTGCCACAGGGACTTGCAAAGCCAGGCACCCCCTTAGATCTATCAGTGTAATTTCATCAGGAAAGGCAAGTCTTCCGGAGTACAAAATCTAATTACTATCAAGCAACCAGTTGGCTTGATTAAGATAAAATATAAATAATTAAAATCAAAATATCTAAAGGTACTTATCATGCTAAAACATTTCACCCTTCAGATTCAGCTTTTGCTCGTACTTTCCTGGCTGCCAAGGCAAACAACAAGGTTCTATATGAAATGAGTGAGTCAATATCTGAGAGCAGATCAGTTTTTCTGCTTCCAAGGAAGAGTTTAAGTCCTTTAAGAATGCTGCAAGAAATTTTATTCTCTGTGCAAATATGGCAGGACAGAACATATTGAGGTAAATTATCTACAAATGGAGTTCTGAGCAAAGTGATTTTTTAATTTTTTTTTTTTTTTGCAGTAACGACCATCAAGCAAAGCTGTTTGCATGGTCTGGAATCAAATAGATGTAAAGGCTATCATGGATCCATGGGCAAGAAGAGAGGCAAGTGGTGGCAAGGGGAGAATAACACATACCGACACCAAGGCCACAAATTTATTGATTACAGCCACTGGAGCTTTGGTGAAGAATGGGGGACAGATCCATGCAATGGCGATCCTCCTAGCCTGCTTGCTGGGTGGAACTGCACAGGATGGCAGACCTTGGGATTCCACATTGGCATAAGCCAACGCATGGTTCCCTGCCACCTGGGAGTGAAGCCAGGTGACAGCCCCTGAACTGGGCACACTCCCTAATGGTTTCACCTCCAAGACCTCTTAAGGAAATCCCCAAATCACTTGGAGACAGGCACACAGGCACTGGTTTCTCTCAAAATGGATTCAGATCCATTCTCCGAAATGCCCACCAATAAGTTGTGATGAAAACACATGCAACCAACAAAACCCCCCTCACCACCCACAAATTAAGGAAGGGAAGGTAGGGAATTTGAGAAGCCTGACTGTGGGCTCCATAGAGGCCCCGGCTAAAAGGGGGCCAGGCAGACGAGAGAAAAAACCTTGTCCTTCTGGTCCACCCAAGCAGTCCCACCCCAAGGTCCCAGTGCTGTCCATGATTGGTGCTGGAGCCATCGTTGCAGAAGCCTTCCCAGAAAGTCTAGTGCGCTGGGCCATCATAGTAACAAGGAAAAGGGGAGAGGCACCTCCAGCTCCCTGCATCCTAGTCTCCATCCTGTGCTGCAAGATAGCCTTGGGTAAGTGTGGGAGCCTTGCTTCTGAGATTATGAAGGGTAATGTTAGACATATAGGAGGCTCTGATATTGTCCCTTTTAATCAATTTTAAACCAGATTGAAAATCTGGAGCTGGATTGCTTTTCCATAACTGCATCACACTTACCACTAGTCCCGAATATTGGTACTGGCCACAGGAACACTTTGGTTATCATCCAATATAGAGTAGCAGTGGAGAATATTGTTGTAACAAGTACCTTTCTGTTTCATCATGAGGTATTGCCTCCTGAATAGACTGCTGGTGTCATTCCTTCACTTTCTCCAGAATTTAAGCATGGCAACCTGTATATGGGTCCTGAGTGGAGGCAAACCAATTTCCCCCCTCTTCAGAGCTGCCTGGGTGCCTGTGGGCAAGGCTAAAATTCTCTTTTAAAAGATTTTGGATGGATTCTAATTTCATGAGCAGGTGATCAACCCAGTGTCAAACCTCCACTCCATACAGAACTTGTGGGACAGCCTTATTCTGGTATAATTTCAGAGCCGGGGCTATCAAGAAATCTCCCTTTGTGCTATAAATGTTCAGAATAGCACCTATGGTCCTTAAAACTATAGATTTGGTTACTTCCAAATGAGCCATCCAGGACAGAGTTCACCAAATGTTCCCCCACCACCACTCTGAATATAAAGGCACTACACTGATCTGTGGGATACCATCTATTGTCCATTAAGGTTTCCCTTGCTCGAAAGCCAGTCGAATCCGACTCTAGGGTTGTGGTGCTCATCTCCATTTCAAAGCCGAAGAGCCAGCGCTGTCCGAAGACGTTTCTGTGGTCATGTGGCCGGCATGACTAAACATCAAGGCGTACGGAATGCTGTTACCTTCCCACCGAAGTGGTACCTATTTATCTACTTGCAATTTCTTGCTTCCGAACAGCTAGGTTGGCAGGAGCTGGAACTAGAGACGGGAGCTCATGCCATCATGTGGCACCCTGGGTCTTTAACTGCTGAACTACTGACCTTCCACAGCCTGCAGTTCAGCGTCTTAACCACTTGAGCCGTCGCACCTCCTATTGTCTAGACCATCTCTTTGATCATACCATAGTTAATATTTAAGGGCACTTCTCAGCATAAGTTGCCTAGCTTTGTAGCATCTGTTCGAGGCTAATGCATGTGAGAGACAACAGAACTGTATCATTAGCATATAAAAAAACCCTAGTTGATATTTTACAGGAAGATTATTAATGACATTTATTTACCATTCATTGTTTCATAACAGCAACTATAAAAAGAGTCCTGTTAGATACAAAAAGTTCATTAGGTTCAGCACCCTGTTCTGAACAGTGGCCATCAGCAGGGCATGAAGGAAAAAGCCCTCTCTGGCTATTTGTCCCTACAGCTTTTATTCAGAGATAAACAACTTCTAAACATGGAAGTTCCATTCAGGTATCATGATTTTTTTTCTATACAACATTTTATATAATTGTTCATTTCCTACATGAAAAAAGTGTGTGTGTGTGGTTCCAAATTAGGGGTGTGCATTTGGTTTATCCAAATGAAAAAAAGAATCTGATTTGGCTACCGATATAGCTGAGCCTGATGAAAAGTCGATATTAATTGGCTTTTATTTGGGCATGGCTTGGAGAAGGTGTTTAAAGAGCAGCACAGTTTAGAGAAGGCATTTAAAGAGACCACAGCACCAGCATGACTTGGCAAGTGAACTCAGAAGGCATTTAAAGAAACTGTGGTGTCTTTAGATGCCTGAGTTTGCTTAACGAGTTGCAGCACAATGGTGGGACAGCTTGGAGAAGGCATTTAAAGAGACCATGGTCTCTTTAAATGCCTTCTGAGTTCACTTGCTGAGTCACGCCACTGCCATAGTGCAACTCAGCGAGTGAACTACAAAGGCAGGCACCTAAAGGGACTCGCTGCAGAGACATGTAGCTTGAAGAAGGCAGGAATTTAAAAGGCCAGTCCCTTTAAGTGTCTTTTTCCCTTCATTGGAAACAATGGAGAAGGGGGCATCTTCTTCTGGGGCCCATAGAATTGGATCCTCTTGTCCAATCTTTTGGAAACTTGAGGGGCTTTTTCTGAGGAGAGACACCAGCAGCTATGCTGCAAATTTGATGCCTCTACCTCAAAAAAAGCACCTCCCTGAGCTCCAGATACCCCCGGATCAATTCTCCATTATAGCCTATGGGGAACCATTGACCGTAATGGTCCCCATAGGGTATAATAAAAAAAATTGGATATTCTGATTATTTCCTGAATCCCAATATTGGGATTCAGGAATATCGTGAAATATTGATATTTGGGGGTTCAATATACCGAACCTGAAAAATACTGATTTTTTTTTCTTGCACACCACATTCCAGATTTTAAAGCACATATGGCAGCATCATAATTGGTAATGTGGCACAGGTAAAAAGAAACACAGCTTGCTTCTACTAGTCTGTTCTCAAAATAGTTTAAATAAGACTGATTTACTTTAATTTAGAGCAATGAGAATAATAAATTTAAAGCAGGTTCTTCAGTTTAATTGTGCTATGGCTAAAACAAGACTGTAGTTTAGATTACAGATGGAATATGGGCTCAAGAAATACCAACAGGCTGCTGTGAGCAAAAATTATGCATACATTTGTTGCATGAGCATGGCCGCATTTTATAGCTCAAATTTACAATGTTAGATCTTCAAAGACACAAGGAAGTGCAAGAAAATAAAGTGTGCTTTTTAAAGTATTACTTTGTTTCTTCTTTTGCTAAGCACACAATAAACAGGAAAAGTAAACTCTCAGAGAGCAACCTAAATACCAAAACACCTCACTCTGCTACAGTACTCAAAGGATTAAACATGTTTCAGAAAACCTCTACAATGTATCTTGAATGGTTAAAGCCAATGCTTCTGTAAGACTCCTTCAATTTGTCACACAGAGAATAGCTTTTTATTGATTCATTTCTAGGTCACTAAACTTTTGTTTATTCAAAAGATCTAAAGTGCACTCATATGGGGCTTTTTGATGCTGTCCACTGTTTCTAGCTTCAGTGCTCATGTTGCTATTCAAAGCACACACTGCTTGGATCCCTCCCTCCAATTGTTTCTTACAGGTATTTCTGCACCACTGAAACTAGCTTTTCTTGTGTTCGTGCTGCACCACTTAACCTGCAACTGAAGAATTTTTCATTAACCATGAAAAAATTGAGTTACAGGTATTTATTTAAAATATTTACACTGCATCTCTCTATGTAAAATGTCTAAGGCAGCTTACAAGTCAATAAAAGAGCATACAAGTCATTACCAACAACTACAAAAGCAGCTAAAACGTTAATACTATAAAGCACCAACATGGCTACCCACCTGAAAGCCCAAGAGTAGAAGATAAAAATCCTAAAAAGCAGTTAATAAAAACACCACAGCATCTAAAATTACAGCAGATTAACTTGAAGACAGAAGCATAACCAATCACGTGAAAGCAAGAATCTGGAAAATTAAAAAAAAGAGGGCTGCATAAAATCACATAAACCTTGGATAAACATATTTTTTTGTTCACTTTGGCAGTGATTGCAGTTCAATGTCTGATAAGCCCCTCTAGGAAGAAGATTCTGAAACTTTAGTGCCAGAACAGAAAATGCCCCTGGTGGTCTTCCATCTTGTCTCTGGTACTGGAAGCACCACTATCTTAAGGACACGCTGGCCCATATAGAAGAAAGTGCTCCTTCTGGTAGCCTGTATGGTGTCATAGGTAATAATCAGCACTTTAAATTATGCCCAGAAATGAACTCACAACAATGATAATATTTTCAAACTGGTGATATGTGGTTCTTACAAGCCTATGCTGCAAGCAACCTATCTTTCTTATCTTGGACCAACAGAAGCTTCAGGACAGTTTTTGAAGGCAGCTACATTTAGAGAGCACTGCTGGGATATAATCAAAGCATGGGAAGCTGTGGATAAATAACACAACTATAGGGAGCTGAGTGCACAACATTCAACAGAGAAGATTTGCCACTCCATCTGTAAGCCTATATCTACATATCTGCTCCTTACAGAACAGCCTGACTCTAACTCCAAGATACACAATACCTCAGCGTTATCTTCAATTTATTAGTTCTCATTTAGCCAATTGCCACCATGAGCCTGAACATCCACTGTAGATATAATCAGCTAGATATAATCTGTATATTGTGCACCTTAGCCAAATCCACATATGACCTCTTCCAGCAGTCTCCTGTATTTGATAACAACATGGGGGACAAAATAGAATACCGTGGGATCCCATATTTCAATGGGACCAATTTGTACTCTAGTACCATTTCTAGAACAACGGTACTGGGAGGAGGGTACCAGCCTTCTGGGCATGAAAAAGAGTCATTCATTGTATAAATAAAGTGTATTAGAGTGTTTGGGGAAACACTGGAACAAATCAGGGGAAAACTCACTGGAAATGTGTTATTTAAAGTTTAAAAACTCTTTAATTGTGTTTGTCTGTGTCCTTTATAAAGTTTATATCTCTGCTACCTTTTAGGACACACATAGCCCAGCCCAACAAGGTCTCATTTATGTCAGATCTGGCCCTCATAACAAATGAGTTCGACACCCCTGAAAGTAACTGTGAACAATTTAAGAACCTCTCTTTAGACTGATCTATAAGAACAAAAGTCTGTGCTTGTCAGGGGTCATTTCAAGGGGGAACAAGCTGGAACAGCAGTCCGGGAGTAACAAGCCCAGGAGTAGGGAACCAAGGCATGCTTGCATGCCTGCCCTTTGCTTCCCCAGCCAGCCCACGGCATCGGGTTGGCTGGGGAAGGGAAGGGCAGGCAAGCAGGCAGACATGCCTCCTTTTTCCCTGAGCCTCTCCACTTTTGCAGAGAAACTCAGGGAAGTGGGGGAGGGTTTAAATGCCTTTCTTAAATGCCATCTGGGGAAGGGAAAGAAAGGCATTTTAAACATGCCTGGGTTCCCTGTCCGATCAGATAGGGAACCCTGGCATGTTTGCATGTCTGCCCTTTGTCAAGGGGTGTGGGATATGTAAATAAGTTATGCAAATGAGCTCCTGCACCTCTTTTTCTATGAAATGACCACTGGTGCTTGTAAATGTTTTTCCTCAGTAATTTCAACCCCTGATTTCACCTTTCCCTTTGATGCTAGAATAAAACCTTTTGTTATTTTTGAATTTTAAATGTATCTCAAGTGCCATTTTCAAGCGTTTAAGTTAAAGGGGGATCCTATCCCTTCCCTCAAGTTCCTGGGCTGAGCAAATAGCCAAAACATACCTTTCTGACAGGGTGGGACAGACAAGGTTTCTTCAAGGGAAGAATAAACATGTCACCACAGCTGCTCAGTCAGTAAATGGAAATAGAAACAGAGGGAAAGTCTTGCTTCTGAGGGAGGGAAGTGGACAGGGTCCATCATACAAACATTGTCCAGCAGTGTGATCAAGATAGTCTGAGCCTGAAATTCAAGACCAAAACTTGATTCAAATGGATCCAGTTAATTCAAGCAGCTACTGAAGAGACTGGATGCAGACACAAGATGTGAATTCAAGACAGCCACACATTTAATGAGCAAACCCCCCACCCAAAAAAAACCCCAAGTCCTATTGTAAGGAGAAAACAGAGAAGGGGAGAATCACATACACTATCCTGAACTCCTTGAATATTGGATAAAAATGTACTAGATGAACATGTTATCACCTCCCTAAGGCTCGTGAAAGAGATCTGGCATGCTGAGAAATAATTAGCGTATTTTAGGCTTGCTCCTTAATCTCTTCAGAGGTATCCCCCTCATAAGAAGCATTCCACGTTATAAGTTCATGCTTTACCAGAAAAAATATGACACCCAGAAATCAGTGTGGAGGACACCCCCCGCCCAGTTTTAAAAGTTTGTTTTCTCTCTCTCTCTCTCTCTCTCTCTCTCTCTCTCTCTCTCTCTCTCTGGAAGTGGCAGGGAGCTAGTTCAATTGCCCGCTAGATTATATCTATACATATGCTACTGGCCCTAGTAGGAAAACCAACTAAGAAATTTGGTGCTAGGAAGTCTCCAGATGATTCTTGGAGATTTCCCAGAATGCCTTCCAGGAGGACACCCAGGATGTATACAACAACAGACCTCCACTGTTCTGGACATGCTATCCTGAAAGGGGTTCCTGGGCAGCTGGCAAGAGGCTATTTCCCCAGGGGTGCCCAAGGCAGCAATCTGGCCCCTCAGTAACCAGGCACAGGGTAGCAGAAGACACTGAGGCAAGGCCTCTGAGCTTGGAAGGGGAGCTGAAGGTCCTGATCCCTTCAGTGGGAAATCCCTAGATTGATTCAGGTGGTGGTGGCAGCTACTAGAGAGCAGAGCCCCTCCAGGGAGCTGGCAAACTCAAGGAGGGCAAGGCAGAATGGGACTTGCAGGCCAGAGCAGGCATGTTCTGCCACAATCAGTATCACTAAAAAAGACAAATATAGCACATTGGTTTTAGAGTCTGCATTACTGCTTTACTATACATATAAGAGCATAAGAATAGCCTGCTGGATCAGAGCAGTGGTCCATCTGTTCCAGTATACAATTTCACACAGCAGCCAACTAGTTGCCCTGGAGAGCCAAACAAAGTGGGCACAGATGCCAAGGCTCTCCCCTGCTGCCGCCTCACAATATTAGTATTCAAAGGTTTGGGAGCCAGTGTGGTGTAGTGGTTGAGAGTGGCAAACTCTAATCAGGAAAATTGGGTTTGATTCCCCACTCCTCCACATGAAGCCAGCTGCGTGACCTTGGACCAGTCACAGTTATCTTAGAACTGTCTCAACCCCACCTAACTCACATGGTGTCCAGTGCTCCTTCTAAGCTATGAACAAAAATTCTAGTTTGTGACCTACTGGAATTAAAGTTGCAAGTAAGCAATTTGGCTATTGCAAAAGTTAGTTTGCTTCCTGAGCTATGACAAAAATGTGTGCATTGAAGGCCAAAAAGCTGTGAGCTAGCTCACACTAACTCAGCTTAGAGGGAACACTATTTGTGGGCAGAGGAGGAGAATGTGAGTGTAAGATGCTTCGAGACACCTTAAGGTAGAGAAAAGCAGGGTATAAAAACCTCCTTTTCTTCTTCTTCTGTCTCTATAGATGGAGGCTCCCTTCAGCCACCATGGCTAGTAGCAACTGATCGACCTCTTCTCCATGAATATCTCTGTCCCTGTTTTAAAGTAGTTGTAGAACAAAAGTTTGAGTCCAGTGGCACCTTTAAGACCAACAAAGATTTATTCAAGGTATGAGCTTTCATGTGCATGCACACATTTTCAAACCTTTGTTGGTCTTAAAGGTGCCACTGGACTTTACATTTGTTCTATTGCTTCAGGCCAACACGGCTGACCACCTGGAACTAACTTAAAGTAGCTGTGTAATGTTTGCTCATGACCATTACTACCTCCACTGGCAGTGAACTCCACAGTTTAATTACTCATTGAGTAAAAAAGCATATCCTTCTGTCTGTGTTCAATATATTTCCCAACAATTTCATTGGGTGCTCTCAAGTTTTGGGAGAGGGAGAATCTACTCTACTTTCTCCATCTCATGCATAATGTCATGCGTAATACTGTACGGTTTAGAGGCTACAGTGTTGGACAAGAATCTGGGGGAACCAGTGTTGACTCCACACTCTGCCATGGAAGCCTGCTGGGTGACTATGGGCCAGTCACATACTCTCAGCCTAACTTACCTCACAGAGTTGTTGTGGGGATAAAATGAATGAGAAGAGAATGATGTAAGCTGCTTTGGGTCCCCATAAGGAGAAAGATAGGATATAAATGAAGTAAATAAATAAAAATAAATTAAACATTATAAACCTCTATCAAGTCTCCTCTTAGCTGTCTTTTTTCTAGACCAAAATCTCCCAGTCTCTGCAGTCTTTCTTCCCAGGAAAGGTTCTCCAACCCCCTAATCATCATGATTGCCCTCTTTTGTGCTTTTCCAGCTCTGCAATATATTTTTCTCCCATAAATATTTTTATTCAGTTTCCAAAAACAACTATAACAAACATTTTTTAAGTATAAGTAAATTCCTAATTAACATATATGAAACTGAACAGTATACTCATAACAAACATGTAGCTAAAATATTAATTAGCGGTTACCACAAATTAAGAGTATTTATTACATCTGGTATTCTCTTGAGAAACCACGTAAGATATAATTGGTAACCATATGCAAGTAAATTCACTATATCCATCATTAACATTTGTTGGATTCAGTATATCTGTTGCCTTTTCCATTATTATATATATATTCCACAATTTATTGTGCGATAAGCTTAAATTCGGTTTACGTTCCAATTTCCATTTTGATGCAATAGCTGTTTCTTGATGCAAATAATAATGCAATCCTTTTATTTATTTATTTTGTATAATAATTAGGTCATCTTCATTTCTGAAATTTAAGAGAAGTGATTCTGGATTCTTATTTATAGTCTGTCCAGTAATATACCTTATTTGTTCCAGTATTCCATTCCAAAAGATTGTGATTATTGGACAATCCATCTAGCAGTGTATATAAGTCCCAATCTCTTTACATTTTCTTCAACAAAAGGGATTAGAGTTGTGTATAATATGGGATAACTGCAAAGGGGTTAGATAACAATGCGTCATTATTTTAAAGTTTTGCCATTTTAATACAAAAATAGATGTTATTAAAATTTTGGCCCATATATTACTAGTAAGCTCTGTTGTGCATATTTTTTGCCAATGTATTTTCCTGTAGAGTATCAATAATCGAGTATATCTTAGATATAACCCCCTTTTTGCTTTCATCTGCATTCCGAATAAGTAATTCAACGGGGGTTAAGGGTTGTTTCATTAATGTTGTAAGTTTGATATGTGAACAGAGATGATTGATTTGAAAATATAGATACCGTGGTACTATTCTACACAGTTTAAATTTCAGAATATTTTTATCCATTATCTGTTTATTTAATACTAGATCCTCTAATTTGGTAATGTCAGCTTCTTGCCATTTTTTATAGTTCTGTAAACCTTGCCCTGGTGGGTACCAAGATTATCCATAAAAAGAAGAAAACCTAGAGATAGCTGGGGTAAGTTTGGTTCTAAAAAAATCCCAAATCTAAAGAAGAACTAAGAAACATATTTTGTTATATCTTTGATGGTCTATTTTTAGCTTGTTGCCAAATAACATCTTGAAGATTGTATGGTTCAATAAATTCTGTTAATATATTTATCCAGTCTGGAAGGTTTTCCTTTTTGAACATTGTGATTATTTTAGCTAAGTGAGTAGCATAATAATAGTTACAAAGATTAGGAAAGTTTATTCCTCCTTTCCTATAGAGTGTGCCTGTATTTCATGCATTTTTTGTGCCCACAAAAAATATTTAATATATTTTGCCATTCTTTTAAACATGAGCTTGGTATCTCCATCTGGATGGTTCTAAAAAAGAAAAATAAATTTTGGTAATATAAAAGGTTTTACTTAATTAAATCTGTCTATCCATGACAGGATGGGTTTGTCCCATTTTTGGAGTTGAGTTTTGATTTCCTTACACACCCTGTCATGATTACACTGCAACAGATCATTCAAATTTACTGGAATATTAACTCCAAGATATGGTAAACTTGTTTCTGTCCATTGGTAATGAAATGACTTATTAATGTTTTCTTTTGTTGTTTGAGCTAAACATACAGGCATTCATTTAGATTTTGTTTGATTTACTCGCAGGCCTGAGACTTTGCTGTATTCATCCAAGATTCTTTGCAAAGATGCTAATGATTCAACCAGATTTGATAAGAATAAAATCATGTCATCTGCAAATAAGGTAAGTTTATAATGCTTTTCCCTAATATCAATACCTGTAATATCAGTTGTGTTTCTAATCATAGAAGCTAGTGGTTTGATTGCTATTGCAAACAATAGTGGTGAGAGAGGATACCCTTGTCTTGTGCCCCTCTCCAGGTTAAAAGGTGGAGAATATATTCCATTTATTTTCAAACATGACTGAGATAGATAGCAGCAACAGCAGTTAAAATATTCTAACCAAAACCTATATTCATTAATAATTCTTGTAAATTGGCAACATTTATTATATTAAGAACCTTATGTGTATTATCTATTAAATCACGGTTTAGCATAAAGCCCACTTGGCCCTGTGAAATATATTCAGTTAGAAAAGTATTTAATCTTCCCGCTATGGTTGAGGTAAATATTTTAGAGTCCACATTCAATAGTGAAATTGCCTATAAGAAGATGGTAATGTAGCATCTCTTTGAGATTTAGGTAAAACTACCATTGTGGCCTGTGACCAAGATGGGGAGAAATTACTTGTATTTAAAATATGATTACATGCATTAACTAAAGGTTCCAATAAAAAAGGAGCAAAGGCCTTATAAAATTAATTTATATACCCATCTGGTCCTGGTGATGTATTTATTTTTAATAGTTTGATACAGTTTAGTACTTTTTGCTTGGTAAAGGGTTTTTCTAAGAAAGCTATATGTTCAGTTTTTAATTTCAAAGTAGGATGCTTTTGGAAATGTTCTTTAAGAGTATTTTGAGATATTTAATAAATATAAAGTCTTATTCCCAAAATGTATGAATTATAGCCTTATTTGTAGATTGTAATTTGCCCACTCTATTTTTTATAGAATAAATTGTTCTGTCAATGCATTTAGAACTGACTCTCTACACTAAGATTTTCAATGCTTTTGGGGAGTTATGCCACAATTTTTGTCTTAGAAAAAGTAAATTTTTCTGTATATGTGAAATCTCAAGCAGTTCTAATTTATGCCTTTCTGCCAATAATTTTTTATATATTCTCTTAATACAATTTTGTTTGTTTTTGTTCTAGTTCCTGTATGGAAGCCAGAAGCTCCTGTTGCTCCAGTTTATGTTTGTTTGTTCAAAAATGAAGCCCACAATACTGGCTTAAAAGCATCCCAGATTATTGTAGGGGCAACTGCATCGTTTACATTTTCTTGAAAATATTGTTTTATTTTTCTATTTCTACTGTAAATGTTGGGTTCATTAGTAACTTTTTTATTTAAAATCCACTATGGTCTACTCTTTGTTTCTTTCTCCTTTGAGATTACACAGTCCACCCATGAATGGTCAGACCATGATTTGTACCCTATTTGTGTGGAAAGCATTCTTTGCTGAATTCCCAATGATATTAAAATATAATCAATATGAGTCTGGATTTGATGTCTAAATGAATAATCTTTGTTTGTTGAGTGATTTTGCCTCCAGATATCTATTAAGTGGTACTCAGAAAACAATTTCTCAAGAGCTGAAGGATTTTTGTTCTTCCTAATTTTCCTTTCAAGAAATGTTCTATTCATAATCTGATCTGCCAAAATATTAAAATCCCCTCCTAAAATAACCTCTCCTTCTTTGAATGTATCTAGTTGACTTAAAGTATCCTTTATAAAACTAATCTGGCTTTGATTTGGAGTGTATATGGATCCAATAGTTACCAACTGGTTTTCTAAGTGCCCTTTTATAAAAAGATATTGGCCTTGTGGATCCTTTATAGAATCCAAATGTGTAAAGTGTATATTTTTTGACAAAAGGATCCCCAAACCTCTAGACTTTGAAGTGCCATGAGCAAATATCTGTTATTGAAGCCAATCGGTTTTAAAAAGTAATTTGGTTGATGATCTGGAGTGAGTCTCTTGTAGTAGGAGGATGTACAGATGTAACTTAATTAGATTTGCATATACCCTTTTCCACATTACAACATTAAGACCTCTTATGTTAAGCAAAAGTATCTTTATGTTATGATTCATAATGTGTATTATTGCTGGATGCTATTATTAAATCCAAATTGAAATACCAACAATTATTAAATCCAAATTGAAATACCAACACTTACTATAAAACTGCAGTAAAATATAAAAAGCACTAAACACTTTGCAATGATTAACTGTTATAAACCAACTATTAGCCCCAAAACTAATATAGATTATGTATCTAAGTATATAAATTACCATTCCTACCTCTCTTACTAATCCTAACTTCCCCTTCCCCCCTTAACTAAGAAATATTAATCGAAGTCATAATAATAATAATAATAATAATAATAATAATAATAATAATAATAATAATAATAATAATAATAATAATAATAATAATGATATATTTGCCTATTCACTTCCTTATTCTATGTATATCTATAGTATTATACAATTAACTTTCTTAACTACTCTAAATACTATTGGTAAAACCAAAACAAAAGCTAAAAAAAAACCCCAAGCCTTTAGGGCTCCTGTTTTTACACAGGAGGATAGAAAAGTACTACCACCCTCTCTCCAGGCTTAGCAAACTGTAAGATCTTGCAGTAAATAACTAATAATAAAACCCCCTTTCCCCTGCCCAACCCTAAATTTTAACTATAATATCATTATATAAAAACTATCTTTCTAATATCTTATATACAGGAAAAAAACAGTTATACATATTTTTCTGCAACATATTGATGCTACCAGTTCAGTTACATGCAGTCTAAGAAGATGAAGGAATTTTGCTGCTTGGTGTTGGTGAAAAGCTTTCTCTTGAAACCTTTCTTGCTGGCATCTGTTGGTTCATTCAGTCCCAATTGTTTCAGCATTTGAAATCCTGTTGCATAATCTTGTGCTTGGAGTCTTTTACCATCATAGAAAACCTTAAGTGTTGCTGGGCCATTCCACCTATAATTCTGATTTACAGATTTTAGTTGGCTTATTACTGGTTTAAGTTCACATCTTTTATTGATAGCCGCTGAAGGAAGGTCCGGATATAGTTCGATTTTGAACTCTTTATAATCAAGAGTACCATTTTGTTTAGCTTCAGTCATTATTTGTTTCTTTAATCTGTAGTCTAATAAGGTTAGAACAATGTCTCTTGGACCTTTCCTGTTGACATTCTGTAGAGCTCCAAGACAATAGGCTTTTGTTATTGCAGGTGTTTCTCCCACGTCCAAATTTAAGATAGTTGCTAGCCAGTTGGCTAGAAATGTTGGTAAATTGGCTTCTTCTTCCAACTGTTCTGGGAAGCCTCTTAATTTTAAATTATTCTGGCATGATTCCATCTCCAAAACAAGCATTTTAGTTTTTAATTGCTCAGGTTCGAATTGTGCATTGCGATTTTCTTCTTGTAGCGTCACGGCTCCCTCAGCAATTTTTTTTTCGTTTCAGAAATGGAAACTTTTATTTGAGTAAGTTTGTCTTGCATTGGTTCAAATAATGCACCCAGTTTATCCACTAAGCGCTTAGGTCTGCTTTAGTTAAGGCAGGAGTTATCCCCAAATCCTCAATGTATTCTGCCGCCATTTTGTTTTTGCCTCTAGCCATTTCCTCAGCAGAGTTTGGCTTAAAAAATAGATTAACTGCATGGTTACTCATTCCTGATGGTGCAACCTTCACTGCAGATTTCTTTTCTTTATGTTTTTCCCCCATAAAGCCTCTAGAGGTTGTGATATATTCTTGATTGGGAAAGGGGAAAGGGAAGCGCTATGGAGCTAAGTGGCCATCTTGAACAGGCAATGCCACAGCCCTCCTGCAATATCCTTTTTGAGATACAGCACCCAGAACTGCACACAGTACTCTAAAAGAGGCCACACAATAGCATTTGTCATGGCTCAAGTGGGGTGTCGTCTGACACTGCCACCACTCTGGTTCCAGGCTCTTCTGAGAAGGCCCAGAGCACCCTCCCAGACCTTTAGACCTCCCTTTTAGCTGAAATGAGCATGAGGAACAGGCAGAGTGAACAATGAAAACGGTTTATTTTATAGGAGGTCAAACAAACAATGTGCAGGAATAATAACAGTAAGCGGGTGAAAATAAAATAAATCAAATGTCCTAACGCGTCTAAATATACTATCCCTAGCTCACTATCTTAAGTGGCCTTAGACTACTCAACCTTCCCTCAGGATGAGGGTTTCTTCCCCATGGCAGCCTTCCTTCTGGCCCTGTTTCCTGGGAAGAAGAACAGCTTCTCCTCTTGCACCAGTTCTTTTATTCCCCGGTCCCTTTCTTCCCTATTGGCCAAAATTGGCACCAAAACTTCCCAAGGCCTTCTGGGGTTAGTAGGCCCAGCCTTCCCTACTGCTAGCCAGGCTCCCTGGGCCTACTACGCCTCCAGTGGTACAGCCCAGACAATGACAGTATTATACAAGGGCATTACAATATGGGCAGTTTTATTTTCAATCCCCTTCCTAATAGACCCCAGCACAGAGTCTGTCTTTTTCACGTTGCCACACACTGGGTGGATATATTCATTGAGCTTTCCACTCCAACCTCAAGATCTTTTTCAGTATCAGTCTCAGCCAGTTCAGACTCTAGCAGTATATATTTAAAGTTAGGATTTTTTGTTCCAATACGCACCACCTTACAGTTACAAATGAACTTCAAATGAACTTCATTTGCTACATTGTTGCCTGCTCACCTAATTTAGAGAGATCCTCCTGCAGCTCTTCACAATCTGCCTTGGTTTTCACCTTCCTGAATACCTTGTATTATCTGCAAATTTGGCTACTACACTGCTCACCCCCAATTCCAAATCACTTATGAACAAATTAAATAGCACTGGTTCCAATATTGATTCTTGTGGGAGCCCACTGCTTACATACTTCCATTGAGATAACTGTCCATTTCTTTCTGCTTACTGCCATTTAACCAACTATAAATCCATAAGAGGACCTGTCCTCTTATCCCATGACTGATAAACTTACTCAGGATTTTTTCGGCAAAAGCCTTTTGGGAGTCCAAGTACATGATGTCTACCAGATTGCCCTCATCCACATTCTTGTTAATCTGCTCAAAGAACTCCAAAAGGCTGGTGAGGCACAACTTCCCTTTGCAAAAGACATGCTGATTTTCCCTTAGCAGATTTTGTTCCTCGGTGAGCTTAGTAAGTCTCTTTTTAATAACACTTTCTACTAATATAGCCAGAACAGATTGTGTCTAACTGGATTGTAATTTCCTGGATCCCCTCTGGATTCCTTTTTAAAAACTGAGGTGACATTTGCTGTTTTCCAGTCATATGGCACAGAGGCCGATTTTTGTGATTTTTGCTAGTAGATCAACAATTTCATATTTGAGGTCTTTAAGAACCCTTGGGTGTAAGCCATGTGGGCTTGCCAGCATTAGTTTTCAGTTTGCCTAATAATCCTAGAACTTCTTCTCTCAGCATCTCAATTTAACTCGGTTCTTCAGACATCTCCTTCCTAAAAATAGTGGCTCCAGAGTGCGTATGTACCCCATGTTTTCCACAGAGAAAACAAATGTAAAGAATTCAGTTTCTCTGCCATCTCTCCCTCTTTCTTAAGCAATCCTTCTATTCCGTTGTCATTTGCTGGTTTCCTGTTCCTGGTATACTTGAATAAATGCTTATTGCTTATCTTTATGTTTTGGCCATCATCTCCTCAAAAATCTCTTCCTGCTCACCATATTGTTAACTTACACAACATGCAGATTGACCAGCCAGTCCACACAGCCTGCAATTTTCCATCTCTTATGTCTGAAGAGGTAGAAGATAATGTGGAAAGGTTACCACTAGGTCTGTGGGGCACCAAATGAACACACGGATGATGTCTCCCTGAAACCACTATATGGAAGCATGCTATGAAATCCTCTTAGTAGTCTGATCTGTACCCTGTTTTACAAAAGTATTATACTCCATGCGGCTATACCATTTGAAACCTGCAAGTTTAAGCTCTTTAGGTATTATTATAATAAAATGTGCAGAAAACAATGATTTTCTAAGGTTAATAGCATCAGTAATTATATTGTAGGCAAAGACAATGAGCAGCCCAGAGAAGATTTCTGGTACTTCCTTACTAGTCACAGCACAGTTCCCAATTTCAGCAACCTGCATTCTTTAATAAACCTTAGCCATGTTATCCCATGCAAGCCAAGGCTGATGAAGTGACCAAATTAGGTAAATAAGAAAAAGATTCCATCAAAATCTGTTTATGTCCAAACTGAAAAGCAAGGGGAGTTTAAATTATATTTTCCTGTGTTTCAGTTCTCAAGGGGAATGAATATGTGGACACAACTTTCATCAAAGACCATTCAATGCTTGTTCAATTATAAACATAACCCCAGTGAAAACTAGCTGCTCATCAGGTTATATTGCAATGGTAACACAATAAAATTGCACCTTTAAAAGGGCCCACAGAATTAGCTTAGAATATTTGTTGCCAAAGATATCCAACCCAAAGCTGAGAGAAATATATACACACTTATGTACAACTTAGAAACCATGTAACTTCAAGAAGCTGAGGCGAGGCAAGGCAAGCTGTATGCTAAACGCAGGTGGGGTAGCCATGTCTAGCCAATCCCAGCTATAATCACCCAGCATTTATGCATCTTGATTCCAAGTGGCCCTTCTGTTTCAATGTATCTGATGAAGTGTGCTTGCACATGAAAGCTTATACCATGAATAAAACTTCATTGGTCTTAAAGGTGCCATTGGACTTATAAAGTGCGGGAAGCATTGAAATATGCACTAGTGGTTAGTTAAAGATTTAAGCTCATTAGTGGCATTAGATCATTAGAACCCCTGTAGATAAACTATGAAACCTATGGGAAAGAGGAAGTGTATGCAGAGTGTTTACAGTAACCAGATAGATAGTCTAGACAAGTTGCCCTTGAGGACCTGAGAACCTGTCACAATCCATCAGTATTAATTTATTATCCTCATCACCATTATTCACAGTGTTATAGCATAATGGTATGACCTAAGGTGAGTATTTCCGACGTTATAGAACTCTTTACCTAAATTGCTCCAGGTTATGGGATGAGACTGTTTTTATCATTTCCACCATCTAAATTCCATCTAAAATATTCTGCTAATGTCCACAGCAGTTCTTAAGCCCAACAGTCTGTGTCACTTGTATTTAATTAGCACATGTCAATACAAAGTTGGCAAACATATATGTTACAATGCTGGCATATTGCCATTCAGCAGGAAAGTAAATTTTGACATATTTTGTATAATTATATTTAGCAAATCACCATTTTGTACTTTTCTAGAGATTACCTTTTTCAACTTTTGAAAGGTGATAAAGCCAATTATGTTGACAAGTGATGAGTACCCTTTAATAGGCAGGTTAAACTGCATACCTAAAACAAAAAGATAGCTAATTAAAATAGCTGAGATTACTCCAAGGCTTAGACAGAACAAGAATAGTCCTGCCTTTAACTAAAAGTTTCAGCTTAACCCCCCCCCCAAACAAACTCCTGACCTCAGCTACTGAATAAAATCCTTTTGTATGATAACCTTCAACAACTTGGGGTCTCCCTGACAACAATGGATGCACAAAAATTATATTAACAACAATCATGGAAGAATATATGTTTGTATCTTCCTTCCTATTAAAATATAGTCGCATTTTAGAAAATTAGAAACAGATAATCACATTTTTCAATAGAAAAAAAGAAAACGACAGGGACGAGAGCCAGGGTGGTATAGTGGTTAAAAGTGGTAATCTGGAGAACCAGGTTTGATTCCTCGCTCCTCCACTTGAAGCCTGCTGGCTGACCTTGGGCCAGTCACAGTTGTCTCAGAGCTCTCTCAGCCCCACCTACCTCACAAGGTGCCTGTTTTGGGGAGGGGAAGGGAATGTGATTGTAAGCCACTTTGACACTCCCTAAGGTAGAGAAAAGTGGGGCAAAACCCCCTACTTCTTCTTCAGGTTGCTGAATTATTTTCTTTTTTTATAACTTTATTTTTAATTTCAATTTTTCAACAAAAATACAAACACAGTATCACTATCTCAGAAAATTCAATCAAAGTAAAAGCAATGACAAGCCCAAATCTTGTGCTGCTTTTGGAACTACTTGCTACAAATGTGCAGCACAGAATCATTGTGCAAAGGTGTGCAAGGAGCAAACAAACCCTCATCCAATGAGAGAAGACTTTCAACTCCTTGTTCTTGGGAGTGATTACAGAACCTCAGCCTAGGGGAGAACCTAACAGTCCTGAGCCATGGTTTTCCAGCATTAGTATAGCAGGTGTTCCTGTATCTTGCAAGCTGGATAGTGGTTCTCAAGCAAATACCTAGATGTAGGAAGAACCAGCAAATGTCATTCTGATCACTTTTGTAGGGTCCAAAGTCTGGCCAAAAGCAACAATCACAGCTTCCTGCACAGTTGGCTCTCGAACAGCCATGTTGATCTTCTACATCACGGAAGATTATGAGCCACCCCTGCTTAGACAACCAGCCTGCGTGGCCCTTGGCCTTCTTAGGAAAGTCCATGGTATGTCACTGCCCACCTTGGCTTCTAAAGATGATCTTTTACAAATTACACAGATGTCTTTTAAGGGCTTGGACAGCTCCCCAGCACCTACCATATTCACGTAGATCCTGAGATACTGCTGGTGATAAATGGTTGTCACAAAATTCCCTATGCTATACTACCTGCACTCAAGGAAACCCTTGACCATCTGGAAAAGATCAAAGTCATCGCTCGGGTGATGAAGCCAACTGCATGGGTTAATAACCTTGTCATTACTCAGAAGAAGAATGGATCAATTTGCCTTTGCCTAGACTACTGAGCCCTAAACAAAGCCTTCTAGCAAGCAACACTTCCCCATCCCTACCACTGAGGATATGCAGCAAAGCCTGGCTGGCAAAAAAAAATTCTTCACAATCTTGGATGAAAAAGATGGCTAGTGGCAGGTCAAACTCAACAAGGAATCTAATGAACTGTGCACATTCAGCACTCCATGGGGCTGCTATCATTTCAACAGGATGCCTTTCGGCTTCAAGTCAGCCACTAAAGTTTTCACGAGTGCTTCTGTGACATCCCGGGTATGCACATCATCATAGATGATATGCTCCTTGCAGCCTCCACAGAAGCAGAACACCATCAAATCTTTCAACAAGTCCTGGAGAGGGCTCACCAGGTATGAAGTTCAACCCAGACAAAGTTCAGTTCATGGCTGACAAAGTTCAATTCATGGGGCACATCATCTCTAAAGATGGTCTTCAACCTGACGATGTCAAAGTACAGGCCATAACTCAGATGCCCCCGCCAACAGATAGAAAGGGCATACAATGGCTTTTGGGTACTGTACAATATCTCTCCAGATATATCGCTAATGAATCAACCTTGGCAGCACTTCTACGTGTGTTCCTATGGAAGGATGTAGCCTGGCAGTGGGGCCCAGCTCAGCAAGATGCACTGGATGCTCTTAAGCCAGCAGTCACCACAGCTCCTGTGCTCAGATTCTCTGATCCAACAGAGAAGCTGGTAGTCCAAGCTGATGCCTTCAAAAACAGCTTGGGTGCCTGCCTATTCCAAAAGATAAAGCCCATTGCCTCTCAAGTGCTTACACAGGCTGAACAAAACTATGAATTGATTGAAAAAGAGCTTCTGGTCATCGTGTTCACCATGGGGAAGTTTCATTAACATGTGTTTGATGTACCAGCGGTGGTCCAGTCAGATCACAAGCCACTGGAAGCAATCATCAGTAAGCCCATCAGCAAGGCTCCTGCCAGACTACAGAGGATGCTCTTGCAACTACAATAGTATGACATATACAAAAGGCAAGGACATATTTATTGCTGACACATTGTCCAGGGCCACCATAACCACCCCTCAGAAAGACGTAGATGCCGTCCTAGATGAAAAAGTAATCCCTGAAATTACACAAACTGATCAAATCAGCAATCATTTACTGTGCCAGTTGCAAGAAACCACCAGCACTGACCCTGTCTTAAAAAGCCTCAAGGCTCAACACCTAAATAGGTGTCCCCTTAAGCAGAAACAAGTCCAACCAGAACTTAGAGCATACTGGCCTCTGAAGGACCAGATGATTAGCCCAAAGACAGTCATGCCTCACACATTAGACATGACATGTTGAAGTAATTGCACTTACTACATCAAGGAATCCAGTGCACTAAAGCATGGTCTCGACCTTTATGTACTGGCCCAACATGAATGTCCATATCGAACAATGGGTTGCCAGCTGCCCACAATATCTGTCCTTGCAACCTGCCTATCACAGAGAGTCCACGCTACTGCATGCAATCCCCAGCCTCCCTTGGTTCAAGATGACAGCTGACATTTTTTAACTTCAAGGCCACTCTTACCTCTTGGTAACCAATTATTATTCTAAGTACCCTGAAGTATTTAACTTCTAGACAAAACAGCCTCTACTATTGTTGTCAAGCTAAAGTCTCTCTTTGTGCGTCATGGCATTCCCAGGGAAATGGTCTTTGATCAAGCCAAATTATGCAGCAATTCACCAAGGAATGGGGTATCATCTTGATGCACTCCAATCCTCATTATCCTCAGTTCAATGGGTTAGCTGAGTGCATGGTCCAAACTGTCAAACATATGCTCCTAAAAGTGTTCCAAAAGGGCACTGATGACCATTTGGTCTTGCTCAACCTCTGGAATACTCCAGTTACGGGCCTTCCCTTCTCTCCTGCCCAATGGTTAATCGGAAGACTTTTGCACAGTACGTTGCTTTCAACTTCAGCAGCATTGTCACCAACACTACCCCGTGGAGTATATGCACGCCTTCGCCACCTCCAAGAGTGACAGAAATTCTACGATAGAGAAACCGAGGAACCTAGCCCCTGCCACCACTTCAAGCTGATGATGAAGTCCATGTGGTAAGAAGCAAGGGCTGGGTGCCAATAACTGTCACTGCAGAGACAAATGGACCAATAACATATAAGGTGAAAACCGCTGACGGGGCAACCTTCAGAAGGAACAAGAGGCACTTGCATAAGATTCATGCACCAATACCCCATGCAAATTTCAGGATTCCACAACCTGCTTCCACAGGACTCTTCCCTGGAAACAACAGCACCTTGATATGTGACCACTGTTCTGATTCCTGTAAGCCCCCAGAGGTTACTCCAGCACAGGCCATTGAATCCATGCCCAGGGACACTGTTCATTCCACAAAGCCTCCAGAACTGTCAACAAATCTGCAACAAACATTCACCCAGACCAGGAGCCCCCAACATGTAAATAAGTTTATTTTGTTATGCAGAAGTGAAAAGTGCTCCTCCCTGCAGGAAATGTATGCACTTGAACCTCAAACCCCAAACTTGTGATAGATATTTCATTTGGGGACATATCACACTAGGGGATACCCATGTAAAGAGGGTCCTCTCCCTCTCTTCAAATGAATAGGTGTGTCTTCAGGAATATACTAGTTAGAACTGGGTTGTTGTAGTTGGCACTTCAGCCTTGTTAAGTCTACGTTGTTCCCTGCCTTGCTGTTCTGCACATTAAAGAAGGTTTTAAAGACACCTGTTGCATCTCTCTGGCCTTAGGGCAGACCTCCACAGTGAGTACACTTTACAGATGAGCCCAGCACTACAAAAGGTACCCTGCTGAACATGCCCTCCTTGTTCAATACTAAATTGAGGCAGGAAGCATAGAGAGTAGGAGACATACTTGCTTACTAGTTCTAATTTTTTTTTTAATTTTGTACAGTCCCAATCTAGGAATTTGAAGCAATGTAAGATATTGAAATAGACTCTCCAGTGTCAGAATGAGAACCTGATTATTCTAATCATATATTGTACAAGTAACTCTTCTGCAGTTCAGCCTATTCCTGAACAGGCTTCTACAGTGGGAAATCTGGGAGCCCTTTACTTCCATCTCTGCCTTCTTGCTCTCTTTGCAGAACTAAGAAGAACAGGTTTCTGTCACTGCTATCCAGATCTGACCAGCAGGCTCTGAAGTGAAGAGATGGGTGCTTCATACAACTTTTCTCTACAGAGCCCACTGACCACTTCACTGGTCAGCAGTGCAGTGAGGTTCAATTGCTTTCTAAACCCACATATATTTGCAAGGCATATTGCTTGGTTTTCAGCTCTGTGAACGAAGTGGAATTTACTTTTGGTACACATAGGGTGACACTGTTAGCATCTTCATGGTCCATGAGTTGGGAGGCTTCAAATTTGATGGCTCCTCAAGCCATCTGACCCTGTTTTGGATGATAAAGAGAAAGGTAGGAGTAACTCATTAGAAACTGGAATAATCAAAGTTGTTTAGATATATGGGTTCTGTGCATCAACAAATGCAGCTGACTAAGGCAGTGGAATGGGGTATATAACTGTCAAATATGCTGACCCATAAAACACAACTCCTTGCCAGTGTTCCCTCTAAGCTAAGTTAGTGTGAGCTAGCTCACAGTTTTTTAGCCTCTGGCTCACACATTTTTGTCTTAGCTCAAGAAGGATGGCTCCAGAGTGAACTAATTTATGTAGTAGCCAAATTGCTTGCTCACAACTTTAATGGCAGTAGCTCATAAAGTAGAATTTTTGCTCACAAGACTCCACAGCTTAGAGGGAGCATTGCTCCTTGCAGGTAGAAAATTTAGCATAGAGAGAGGTTCTGTTTCAAGATCAAGGCAACAACTTGCCAGAAGCAGAGCTGATCCAGCTGAGCTCTGAGAAGGAGCAGGAGATAGAGATGTCAGAGAGGTGAGTACTGAAGGATGACAGGGAAAAGGCTGAGAAGGTCAATGCACTTTTTGCCTCTGTCTTCACTGGGGAAGATGATTAGTGCTCACCCACTCCAGAACCACTGATTTTGGGAGGGGTGTTGAAAGACCTGAGTCAGATTGAGGTGACAAGAGAGGAGGTCCTACGACTGATAGACAACTTAAAAACTGATAAATCACCAGGCCCAAATGGCATACATCCGAGAGTTCTGAAAGAACTCAAATGTGAACTTGTGGATCTCCTGACAAATATATGTAATCTTTCATTAAAATCTGCCTCCATTCCTGAGGACTGGAAGGTAGCTAATGTCACTCCCATCTTTAAAAAGGGTTCCAGAGGAGATCTGGGAAATTACAGGCCAGTCAGTCTGACATCGATCCCGGGTAAGTTGGTAGAAACTGTTATTAAGGAAAGAATTAGTAGGGACATCGATGAACAAAAACTATTGAGGCAGACTCAGCATGGGTTCTGTAAGGGGAGATCTTGTCTCACTAATCTGTTAGTGTTCTTTGAGGGAGCGAACAAACATGTGGACAAGGGAGACCCAATAGATGCTGTTTACCTTGACTTCCAGAAAGCTTTTGATAAAGTTCCTCATCAAAGGCTCTTAAATAAGCTCAATAGTCACGGGATAAAAGGACAAGTCCTCTTGTGGATCAAAAACTGGCTAATTAATAGGAAACAGAGAGTGAGTATAAATGGGCAGTTTTCTCAGTGGAGAGTGGTAAGCAGTGGGGTACCACAGGGATCAGTACTCAGCCCGATGCTTTTTAACTTGTTTATTAATGATTTGGAGTTGGGAATAAGCAGTGAAGTGGCTGAATTTGCAGATGACACAAAGTTGTTCAGGGTGGAGAGAACCAGGGAGGATTGTGAGGCACTCCAAACGGATCTGTCAAGGATGGGCAAGTGGGCATCAACGTGGCAAATGGGGTTCAATGTGGCCAAGTGCAAAGTGATGCCCATTGGAGCCAAAAATCCTAAATATAAATACACATCGATGGGGTCTGAACTGGCAGAGACTGACCAAGAGAGAGATCTTGGAGTTGTAGTAGATAACTCAATGAAAATGTCTAAACAGTGTGCAACTGCAATAAAAAAGGCCAACGCTATGCTGGGGATTATTAGGAAGGGAACTGAAAACAAATCAGCCAGTATCATAACGGCCCTTGTATAAATCAATGGTGCGACCTCATTTAGAATACTGTGTACAGTTCTGGTTACCACACCTCAAAAAGGATATTATAGCATTGGAAAAAGTGCAGAAAAGGACAACTAGAATGATAAAAAGGCTGGAACACTTTCCCTATGAAGAAAGGTTAAAATGCTTGGGGCTCTTTAGCTTGGAGAAACATCAGCTGAGTGATGACATGATCAAGGTTTATAAGATTATGCATGGGATAGAGCAGGTTGAAAAAGAAGTACTTTTCTCCCATTCTCACAAGAACTCGTGGGCACTCCATGAAATTGCTGAGCAGTCGGGTTAGAACAGATAAAAGGAAGTACTTCTTCACCCAAAGACTGATTAACACATGGAATTCACTGCCACAGGAAGTGGCGGCTACAAGCATGGACAGCTTCAAGAGGGAATTAGATAAACATATGGAGCAGGAATCCATCAATGGCTATTAGCCACAGGGTATAGATAGGAACTCTCAGGCTGGGGCAAGTGATACACTGTATTCTTGGTGCTGGGGGAGAGCAAAAGTGGGAGGGCTTCTAGTGTCCTGGCCCCGCTGCTGTACCTCCTGATGGCACCTGGTATTTTTAGCCATTGTATGACAGAGTGTTGGACTAGATGGGCCATTGGCCTGATCCAACATTGGCTTCTCTTATGTTCTTATGATCACCACTCTGGCTTTTGCAGTTGTTGTACATATTTGATTCCATGTCAAAAATGAAGTCAAATGAGGAGGAAGTTCTATGTTTTTATTTCAATTAATAGGAAAACAGTTGGACCAAACAGTCTATCCAAAACTGACTACTTTCTTCTCAGCATATTTGGAAGATATGCTTCAATTAACAGGAAAACAATTGGACCAAATAACTCATCAAAAAACTGACTACTTTCTTCTTCTTCATCTTCTTCTTCTTGAATATATTCTGAGCATAGTCAAGAAATACATGATATTTATACATGGACTGACATCATCAATATTCAAAAAGCATAATTGGTTACAAAAGACTGTGGTCATTTGAATAATAAGCCTCTGATTTGTCAGATGTAAAGAAACATATCTACATCAAATCTACGTAAAACCTCAGTGTTTACTTTACCTAACCTAAATGATAATGGGCAAGGATTCTTCATATTATAAACAAAAGTGTTTGTTGTTCTTGATATGAGACTAAAATCTTATCTGATCCAGACATTGCAAAGTGTTGCCCTTAAGAACTACAGAATCATGAACTTTGTACCTATTGTCTGCTAACAATATCAGACCTACAAGAGGAAAGCCTTCTATATAACAGGTCTTTCTTATATCCTAATAAAAAATTACTTAAAAGAGAAATCCATAAAACCAAGGAAAAAATATGAATATGAACAATCAAGAAGAAAAAAACTATATAAAAAAACATTATATTCCCACTCATACTACATAGTGTTTGAGTCCGACTTGGAAGGAACTTTTATCATTTTAATAATTTATTATTACACGGTTATATTAACCAGGATAATATGCATCAAATAATGCAAATGAACACTTAATTTGCAAAGATAGCTAATCTAAGAGTAATGAAATTTATTCTTGATTTAGAGACCGTGATAAAAACATAACCTTTTTAAAGCACTTGGAAGTTTAATGCAGAAATATCCTCCTTGGAGGCTTAACTCTGACAGCTCCTATCTCATGATACAGAAAGCTTGTCTAGTCTAATCTTATGACAGGGTCTTATAGTTGCCTGTATTACTGACAAGCCATTCTAAAAATAAAGCTACAATACCAAACTATCTTGCTTTAAAACCAATTTTTAAGATTCAGTGTCTTACTCATAATGATTTTATAATTGTACTGGATCTCTTTCCTATTTAAAATGTCAGGATCTGGATATTAACTGCCTTCACCTCCAGTTTTTTTCCAAAGATTATCTGTAGACAGTAACCTTTTAAAAACACCTGAACTGCAATAACCAAATTCATTCATTGTCAGTGAATGATACTGGAGATACACTAATATGTAGCTACTTTCTCGTAATCTGACCACCTTATTTCAAACACCAGCAGTCTGTCACTATTAATGAGCTGGATTCAAATAACTGCAAGCAGAGCTCTACTTACAGAATGGATCTGTAGGCCAGGCTACAAGGTGGTGATTAACCTCTGAAGCTGGAAGCAATTAAAGGGCAACTCATTCATTTCTGGAATGTTGACTGGTTTTTAGGACTGCAGAAAGATGTCCCCATCCTCACCCCCCTAGATAAGACACCAGGCCCTGGAGGCTTCACACCCTTTCTCCAGAAAAGACTTTTCCAGGAGTCTTTATTTTTTCATTGTCACCTGATGTGAAATAATATTAAGATGTGAAAGCTACATCCTTTTTAGATTTGCTATATGTTAAAAAGATCTTTAAAAACACTGTGCTGTTTGCATAAAATCTGATAACAAAAGAATTAAATATTTTCAATGTTTGTTTGGAATATAGGCTTGCAGTGCTTCCCTTAGGATTAGTCCTGAAATGGCAACACCTGGCATTCTAAGGCTTTGCTTGGAAAGATTTTATACCTTATGAGATCCAAATGACCCTGGCTAATTAGATTTCTGTATGGATGCCAGCTAGGGTTGCCAGCTCTGGATTGGGAAATACCTGGTGATTTGAGGGGTGTTGAGCCTGGGGAGGGCAGGGTTTGGAAAGGGGAGGGATCTCAGCAGGGTACAATGCCATAGAGTCCACCCTCCAGAGCATCCATTTACTCCAGGGAAACTGATATCTGTGGTCTGGAGATCAATTGTAAAAGTGGGAGATCTCCAGGCCCTACCCTCCAGGCCGTGTGATGACAAAGATGGCACAAAAGCCACTGCAATAACTATAGCAATAAGTTGTAAGAAACTTCCTTTTATTTCAGGACTCTTCCTATGGACACACGCAGCAGGCTCGATCTGAAGACGAAAATTCACCTTCCTCTAATTCCCCCAGTAAAGGTTATGCTGGTATATTGACCTGGATCAAACACTAAATTATGGTTTAAATAAGTTTTTAGTTTTATTTATTTTTTTATTTAAAACCTTTGTTAGCTGCCTTTCTACCTTCTAAGAACTTAAGGCTGCTATAAGAAATAATAACATGCAGTAAAATAGATTAAAAATACTTTTAAAAAGCTGGTTAAAATAATAAATTTTAAACTGTTGGTAAGCATTTAATAAAATGCTTTCGTAAATAAAATTGTCTTCAGCTGCCTCCAAAAGATTGAGAGTGAGAAGGGAAGGCACTCCTCTGTGGGGAATTTGTTCCACAACTGTGGGGATGCTGTTGGGCTGACACCCTCTCTTGCGTACCCAACAGATGAGCTTCTTTGGTTGATGGGATAGTCAAGAAGGCCTCTCTCCATAATCTGAGTTCCTGGGCAGGAACATATGGCAGAAGACTATCCTTCAGATACCCTAGTCCCAAGAAATGTAGAACTGTACAAAGCCACACCTTGAATTGGGCTTGGGAGCAGATTGGAAGCCAATGTAATTGCTGTTAACATCTGGGTCAACTGATCATCATAACTGGCCCCAACCAGCAGTCTAACTGCAGCATCCTGCACTAGCTGCAGCCTCTGAACACTTTTCAAGGGTAGCCCAAGTAGAGCACATTGCAATAGTCCAGTCCAGATATATGGAAGACTGAAGACTGGCTGGAAGTGTTCCAACATGGTAGGGCTCAGGTCTAATCATGGCCTCCTTGTAGCATGACTCCAACTCTCAAGGAAGCATTTACTAATCCCCAGGGCTCTTTTTGTAGCAGGAACTCCTTTGCATATTAGGCAACACACCCCTGATGTAGCCAATCCTCCAAGAGCTTACAGCAGCCCCTGTAAGAAGAGCTCTGTAAGCTCTTGGAGGATTGGCTACATTAGGGGGCGTGTCACCTAATATGCAAAGGAGTTCCTGCTACAAAAAGAGCCCTGCTAATCCCCTTACCCACTGGGTCAGCCCTTTGGTGGCTTCCATTAGGGCAACAGTCAAGGACACAGGCAGTAGGCCTCATCTGTCCAATGATCCTGTCCACATCGTTGAGTGCCACAAATTGAAAGGTATCCATATAAATCAGACAAGCAGATGCCAGAAGTACATCATTTGAACATACATTCATGCTGGCATCTAACACATGGATCTGGGCAATTTTGTTTGCAAAATAAGTAGCAAATTGATCACAGTAGGTCCTCATGTGGTCAGAGTCCAGCTCAAACGAACCACATGAAACAGCTCTGCTAGATGATTCTATGCAGACATATTATTCTTTTGCTGTCATCATTGCAACAGAATAGCCTTTGATATCAACTCTATGCCATGTTTGGTCAGCCTTACTTCAAGTTTTCCACCAGCAATGCTTAAGCCACCATCCTTTCCATTTCACTGCCCTGGCAAGCCCGATCAGATCTCGGAAGCTAAGCAGGGCTGACCCTGGCAAGTATTTGGATGGGAGACCTCCAAAGAATACCAGGAGCAGGAGACCAGAGACAGGTTATCAAGCCACTTCTCTGAATGTCCTCGTTGCCCCAGTAGAAGTTGCCAGAGGTTGCAATAACTTCCAGGCACAGGCACACACACACAAAAATGCAAAAACTTAAAAACAAGAACCTGGGGTGGAAAATCTTAATGGGCCCACCCCCAATGGAGGAAAGAGAAAGTAGCAAATCTAAACTCTTATCACAGGGGTGTCAAATGTGTGGCCCATGGGCCAGAGCCAGCCCACACAGGACCCAAAAACACACATACCCAAGTAACTTCCTTCTCCTGCTTCCTTTCCCAGGGCTGCTCCTGCAGCCACAACATAATTTCCTTCTTCTCAGCTCTCAGTGGCTCTTTGCTTCCTGCTTCATGCCTCTTGCCTCCTTCCCCCCCCTGAGCTCTCTCTCTCTCTCTCTCTCTCTCTCTCTCTCTCTCTCACACACACACACACACACACACACACGCAGTTCTGTGGCTGCTTCCTGCTTCATGTGGGAGAGACACAAAGACAAGCCTGCCTCTCTCTCCCTCTGTCTCTGTCTCTCTCATGCAGAGAGCTTCTGCTTCCTTCTCCGGGGCTGCTCCTCCTCTTTTGGGGAAGGAGGGGAGAAAAGAGAAAGAGAAAACAAAGTTGGAGTCCCATTGCAGCTTCAAGACCAACCATGTTTTACCCCAGGTAAAAGCTTTTGTCTACAAGCATACTTCTTTGGAAGGAGGGAAAGAGAGGGTGGGTGGATTCTTCTGACAAGCACAATGTACTCTGAGGAAATTATTTTGGCTTATTCTGAAAAGTTGTGATTTTTTAAATGATTGGATTTCTCTCTTCGTATCTGGATTTATTTTCTTTCAAAAAGACCCTGATTAGGAGTTAGAACATGTGGATTGGTCCTTATATCTTGGAGAGTGGAGTGATTTCAGATGCCACATGATAATAGCACACATTGGTCATGAGACAGGAAAACTAGGTCTCAGTTCAGTCCTGGAGGATGCATTGTCTTGAGCTTCATTATCAGTTGCAATTCAGCAGTGTCTCTTTCTAATCTCCCTCTGAAATTCCTTTGTAAGACCATTGCTACTCTTACGTCAGCAGCTGAATGTTGTGGTTTCTAATGTCAGACATGTGCATTTATTCTTTGCATCCTCCTGGACTGAATCCTCCTGGATGGAAGTGAGACCTAGGTTTCCTGTCTCAGTATCAATGCTACTATCTCCGTGCCTACTTCCCCTCTGCATATCACACATAATTCAATAACACCTGCTATTGCCATTTGGCATCTGAAATCATCTTCATAAAGTTTATATCTCTGGTAACTCATGGTACATTTTATAGCACGCATGGCCTAACCCAACAAAGTGACATTTATGTCAGATCTGGCCCTCATAACAAATGAGTTCGACAACTCTGCTCCATCAGATAAGATCTGTCCACGACAAAGGAGTAAATTTTAATCCCCCCCGAGATCACCCTCCTTGTCAGCACAGTAGACCAAATCCAGTGTGTGCCCTGCTAAATATGTGGGAACAGTAATTACTAGAGACAAGGCTGTGGTCAGTACAATCTTGAGCCTCTCCTGACAGCTTGGTATCAGCACAGATGTTGAAGTCACTCAGGATCAACCGTCTTGGGGTCATCAACAGCACACCCAAGACAATTCTGGCCAGCTCAAGAAGAGAAATGTTTGGGCAGCAGGGTGGATGGTATACCAGCAGAACCCCTACACTGTCCCTGTCACTCACTTTCAGGAGCACACATGCAAAACTGGTAGACAGCTGGATGAGGCAGTCCCTCCTTGTTAATCACACTGCACTTGTTAATCAGATTTTTCTGGAGGACATAACAGCCTTATTCCACCATTGTTTAACAACCAGTTACTTCCAATGGAGTAACGCATTCCATGAACAGATGGATGGGGTTACCATGGGAAGCCCTCTCAGCCCAGTTATTGCAACCTGAAAAATCAGCAGTGGCTGAACATAGCCTAACTCAAACAGGACACAGTATCTTATTCCAAGACACTAAAAGGCTGGACAACACATCCAATTACCATGTCAGATTACACAGGGAAGCCACTGAAATTCATAAACATAAACACAATTTCAACAGGAAAGAAGAGAGTTTAAAAATAAATAGGGCATGGCTTCCAGTCCCAAAAAACACAAAATGCTCTACATCTTACAATAGCACTACAGATAAGATAAAAATTTCAAAAGCCAATCCATTTGCAAAAGAACCTCCTCAGGAAAGCTCCTCCATTAGCATGTTTCACAGCCTGGGGAACTGCTACAAGATAATGACTCAGCCCTACCCCACCTTCCTGAGTAGATCTAAATTACCTGCCTACCATTTTTCTTCTCACCTTGACACAGAGACTACTCCATCTTTCTGTGTTATGCCTCTGAGGATATACCTCACAACTGCTGGCAAAATGTCAGGTACTACAATGCCAAGACCACGGCCATACAGCCCAGAAAATCTACAACTAATAAAGTCCCTCCTTTCCTCCTGCATGCTATTCTCTCAGATTTTGGGGTTGTTGTCAATTATGGCCAGACTGTCACAGACCCTGGTTTGCCCTGTTTAGACATTAATGGCAAGCTGTTTCAACAACAAAGAAATACTGGAGGAAATTAGAGTTTGTGAAGGAAAGAAGGAGGAAACATACAAGAATCATTCCCAGTTAGACATTACATCTGAACCAAATTACTAGGTACAGTTTGCTACTTTTCCCTTTGCCAGGGTCCAAAATCTCTCTTAATACTACAATACATTTGTTGCAATCAAAAAGTAGGATTACTGTGAATCCGCAAGCAAGGCTTCTTATCAGGATGCCCCTTTCTACAAACACAAATGGACCCCCCCCCATCATGGTTCAGATTTGAAAAAACAACACAAGATGATCATGTGCCATTGGGAGGGGTAGCTGCCGCAGTGAAGGATGGGGAAAGATAGCATAATAGTTAAAATCTTCTCTTAGCATTGCCATGTAAGTTTTTAATGCTATTTACGTTGACATAATTCCCTCCTAACCAGGGTTTGTTTAACATATTCCAATTACAGTGGGAATCGCTTGCATTGCACACAATGATAAGCACGGTTAAGGCTGGAAAGCAAAATTAAATGGAAGTTGTACTGAGAGGAGGAGGAGAAGGAAGTGAATACACAAGCCTTTAGTCCACATCTAATTACTTGACTAGCATTTCATCATAATCTTTACCTTCCCTGTCATGTGAAAGAACTACACAAAAACATTTTCTGCATTTCCAGAATTAATAAATTATTTTATATTTGACATTGGTAACAAAAATAATGCAATGGACACAAGTTCCATATGTGAGAAATGATGATGTCTTATCTGACTCTCATTATGATTTAGTGAAAATGTTTTAGAAAAAGTGTTGCTTTTTCTGATAATTTTTCTAGAAACAAAAAGATAATATTATGCCTGTATAAATACTAGTACAGAAAGTATGGCATAACACATTAGAAAAAGATGTACTAACCAATAAGAAGAAGGGTTCCAACTGCCAAGCCTCCACCTAGGAACAATGTAAATTCAAGAAATGAGAATACATATTAATGTTTTCAAGAATTAATTTGTAACATTAAGGAAAGGTGATACAGGAAGTTAAAAATGTAATGTGAAAAACATTTTAATTACCTTTATAATACTTCTTACAATTCACTATTAAATAATTACATATTACATATAATTATATATCACATACTACAATTACTTTCACAATATAGTGAAAAAATCCTTTAGAGCTCCATATAACTAAACTTAAGGACTTTAATAGCGCTGTTACAGCTCGCAATTCCTTCTTTTACTAAGAGCAAGGATTTGAAGGAACTGATACAGTTAACTCATCACTTCTATCCAATGACAAGCAGTGGCTCAGTTGAATACAATGCTGACTCACTGGTTTTACATTGGTCTGGGGATGCTTGCCTCTCTCTTGTACCAGTGTAGCCCAACATCCCTTCAACAAATTTAGCCTAGCTTCACCAATGCAACTACATGAGGACAGCACTTCCATTTAAACAAAGTGGCCTGAGATTAATTTAGTTTTGAGGTGAGAGTCACTGGATTACCTTGTGCCTGTTCACGCAACCTAAAGTCTCAGATTTATTTTAAGTATAAACTGGAGGGGAGGGGGAAATGTACACTGCCCTGAACTTCTTAAGATAAAGGGCAAGGGAAAAATACAATAGAATAAATAAACTCACTCTGGCTGCGGTCACAAGAGGAGTTTGTCGCGACATATTAGCGTTACCTGCGCAGATTTAAAGGGTTCAATCAGACGACATCTGCCGTCCATGGACCAGTAGTCGGCAGCCCGTCACACTCCGTGTTAGAACCAAAGTAAGCAGGCATCGAGGAAAGTCCGGTAGTAAGGGATGGTAGTGGTTCCACTCCATTTTGTTCAATATCCGAACTCTCCCAGCACGAAAGTAACCCAGAAGGGAAGTGTGAATGGGCACTTCCGTCTCATTCATGGGTTGCGGAACTAGCTAACAGACACAGTTGTTCAGTTATGTGCTTATGTGCACTGGTGATTTTTTAAAAAACTCCCACTGGCACACTGAATCCCACGGCTGACGCACAAATCTATTGTGTATGCTTGACCATGGGACAGCCAGTGCAATTAGAGGTGCCACCATATTGCCTCAAACTATCAGTGTGACCGCAGCCTTTGGATAGACTAAGTGAGGGCAAGTATGGGCAAGAAATGGTAGCTATCTCAGATCAAGGTACTTCAAACTGCAAGTCTAAGTGGAGTGGGACAAAAGTCCACACCATTATGCCACAGTCATCAACTTAAGTGCATGTCAATAGTTCCATTAAAATCAAACTAAGTACTTGTTCAAGAGTAAAACTAGTGCCTTTGCTCCAACCACAAGGTCCACTGCTTGTACACAGAGGGAAAATGACACTATTCTCCCCCCCCCAAAGTGTACCATCTTGAGCACATAGCATCCCTACTTGCACATGAAAACACATGTGTATTATAATATAATATTCAGATATTTGTCAGGCAATGACTGTGTTACAATTTAAGAATTTCTTCATATACAAGCATGGGCTTTTGGGTGGGGGCATAGAAAGGTAGTATGGCAAATAGCCTTTTTTTTCACTGGTTCAAAGAACGGCAGTAGAGAAATAATTTAAATAATAAATAACTTAAAGAAATCATTATGGCTTGGATTCTAACAAATGAGAATGGAAATCAGTTTCCATAATGAGAAATTTCTGCTCCTTCCCACTAAAGCCCTCTTATGTTCCCCTTCAAAAGCAACTCCTAAAAGTGGGGGTATCCCTCTGAAAGAGGCAGAGCACCTGCAGTTTGATGGGAAATCAACAGTTACCAGACTTTTCAACTTGCATGCTAAGATACTTTCACTGTAAACCCTTCTTATCTTTGTAATCTCACGGGCAGATCCAGTGCTGTGCAGAGTATTTTGCTGCCACTGGACTTACAGCCATTGTAAAAAGTAAAGCTAAGATATAAAACATATAATTTAGAACTTTGGAACAATAATGAGAAGCCATCTGTATTAAAACAGTTCAAGATGACTGGAAAACTTACACTGGGCAGATAAGAATCTTACATGCTACCTGAAGGTGAAGACAGGCTAGCTGGTATCTAATCACACAGACTCTCTTTCCTAGTTTGCCAAAACACTTCACAAGATTTATCACATTCTAATCCTATAAGGTGATATTTAGCCACCGTATTTTGTTTATATGTGCATATTATATTCTTACTGTTGTGGTTGAATTACTTTGTAGGTGAGTAATAGGTGAAGGATTTTATAGTTATGGACACATTTCAGTGCAATGTTGAGAGATCAATGTTGATGATCAGTTTGTGGGTTCTAAAAGAGACTTCTTGCTCAAGGTAAAATGCAGTCCCATTTAAATCACAGTCAGCAAAATATTTTTTGCTAAGCAAAAAAAAGAGGAAGTGACAGAAAAGACCACAGTTCAAGTATTTTTAATATATTTGGCTATAATGATCAGTTGAAATATTCTATATATAATAAATGGTTAACATCTCAGGATAACTGTCTAATATTTTAATTTTTAAGCCATGTAATATTATGAGATGATTATATTTTAGGATCACATACGAAGGTTTCCAGATATTTTATTAGAGATGTGAAAATGCATAAGAAATGTGTGTACTGAAGAAATGCATAGGAATGATGTTGTTAGCAAAAAGAAAATACTCAAACACCTGAAACAGACTACCCCCCATAAACTAGCATTTCTATCTGTTACACAACTTCAAAGTAAGTTCATTTCAAAACACATTTGTTTTTGAGATCTTGAATAAGAGCTGCCAGAGTCTATGATACCAGGACAGATCAAATAAGCTAAATCAGGTTCAATCTATATAAAGCCACTTTGGCTATGAAGCAGGATATAGAAGTCGAAGACAAAACATCCCAGACCATGCCCAACCTCCCCCGCACATTAACTGGCATGCTGCAAAATTAGTTGGGTGTTTCTGTGGCTTGAAGTTGATGTGCGCGCCGAAGCACCCACGTGGACTTCAACACGTGTCGGATGTTTACTGCAGCCGCTTCATCCGTTCTCAGCCTGTCACTTGTTCTACATATTCCCCGAGGCATTCTGAGTTAAGTTGAAAGTTTATCTACGTCAAGCAGACGCAGTGCCCTGTGCAAAATCACTACACTTGAAGGCAACGCTAATGCCAATACACGGCACTGACGCAGGAGCGCGGACAAAGACCCAGCGGAAAATGTGCAATCTGGTTACTGTCACCCTTCAAAGGGCATCCCTTTTTACAAAGGCTGCCTCTCTCCTTCCTCAGAGGAAAACAATACACGATACGCATCGTAATAACAACACGCACAGGGTTGTCGGTCCTTGAGCGCTAGACGTCCGCTGCAGCGACCGTGGACCGATATGTGTCCCCACGGCTCAAAAACCGCTCCCACAACCCATTCCGACCCGGGGCAGCAATGCAGGGTCGGCGGAGCAGAGACATGTCCCCCGCGCAGAGACCCGAAGGCGGCAGGAGCTCAGGCACAGAAGCCCGCTGGGAGCTAAGAGATTAACTCACCCTGAGGAAGCAGCAGCAGCAGCAGCCCCGCCCCTCGCAGGCTGCCTAAAGACCCAGCCGCCGCTACCGCCAAACCCGCAAAGAGAAAATGTGCCCGGAAGAGATTCTGAAGCGCCACTGGCACCAACCTAGAATACAGTCCAGGGAAGGGAGCCCGCTGGAAAGCAGGAGCTGCCCGTGCCGCACCGACGGTCGAGTGCCCGGCAGAATGGCCAAGCGGCTGCCTCCGCCGCCCAGTGCTTTCCTTTGGAAACTCGTGGGAGCCCTTTCGCTCAGTGTCAACTCTCCGGTCGCCAAGGCCGCCATCTTAATTTCTGCTCTGTTGACAGGGGGTGGGGGGAGCAGTTGAAGCGAGGACTAGCGTCCTAAGCCAATAGGAACAACGGTTATTGGCAGGCGCAGTTACGTCGGCGGGAAGCGCTCTGTGGCTGCCGGTCCAAGAAGGTGAGTTGATATGGAGAGGGGAGAAGCGCTCTTTGAACTCGGCGGTGTGGGTAGAGAGTATCTTGGTCCTGTCGGAGGAAGCGTAATGTTTCGTTTAGAAATATGTCTCTTGCTTCGATTGAGCATGGTCTTTTTCACATCTGTAGAGTGCTTGGGTGAGAATTAACCGAATAGCAGTTGCTGAGCGAAGAGAAAGTCCGTGGCCACCAAGCCTGCCGCAAGCAAGGCATGCGGTAGCTGTATTGGCAACTGCTAGGGCGAGCGGGGAGGAGCCCTGTTCTCTTAATAAAATCTTAGGCAAAGGTAAAGGTTTCCCTTGCTCGAAAGCCAGTCAACCCCGACTCTAGGGTTGCGGTGCTCATCTCCGTTTCCAAACCGAAGAGCCAGCGCTTTCTGTGGTCATGTGGCCGGCATGACTAAACGCCAAGGCGCAGGGAACACTGTTAACCTTCCCACCGAAGCAGGACCTATTTATCTACTTGCAATTTCTTGCTTTGAACTGCTAGGTTGGCAGGAGCTGAAATCGGAGACGGGAGCTCACTCCATCATGCAGCAGTTGGGTCTTGAACTGCTGAACTACCAACCTTCCAGTCTGCAGTTCAGCATCCTAACCACTTGAGCCACTGCAGCTTACTGGCATGTTATTCACTTCTACACCATGAAAACTTTAACTGCCATTTTCCACACATCCGGCCTCTTTAACAGAGTCAGGACATTTTTCTTCAGGCCTGTTTGCAACCGTAGGTCGCTATCACTGGGCAAGCCAGAGGTGGTTACCACTGAGGGTTGCCGGCTGCCAGGTGGGGCCTGGAAATCTCACAGAATTACAACAGATTTCCAGACTGCTTAGATCAGTTCCTGTGGAGAACATGGTAACTTTGGAGGGTGGACTTTGTGGCATTATACCCCACTGAGGTCCTTCCACAGGCTCTACCCCCAAATGTCCAGGAATTTCTGAACCCAAAGTTGGCACCCTTATTTACCACCACACAAACCAGACAAGCTTTATGGTGGCAGCTACTAGCCATCCAGTGTCCACTACCAGGCCCAGCTTGGGCAAGGTGGGCGCTGACTGACAGGCAAGTACCCTACCTAAGGGGGGGACGGATGCATGATAGAGGTTTATAAAATTATCCATGGGGTGGAGAGAGTTGACAAAGAGAACTTTTTCTCCCTTTCCCAAAATAATAGAACTCGAGGGCATCCAATGAAGCTGATGGGCAGTAAATTCAGGATGGACAAAAGGAAATACTTCTTTACACAGTGAGTGATTAAAATATGGAATACGTTGCTAGAGAATGTAGTGATGGCCATAGGCACAGACAGACTTAAAAGGGGATTTATGGAGGATAACTCTATCCGTGACTACTAGCCACGGTGACTGAGGGGAACCTCAGGCCTGTTTGCAACCGCAATCAGCCTCTGAATCTGAGCGCCAGGAAGCAACATCATGGGAAGGTCTCAGCCTCTATGCCTTGGCCCTCCAGAGGCAGTGGTTGGCCACTATGTGAGACAGGATGATGGGCTAGGTGGACCACTGGTCTGATCCAGCAGGGCTCTTCTCATGTTCTTATGTTTCTCCCCTATAGGGGTCTGAAGCAGCTGACATCAGTCTCACCACCTCCATTTTATGCACCCAGCAACCTTGTGAGATAGGTAAGGCTGATAATGTGTGACTGGCCCACGGTCCCCCAGCAAACTTCCTTAACAGAATGGGATTTGAACCTTAGTCTCCAGTCCTAATCTGAAACTCTAACCACTGTACCACACTGGTTGTGCACAAGTGGACAGTAGTAGCTGCCAGGCCCAGCCTTATGGTTGCAACAGGACTGAAAAAAAAATGTCCTGACCTTTTTTTTTTTTTTTTTTAAGGCCATCAGGTCATAGCTACCTTACGGCACCCCATGGGGTTCTCAAGGCGAGAGACCTTCGAAGGTGGTTTGCCATTGTTTGCCTCCATATCATGACCCTGTTATTCCTTGGTGGTCTCCTTTCCAAATACTGACCTGGGACAACCCTACTTAGCTTCTGAGATCTAAACACAAAACTGGAGATACACAGTGAGATATGGTAAGCAAAACAAAACTGTAGAAAACAACTCACAATGATATTCAAAGTGAATGAAAATTGTACAAAAATAATATTTTATAATATCAAAAAGACTTTTCCATTATTACAATGCAGATATCTACAAAGAATAAGGCTGAATAAATATACAGCAATAGCAAAAATGTTTAGCGTTCACTAAGGATATGCTTAGAGAAACAAGAGAGGAATGTTTCCAATCAAAAGTTCTTGTAGTTTCCTTCATACAACGGCTAGCTGCGGCTTATCGCATTCCACTCAAGCTTCTTCAAAAATTGAACCATACTGTCAAGTGCTTCAGCAATAAGGCTCAAACGATATTCAAAAACTGGCATACAGCTCCCAAATTCAGATCAATAGAGGCGCATGAACCTTTGATCAGAATCATTCTTCTCTTGTTTCTCTATTCTTAGTGAATGCTAAACATGTTTGCTATAGCTGTATATTTATTCAGCCTTGTTCTTTGTAGATATTTGCAGTGTTATAACGGCAAAGTTTTTTCGATATTATAAAATATTCTTTTTGCATAATTTCCATTCATTTTGAATATCATTGTGAATTGTTTTCTACACAGTCTAGCTTCTGAGATCTAACAAGAGCCGGCTTTTGGTAGAAGCTTAATGTATAGAAATTGACAGCTGATGTTTTTCATGCTATGGAGGTAAATAATGTTACCTCATAAATAATATACCATGAAGCCTTTGTTAAAGGAACAGTATACTTTTCTCCAGGAAGCTGGCAACCCTACTCAGGCTTGGCAAGTTGTGTGATGGCTTCCATGTATGCAGATGGGGGCAGTGTTCGCTCTAAGCTGCACTCATGAGTGGCTGCTCATTAACACAGGAAGCCCTGTTCAGCAGCAGTCTGGAGTTGTGCATGGTCTTGCGCTGCCCATTGTCCATTTTAAGATTACAGCAGTTACATTCTGCTCAGGATATGAAGAGCTCTGCTCAATTGGGGTGGGAAATAGAGGGGACATTGGATTGGGGGGGCACTTTCCAGACCATTTCCAGCTCTTAGTCCGCTCTTGGTGGGAATTTTCCCTCACCTGCAATATGTGTCCCAGTGTCTGCTTATGTAATTTATTTTGAGAATTTGCCCTTTGTACTTTTTATCCTCCATAATGCTAAAACCCAGGGGCATCCAATGAAGTTGATAGCGGTAGGTATATAACAGATAAAAGGAAATACTTCTTTTCTTAACAAGTAATTAGACTGGAGTTGACTGCTAGTAGAAGCAGGATCGCATAGATGGCTTCAAAAGGGGGTTAGATTCATGAAGGATAGGTCTATCAGTGGCCACTAGCAATAGTGAGTAAAGGGAAACCTCCACGTTCAGAGGCAGCAAACCTCTGAAATCCAGTGCTAGGATGCAAGTTCAGGGAAAGTCCTCGGCCGACAAACAGGATATAGAGGCCCTCCAGGGCAATGTGTTGGCCCCTGTATGGAACAGGATGCTAGACTAGATAGACCACTGGTCTGATCCAGCAGGGCTGTACTTCCTATTAAAACTTTCCTGAGGCAGAGGGTACACTCCTTTGAGTGCAGTACGTATTAGTTTTGGATACACATACGTAGGATTGGGTTGCATTAATGTAACTATAAGAAAATTTACTTAATCCTCATTGGAGTCAAAGATACTCACTGCTGTGTAGATATGGTTAGAACTGGATGATGAAATATAAAATTAGACTGTTTCCCTTCAATTTTGTGTTTATTAGCAAACTGGCAAATGTAGACTGGGCTTTTGGAGAATTGAGGCTGCATTCCTATTTCAGAGGGTTTAGCCATATTTCAGATTACTGATAAACAGAAGACAGAGATTGCATTTAGCTGCATTGATCCAAAGCAAAATCCAAAAACAAAAGCTGTGTAATAGCTTTTCTTAACACCAACTAAAATAACTGTCAGAGTCTGCCCAGTTCCACTAAGCCTGACTCTTCAAATGAGGACGCCTCTCTCTCAGTCCCTGAGATCTCCAAACTGTAGGCCCCTCTGAGTGTGCCAGAAGTGGATCCCAGTGAGCCAACAGACCAGGAATGCCTGGAAAACCCTGAAGCCCAGCAGCATCTTCTGATGACCTGGAGCCACTGCTGGACCCCTGCCAAGTTCCTTTGCCCACAGAGGTCCCTCAGAGCAAGAGGCAAGGGACCCAGTGAAAGAACTCACAATGAGCAGACTGGGGTCTGCCTCTCTCCAGTTTCTCCCAGGAAGGAGATGAGGTCTAGTAGCTCTTGACAAGAGTTGCAACTTTAACCAGGTCATCAGAATGGACAGGGATCTAAGCTCCGTACGTAACCCTGCAGAAGCTTGGAAACTTCTTGGAAACTGGTTCATCAGCATCCATAAGGCTTGCTGTCACCGCTTTGGTTTCTGCCTGCTTGCTTTCGTAACCTGCCTCATGCTTACCTGCCTTGACTCTTGTCTGCTTGCCTATGGCCTGCCTGCTCACCTTGATCCCTGCTGCTTGTCTCCAGAAGACTGTTACCTGTTGGCTGCAAAACAGAACAACAACACAAACTAGCGTGCAGACTTTTGTGGTCTCGAGAATTTTTCATCCAGCCTAATGAAAAGTTCGAGAGAGCTTAAAAGCTTGCATATTGTTTAGTGTCTTTTTGGTTATTCTTAAGGAAAGGTATCACATGCTTCTTTTTTGTAGCTATAGAAATGATGTAGACCTGATAGAGTACAGTTTACCCCTTAACATGGATACCAGTTTAAATTGTTCTTTGGCAAAGGAGCCATGTAGCTGACCAATACTGGGCCCATATTGTGTCACATCCTACATGTTGGATTTCAATTATCCTCAGTTCCCTGATAGACCATGGTCAGGAAGTGGACTCTCTGAGGTATCACAGAGAACATTTTTCTGTCTAAAGGGTGGCCTACTGCACTGTTACAGCTTGTTGCATTAATTAATTTAAAGTGGTCACAGTGAGATGCTTTTAACATGTGCAGTGCTTCTGAACTCCTGAACCAAGACTTGCTTCTAGCTTGAACATTATGTGTGCCTTCTGTTAAGATTATTACAAGGATAAAAATAAATTCATTTTAAGTTTGATAGGTCAGGAAGTATTGCAAACATTTCAATTTTCCCCAAATTTTCCATATTTCCTGCCTCTGAAGTAAATGAAGGGGGGGAGCCCAGTTTTTCCCCTGTGGCTTTAAAAGCTTCAGAAATTTTGCTTATACCCAAATACTGAACACTAGTCTGTGATTGCTGCTCTATAATGATCCGTTTAAAGTTGCACATACAACCCTTGATGAAGTTAGATTATGCCAGTTGGTCTACTTGAAATCATTTTCTGTGGAATCAAAATTTGTATGACTGCTTAAGACTGCCATCTCTCCATTCTCCTCACTAGTTTTTCTTTGTTGTTTGTAATTATTTGAAAAGCCACTGGAATTATACTTGCCATTGATCATTAGGTAGAAATAGTACATAGAGATGGGGGAGAAGTTGACCAGGTGGCAACTACTGTTTGTTGGAACAGAATAGGTAACTGAATTCCATGCAGCATGAATGCTGAGTAAAAAAAAAGTCCACTGAAATCAGTAAGCTAGACTGGAAGCCATGCTGTGTATGCCCCTGAAAAGGCAAACTGTTTCTCCATTTAACTTCTTTATATATAGTTGGTCTGTCAACTGACTCATTATCACATATCTAAAATAAGAAAATCCTGATATTTTATTATGGTTTTGTTACATAATTTTAAAATTAATGTTTTAAAATATTTTACTGTTTTTAAGCCACAGTTCTTGGGCCTGTTAAGTTGTGAAATTCATGACGAAATACTGGAATTTGATAAGCCTTTGATAGTAGGCATGATTTTGTGTACTCTTTCCATTTTCATGTGGTTGTTAATAATTGTTCAATGGAAAACATAGAAACAACTGATTGCCTGAGGAGAAAGATCAGTCAAATTTATAAACTGTAAAGCAATGACGAAACTAGTATACTGATTTTACTTTGTGTGGAATGCTGTTTGTTTCTGAATTGTTTCAAACAAAAGAGTGGAACAGTGACAACATTTTAAAGATTATTTTCTATTGTGGGCAAGTATGGGATTTTGAGCTTTGATGTCACACCCTTAGCATTCCACATATGATATCAGTAATAGCTATTCACATTTTTGTTCAGAAGCAAAACATACTGGAAATCTGAATGGCCACAACCGTTCACTGCATGCCTAACAGGGTGGCAGAATTGTGCTTGCCTGGTCCAGCGCTATTTCCCTCTGTACTTGCCATAGCATCTCATTGATGTGTATGGACATACATTTAAGTATGCATGTTCCCAATACAGATAGTCTTTAGCACCTACTTTTGAGAGGGAAAGGATTACACATTATATATTTGCAAATATATTTGGATCTGATGGTTGTTGTATGTCATTTTTTAATACGATACTTTTGTTTTTAAGTGCATATTTTAAATTGTATCTAAAGTAAAACTGTAGTTTCAACAGCACAGATAGTTTGACTATTCAGAAATAGCATTTTTAGTTTTTGGTAACAAACTATGATGCATATCAGAATATTCCAGAGAATTAGGTAAGGGACATGGATTCTGTTTTACTATCATTTAAAACTATATACTAGAAGAGAAAACATGGCAATTGTATAAAAGCAATACATTAACAACTTGTGACCAACCACCAGTCTGCATGAACTTTATTGGAGTCTCCAGGAGGCTTGATAAACCTCTTGTTTGTGCTGCTTAGTTGGGCTATAAAAAAGAAGTGTTGTCAGGCATGACCACAGTACTTGGTTTGTGGGCTGAATTTCGCTTGGTTGGTAATAGTTACGCAAGCTTACTGCAGACTTACTTGACCCTCAGGCCTTTCTAGGAGAACCAGATTTAAATATGGTTCACTAATGAGTATTTTTAGTTAGCATATTATAGGGTTTCCTTCCAAGGTGAAGCATTCAGGGTTGAGACATATCTGAAACGTCAGTGTTTTAAAACTTGAAGTGACACAGGAAATAAAATTGTCTGGGTTAGCATAATTATGCATCACCTCAGCCTTGTAAATGCAGGCCTGGTTTGCACATGCAGGAGAATAAGGTGGTAGGATGCTGAAGTGTCAGTATGGACTGCACCATCAAGACTACTGGTGATGGATTTCAGTTCTGAATGTCCCTCCACATTAAAAAAAAAATTCCATGCAAACTGAAAATAAATACGGCATGAAGAAAAAAGCTACCTTTCTATATTGCTTGCTGTGTCAATTTTCTGTGCACAGAGTTTTTAACACAGGAGAGTATTCCAAAATGTGCTCCTTCACCCACAGTCTGACATGGTGCAGTTCATTGTACCGCCTCAGCATTTTACTAGTTAATTTGCTTGCATGGGTAAAGCAGGCCTCAGAGGTGGCTTCTTCTGTTACTAATTGGGACCATGGAGTGGAAAAGCTTTGTGCCGAGGGGGAGGGGATTTAACTTTTTCCTCACATACCAATTTTTCTCTGCTGCCTAGCTGTGTGTGGCAAGCTTATGCTTGTTTATTATTTAGGAGACTTCTATGCCACCTCAATGTAACTTACAAAGTTAAAACATAATAAAAACATAAAACACCCTAAAAATAATTAGCAATCAGTAAACCATTAAAAACTCAGCCAGAAAATGCAAACAACATAAAACATTTAGTGGGCTCGAAATGGATTCTAAAAGCAATTTTAAAAGAGCAACCTCTTAATTAAAACCATTGGTAAATCTTTTCCCCTGGTGTCTGAAAGTATAAGCTAGATGCCAGGCAAGCCTCAAGAGGAAGGGCATTCCCCAGGCAAAGTGTCACTACTGAAAAAATGCTGCCTCTGGTTGCCACCCATTTTGCCTCTGGTAGCAGGTGCACAGAACTAATAAGAAGGATCTTAACTAGTGGGCTGGACAATATGGGAGGAAGTGGTTTTGCAAGTCCCAAAGCCTTTTAGGGTCTTAAAGGCACTTTTGAATTGTGCCCAAAATTTTTCAGGACATGGGTGATAGGAATCTCATCCCTGAAGGTAGCCTAGCTACAATAGTTTGAATCAGCTGGTTTCTGGACAGTTTTCAAAGGCAGTCCTATATAGCATGCAATACAGTGATCAAACCTGAATCATGCTTTTCATGAATGGTTGTAGCTGGTTGTGTCAGTTGAAGCACTACATTCTATGGAAGTACCATGGACAGACCTGAGACTCCAAATGTAGGCTAGTATCTGGCAGCACCACCAAGATACTATCCTGTCCACTCAGGGAGAATACAGCCCTCTTCAAGACAGACAGACTCCGCAGTTCTTGAGCGGCTTTATTGACCACCAGGACCTTAGGCTTGTGTGGACTGAGCTTTGGTTTATTGGCCCTCATCAATCCCAAAACCTTCTCCAGCTGAGCAACCATTTCCCACTCAGGCACCTTGCTCAAAAAAGGAATGTTGGCCACCTGACATTTAGGAAGGGGGACATTCTACAGGTCAACTAGGGCTGCGACTGGAGCACCAGCCTTGTCACATAAATGACTTAGTGTTTTCCCAGTTGAATGTAGTCTTTGAAAGGTATAGAACTGACTAAAATTTCTAAGCTTCTCACTTCATAATTCAGGGATGAATATAGTTGTAGGCAGCAGTTCTACAACTTCCTATAAGCCCAGATTCCCAAATCTCCATTTTTTTATTTTCAAAATATTTTGTTGTCTGAGAACTTCTGATATACAAAATTAGATTTAAATGAATAACATGGGCATCTGTTTAAATGAAAATGAGCAAGCGTAAAGTCAGACAGCAACTAGATACAAATTTAATAAATAACTTCAGTGTGATTTGATATTTTGCTTTTCATATAGTATAATTCATAAACAAAGATACGGGTTTTGATAGAGAATTACACAGCTTATTTTCATAGAACTATATTTATTTGATTACTTTCATTACTGTTTCCCGCACTGGAGAAGAGAGGTAGATAATTAGAAATCTGCACTGTCATCAGTTATATTCCTGTTTTAAATAATCTTCTTAGTGGTGTCTGTCTTTTATATGCAAAAGCCTCTTCTTTCATCAGTTCTGGAATGTGATGGTATTGGATTGGGCTGATTAAAGTTTATTGTACATAAATCAAATTAGCTGTTGTGTCACCTGACTAAAGTGGGTACTACTCATGTCATGCTGTTTCCTGTGGTGTAAATACTGTGAACTCAAACAAGGTAGATGGTCTCTTAAGATGATCCTAAGCATCTCACAGCATGGTTCAGGTACTGTGGCACAAAGGAGATTGCTTCATTTTCTTTCTTTGCCTAAGCCAGAATGGGATGAGCTTTCAATGTCTAGTATCTTCAGGCCAGAAGCCAACAACTTTGAAAGCACATTTCATCCTGCTGCTTCAGTAACTGAAAGGTTGATTTTAATTCTGTCTTGGACCCAGATCCCATATATTTGTACCCTGTGGTCCTGGACTAACATTCTTTCACACATGATCTATATTATACCATTTTCTGTGTTGTTTCACTAGTACTGGTTGAACCAGTTCTTCCAGAGTCTTTATTTGCTAGTGGTATGAGTCTTAAGGCTAAAGAATGCTTTCTTTTAAATTGTATTTTCTGTAGAAAAATATATGCACTAGTGTAACTGTTAGACATGAACCTAAATAGTACTCAGTCTGCTGTGGAAAATGGCAGTTCCCTGTACATAACTCATGTGTTCTGTCCCACTGCAGATGCTATGGATTATGGCCATGTTGTACAAATAATGGATGCTATTATGGAGATGGATCTTCCAGGGAATCAACCGAGAGGGAACAGAAAGTATAGTTTAAAATGATCCTTGGTGAGTAAGGTTGCTAGAATGTTAAAAAGAGAACGAAATAAATGCACTCTTATTTTTTTCATGATCATGGTAGAATCCTCAGGTAGCTCAGGTTAGCCAAAAATTCACATCTGATTTTAATAGAAGTAGAAAATGAGGAATGTTGATCTTGGGAGTGTCTCTGCAGAGTGAGCCAGAATTATCAAATGGAATGTATCTCATTAAATTCTCCACTAGGTTACGTTGCAGAGTTCTCATACATTGCACTCTGTCTTATTTTATTGTTTTCTGTATATTTTAAGAATCATCTTACAATTCTCCTAGACAGCAACAATCATAGAAATTAGACCATTTGATTCTATGTCCCATTGCAGAGAACAAAAAAGATGCCTTGAGAGTTAGGTTCTGAGACTGTTCCTGGATTTGTGGTACTGCTGTGTATAACTACAAGTGTTTAAAATTTATTCTCAGTGAATACAGTGCCACTGTGAACTAAAGAAGTGCAACTCAGTCATGCTTCCTTTTGTATCAGAGCCAACAGTTTTTTTAATACTAGAAAAAGGGACATAATGGACAATGTCTTAGGACAAGGGAAGAGGGTAGACAGTTGCTCCAAGGAATTATACACATGCTTATTATAATTGTATCTATGCCTATTGAACCCCAATCCTTTGTTAACTGGAAGAAGCAAAAGATACTGCACTAGGATTGCCAGGTCTGACTTGGGAATTATCTGAAGACTTTGAGGGTGGAGTCAGGAGAAAAGATGTGCATCACTTTGGTAATGTCACATCACATGATGTCACTTCACAAACCCCGCCCCTTCTGAGGTGACTTCCAGCACACTGCACGAAAACCCCACCCCTTCCTTGTGATGTAACTTTCTGGGCACTTCCCCCCAAACCTGCCTCTTCCTCCAAAGTCACTTCCTTCTTTCAAAATTCAAATTTAAATACCACTCTGCCACAAGGGGGCTGTCCGCCAAATGGTCAATCAGGCCATCTAGTCCAACCCCCTGCTCAATGCAGGATCAGTATCCCTGACAAGTGTTTGTCCAGACACTGCTCAAAGACTACCAGTGAGGGGGAATTCACACCTCCCTAGGTAGATGATTCCACTGTTGCACAACTCAGGCAGTACGTGATGTGAAAGACCTCTGCCTAAGACCTTGGAGAGCCACCTCCAGTCTGTGTAGGCAATACTGACCTCAATGGACTGACAGTCTGATTCAGGATAAGGAAGCTGTATGTGTTAGCACAGGGCGCAGTAGTCAGCAGCTCCCTTTTGCTTGTAGAAAACAGGGCATTTATGCTTTCATATTCCAGAAATCTGACAAAGAAGTACAATTTAATATGCTATTGATGTGATAAATGATACTTTATGGTGTTACAGCAACAAAAAAAGACCATCTAGGAAAAATATTTTCTTCTATGACTTCAGGGTTTCCAAAACGGTTACATCCCTAACAAGATGCCAACTATTTCCCAATATACACTCAAGTAACATACTCACAGGACCTAATGACAGTATTGTCTCTGAGTCATTCATTCATTTTCCAAAGTAATATATCCTATAAGGAATCAACACAATGCCTTTCTGCTATCTCAGACAAATAGGTCGCTACCTATGGAAAAGAATAAATGGATGCAAATCTGGCATCAGAAATCATGATATTCAGCAATCACTGGGGGAACATTTCTATCTTTCTCAACAAAGCACTGCTAACATGAAATCTGCCATCGTTCAATAAAAACTTCAAAGAGAGACTCCAATGTGAAACTCTTGAAGCAGAATTCATTAAGAAGTTTCATAGTATCTGGCCAGGGTCAGCCATCAAATGAAAGTGGAACAGAGAGGAGGGAAGGACTGCGGGAATATGATGAGAAAGAGAGTGTGATTGAACAGAGTGGATAATCCTGTCCTTAACAGGAGATCAGAGACATGTTGCTGAAGAGTCTTTGAATACTGAGATGTAGCAGGATACATGGAAAATGCAGAGCAGGAATTTTGAAAGGACATGATCTGTCTACACATGCTGAATACTATACTTTCAATCCATTTTTAATGCACTTTAACAATAACTTGCAAGTGGATTTTGCCATTTCGGTAAAATCCAGTTGTGAAGTGCATTGAAATTACATTGTTCAGTGTGTGTGAAAGCAATAAATGCCTCAAAAGTATTCAGTTGCTTGAAGAGAAATAACCAGCAGAGGAACAATAGATCAGAGGACTGGGTCAAAAATGCATCAAATATGGTGATAAGCTTAAGGCAGAAACCATGAAGTCCAAAGAGGAGACAGAAGAGTCCCCCCAAACTCATGGAAAACCCACTAAAACCACTGGCAAAGGACATGGCGTGTATGTTGGTAGAGTGCAATGCTGGAAAAAATCCAGGATGTGAATTATCATAATAATAGAGCAATATTCAAAATTGTGCAGATCCAGTTACAGCAGAGAAGTCACACAGAGATGAGTTCCCAGGGAAAGTAAAAAACTGGTGGCGGAGGAGGGCTAAATAGTCCTGAGCTTTGAAGGAGCAGATCAGAGAAGGAAAATTGGGATAAGGTAGAAATCACCCAAGGCATGGCTGATACTGAACTCTTAAAATGAGTAATTAAAGTTTGGGAGGAGGGAAGAAAAGTCGCTATGGGACTATAATGGGGGGGGGGTTTGAACTTTGACAGTCCAGAAGTTGGTGGAGTAAACAGGATTGCCAACCTCCAGGTGGGACCTGGAAATCCCCCAGAATTAGAACTTATCTCCAAGTGACAGAGATCGGTTCCCCTGGAGAAAATGGATGCTTTGGAGGATTGACTCTTTTGCATTATATACCATTGAAGTCTCACCCCTTCTCCAAACCTCTTTCTCCCCAGACTCTACCCCCAAAATCTCCAGGTATCTCCAACCAGAGCTGGCAACTCTAGGAAGTCCTTGCAGACACTGGAAAGGCAGAGATGCAACCCACTGCCTCCAAGGACTAGGTATAGGGGGCAGAGAAGGAGAGACCTCCAAAAAGAAAGGGGGAGAAGTGCAGCTGCTCCAAAGCCAAGAACAGACCAGGATCAAGTAGCCATTCCAAAGAAGTGCTAAAGGGGAAAGGAGAGTGATGGGGGTGAGGGGGAGGTAAGCTTCTCTGGCGGCAAGGGGCCTGACCACCATCCCCAGCTCCGACAGCAAACTAAGTGAAGAAGCGTGGGCATTGGCAACCCCCCCCCCCGTCTGCACTACCACCCCGAGAGCATGGCCATAAGTCAGCTCCCACTCTCCCCCACTCATCCCTGCATCCTCCCCCCACAGAAGCAAAGCGCAGCTTGGACATGCCCCCAATGGTAAAGTGAAGCTCGCACCCACCCACCCGCACTCATGACGGCTCTGAAAACTGACAGCAAAGCAAAGTGTGGGCATTAGCAACCCTACACCACCCATCCACCTGGAGAGTATGGCCGCAGATCGGCTGGCTCCTAGTCCCCCGGCCCCAACTAAGCTGCCCAGTGGCAAGCCGCCCGACTGTCCCGCCCAGCCCCGATGGGTCAGAAAACTAAGCAAAGTACAGGCATTGGCAATCTCCTCTGCCCGCTCAGAGTCCTAGCTCTTCTTGGTGGTGGCAAGGGCCTGCCCGCCTGCACTCACCCAGGCAATGACAGCTCCAAATAGCATAGCAGCTGGCATGTGCTGCTGCCACATGGGCCCAGGCGGCAGGAATGGTCGCCCAGCGCTGCTTGGGACTTGATGGGAGCTCGGCTGGTCAACTCACTCCCCTGATCCAAGGAAAAAAAAAAAGACCTTCCTTACCTCTTTGGCTCAGCTCCAACAGTGCTGCAGCATCGAGACTACTGCTGCTCACCTCGGCCCGTGGGCTCAGGTCAGCTCAAAAGAAGGGATGTAGCAGTGACCAGCAAGCAGAATTCATTAAGAAGTTTCATAGTATCATGGCTCACCAAATGAGCTGCTGAGAATGGGTGGAACTATGGAGACGAGGCGAGCAATGGAGCCCATCCTTGGAGCCAGAAGATGCCCGCTGGTGGCCAGTCAGAGACCTGTGTGGTGCATTGGCTGGCGGCTGTGCTAGCAGGGGAAATCAAGGATGCGAGCTATTGCACTGTAAGGGGAACTTGATGGCATGGTTCCTCTGAGGCCTCTGGCTGTGGCACTCTGGTGCTCTAGCCTTCTTCTCTGTGGCTTCCACCATTTTGTCCCCTGCTGGCCAATTCTGGAAAAGCAGGGCTGGGGATCTCAAATCTTGGAATCCCCCACTGCCAGTGGGAGGCTGGCAAGCCTATACTGCACAGGAATGTTTTTGACGTTCCAGCATCTCTGTGGCTAGTCAAAATCAGCCTGCATATCAGTTTTGGTTGAAACACTAGATAAAAAAGGCATGGCAAAAACAAGTTGCCTGAGAACCTTAGACAGCTAAGCCCTTCCACAGTAGACGTTGTTGGCATTGACAGTATAATAAGGGAACAGTGAATAAAGCTACTTGGGTGACTTTGTTGTTGAAAGGGGGGCAGCAATATCCACTGCCAGTTGCATTGTATGACATGACATTATTCATGTTAGCATTTATGGCTGCTTATTTAAAGAGTATTCTCATGCTTTCAGCTGTATTCACAACAGGACACACAATCCTTCTGGCTACTCAACAGCAAGATGCCTTCCAAGTATTGATTAGTCTTGTGGAAGTTAATTCTTATGAGGGAACTTTCCTTCAGATGAATTACAGTCTCAGATTTAACAGAAACCTCTAACAATACTCTTTGTAGTTTAAAATAGTACTTGTACTTCTACAGAAGCCTAATTTATTCATAACCTTTGTGATGTAAAAAACAAAAGTTATAGTGTTGAAAATAAGGTAGCTCCAGAATATTTGCTTTCTATTGAGATGTGGATGAAAATAGCAAGACATACACAGAAGAGTTTTTATCAACCAATTTATCTCTGAGAATAGGCCCATCAGTCCTATAAATAGTTATTTTTCTAAATGGGAACCAGTGCAGCAGTAGTCTTTGTGAGGCATTTAAAAAAGCCAACAACCCTGAGTGAAGTATATTTCCTGTAATATATTTCCTTTACTAATGGTCTGACTAGCAATTTAATGTACAATTATCTGCCATTATTCCACTGAAAATGGTTATTCTTCCATACCTTTGAAAAACAGGCTGTAAAATTTTACAGCAGGACAGCACCGTTCATTATGGTTGTGGTTCTTTCCAAGGTCTACTGAGTTTGCGTTAGCAGTTAAGATAATATTTATAATTTGTTTCTGGTAGGAGGTACCTCCATTCTTTGCTGTGGACATTCAGAACCAAAAAGAAGTTAAAATGTATACTTTTCTGAAGCAGCAATGCAGATAAAATATAGAAAAAATGAAAGAATTTAGAATAATTGAAATCATAAGTTCATATGCAAACACATGCCAATAAAGGCTGCAATCCTAAAACTAGTCACCTGGAAGTAAGCCTCATAGAAACTAGTAGGACTTACTTTTTAGTAAATATGTTAATGGCCAGTTTGGGTTTCAAATTCTAGAAATGAGAACATTCCAGAATCCAAGATGTCCGTCATCGTCCCCCATTTCAGGCATTTGGCAAACCCACAGTTGAGGAATCACACTGGTTTAAGAGCAAAAACAGCTTTTGACCTGATAATTAGTACTAATCAGCTTCCTAGTGGTTTAATTGCTGAAATCTGTTTCTTGTAACTAAATCTAGAAAGTGCTTGTTTTAAGTTGCATTAGTAAATGAAATAAGGACTTAAAATCTTAGTACTGTCTTATTAACATATTATCAAAGGTCCTAATGAAATAATTTCCAGTGTTTAGATAAACTGAGTGTTAGATATTGTTTACAATGTTTTGAAATAATAAAGATAGAAAGTGATTCCTTATGCATTTTATGAGTTATTATAATGTCTCTTCGTTTCTTTCTACAATTGGTGATGGAATACATTAAGTTAGGTATTATATTTTGTGTTACATTTTGATTTTTTTTAAAAAAAAGAACTAAAAAGAGGGAAAACATGTCTATGTAACCTTTAATTTGGTCCTTGCAGATTGTAGTTGTTTCTGATGGACATTTTGCTTCTGGAAGAAGATCTTTCCCTGCCTTCCCTCTATCCCAGCAGTCTTTCTGACCCCCAAAGGAGAATTGACTTGGTTCTACAGAACTCCTAGACAGGAAGCAGTGTGGGTTGGGGGCTGTTCTCTGAGAAGCTCTCTGACTGGATTGCCTTTCTTGCTCCTCCTGTCAGTGGAATGTCCATGGGGATAGGAACCTTATGCTGTTTTCCCATAAATTCCCTTTGAGAGAGGGGAAGTGGTGAGGTTCTTGTTCTAATTAATTTAGTTCACTACCACAGGATTAGATACATCACAATCTTTACTGCATCCCTTTTATGTCTTACGTTTTCCTTAGTTGTGAAAGAATGGATATGTTGATGATGAAAAATAGGGCCACTGTTAGTGTAAGGAGTCATTCACTAGTTCTACTTGTGTAACTGGAGGTATTTGAGAACATAGTTAGCATGTCCAAAATACAGCTTCTGTTTGTTACTTTTAACCAAACATATCCATGGATCAGAATGTGTTGTGCATGCTAGGGGTATCTGACTGAAAATAAGAAAATGTGATGCTCTTGTTTCCTTTGCTCATTAACATTTTGGGAAATGGTGACAGAGATCTTTGGAGTGGTATTTACTCCCAAACCATCAATCTTTACTTCTTCTTGGTATGTGAGGTTCTAGCCTCGCAAGCAAATGGAGTGAGAGACTTGCAAACAAAACTCCATTCTGCTACGTAACCCTGATTGTTTGAGGTCTATCAATAGTCCTTTGCTGTAAGAGAAGCTGAGATCAGATGGTAAAAAAGTATGCAGTCACATAATTGAACACTGTTAATGTTTATGACTATATAACTTAGTGTTTTGCCCTTTTAAAATTAAGGATTACAGTAGTTAAATACTGTATTAAACGAGGGAAAAAGTTGATTGCATTTGACATGACTTACAGAGGGCTTGATTATAGGGCCCATTAAACAATGAGAGTATGACCTCTAAATGTCACAAAACAGTGACTAAGGCTCAGTTGTCTTGGTTATGCAAAATACTCCTTTTTGTTGCTGTTATTAGAACATCATATTTTATCATTTTTATATTTCTTTTAATTTTATTTCAAGTATTTAAAAACTGAACAAAAAGATTGTTTCCAGATACATTCATGGTATCATTTATGAGTGGAGCAACACATTAGCATTGAGTTCACAATAGATCATATCACTTTTATGCCGTCTTACAAGCTTAGTAGCACAAACAGAATAATCAACATATTATTTGGCTGTCATCTGCTGAACAGAAACCAGAGATCACAAGGTGGTTTTCCCTAGCTGCAATGATGGCCTTTTTTGTTCCAAGCCCCCATCTGGGAGGGCTGTGGTGTGTTATCATATGGAACGCGCGGTTTTCTGTAATCTGCTTAGCTGCGCTGCAGTTGGAATCTTCATTCCATGTTTGAGTAATTTATAATTTTAATGAGACCATGGCTCTTGTGGGCTTTGAAATATATTAAAAGCTCTTTTGTGCATATGCTTTTGTTCTTGCTTAATAGGCTCAGTGTATTTAAACCTGATGAATTTTTATTCATGGATTTAGATGTCTGGGGATTAACTTCGACTGAGTATCATTGCATTCATCTATTCATGTTTGGAAAGTGTATAGTTTTACTGCTTACTGGTTATAAAATATAGAGTTAAATATTTAAAAATAGCATAAATATAGCCATGTCATAAAACACTGATTTCACTTATTTATCTCCCAAATGGTGGAGTGCAGAGTTTGATTTTTGTTAGTTATTCTAAATATAATGCAATGAAATATTAGTTCTTGAATGATCATCCGTATACGATCACTCCAATACAAAGCTCTTCCATATTTACTTAACAAGTACATTCCACTGAAATCAAGACTCTCCTCCAAGCACCCACCCACCCACCCACCTATAACACACACACACACACACACACACACACACACACACACACACACACGTAATAAGCTGAATGGAAAAAAATAGATGTCAAGGGGAAAAGCAATAGGGTTACAAGTTCTAGTTGTAGAATTTAGTTGTTAGTAATAGCATATAACTGCCTGTTATATACAATTTAGAATAATCTTCCTTTCAGGCTTTTGAAGTCATATATTACTTAAGTAAATAGAGGAAGAATTAGATATATCATTATGCCAATCCAGAGCTCTTTGTGCACTTCAGTATTTTCATAGAACTCCCAAATGTGTGGGCTTCATCTTTGCTTGTGACAGAAGCAACTCTGCACATCCAGTAGGCTAGCATGTTTGGAAGTGATCCTGATATATGTAAGGGATTCCTCATTAAATGTAGGAGCTTTATGTGTGCATTGCGTTTCAGTGAGAAATCAAGTAAATAAAATAAAGACTTTGGAACTGGATTTTTTTCAACATGTTCACTTCTGTTTTTGTAATAAGATAAAATTTGCACAACAGCCTTTTAATGGTTATATCACAATTTTTTTAAAACTGTGCTACTTTAAAAATACTGTGCACTCAAAACATGCAAAGATACATGTTTATGCAAGGGAGCCTTACTAGATCACACCAGTGGTCCATCTAGTCCAGCATCCTGTGGCCACCCAGCTGCCCCGTAGTGCCAACAAACAGGGCTAAGACCCCCTCCTGTTGTTGTCTCCTAGCACTGGTATTCAGGGGTCTACTGCCTCACCATGTGGAAGTTCTCTGTATCATGGCGAGTAGCCATTGATGGACCTCTCTTCCATTAATCTGTTTAACCCCCTTTCAAAGCCATCACTACATCCACCAGCAATGAATTCTACTAGTGAATTATAGTAATGCCTCCTTCAATGCTGTGGTTATGTTCCTGAAGCCACAGTACTAAGTGAAATAGCTCTATAATGCATTCATAACACTGTCATAATGGGTATGTGCTCCTCATGTTACCATTTCTTTTCATATGAGTGAAATATGAGACAGCAATTGGGCAAGGTAGCAACTACCAGTTGACTGGCTTTGTTAGGTTCCTGTGTCAGAACATCCTGGGAATCTTTTCAGGGTCACTTTCCATGCCAGAGCTTCCTCCCTGGAGAACTGCAGCTGCCTTCTTTATCAGTCCTGCATCCCATACTTTTGGCACTTGAAAAGGTGCAGGGAGGGGGACAAGATCACATGGTGCTGCTGCAGTGTGGTTGCAACTTCACAATGGTTTTTAAATAGCTAATTTTTTTCTCTAAAATGACATTGGTGGCCACAAATTGGACCTGTGACCTACCATTTGGCCCTTCATACTAGTATTATGCGAGAAGAAAAGCTCATGCTATTCACTTTCTCCGTGTCATGTGAAATTTTATAAACTTCTATCATGTCCCTATGAATCACCTTTTTTCTAAACTGAAAAGCCTCAGATCCTTTAGTCTTTCTTCCTTTTGTTGATCATCCTCTATGTATGGTCATGTGTTATGAAAAAGGATGTTGTATCTGTCATTAGTGCTCCATGTACCCAAATGACTTTATTTATATTTTGCTTCACTTTAAAACAAACAAAAAAAGTTTTCCAAAGGAATTTATGACAATTAAAAACTCATACCGATATCAATTATAGTATAATTTAGTGAGATTATGTTCAGGACATGATGAAAGAAGGCCTTGCTACTTTTGTTCTTCCTTAAGATTTTTAGTTTCTAGTTCAGTATTTTGTAAATGTACACATTCTGATTCTTTGGCTGTGAGTTTAAGCGTTGGGAAAAATTGTTGTAGTTGAAATATAATTAGTCTTTGCATATGTTAGTAGTTACATGAGCAATGGGATTACTCTCGTAAGGATTTAAAGGGCTGCATATGTCTGTTACACCAGTTGTGTGGAAACGGGGAACATTCCACAGGTGAAGAATCTGCTGTAATTCGGGGGGGGGGGTATTTTGTTTTTTAAATACAGTACTTGTTTTAGAGATGTAAAGACCCAAAAGAAAAATGGGAACATTCTGAAAACAGATTTGGGGTGCAACTTCTAAAAAGGCAGGATGTAAATCTAAGATAATAAATAAATCCTATAAAATAGTTTCTCTTTTGGAATTAGTGTTGTTTTTTATTAAGTCAAAGTGTTAACTTGCTCAAAATGTATAGGGTGGAAATTTTATTCACAACTTCAATGATAATTCCTGTCTGTTCTGTAGATATATACATGATTTCAAAGATACACCCTTTGTTTAAACGTGACTAGTCATCCATAATTGATTTCTGAGTACCAGCATGGTATAATGGTTAGAGTGCTGGACTAGGATCTGGAAAATCTAGGATCAAATCCTTGGTCAGCCATGGAGGCTTGCTGGGTGACCTTGAACCAGTCACATGATCAGACTAACCTACCTAATAGGGTTGTTGCTGGGAGGATAAAATGGAGGATGTGATGACATTGTTGTAAGCCTCTTTAAGTCCCCGTTAGCAGAAAAACAGCCTATAAATAAATTTTAACAATTGCTATAATGTATATGATTATAATATATTATTTAATGAGAATGTTAGCTTTTCAGAAATCTCAGGAGCTCCTGGGCAGAGGAGGAGTTAGGAAAGGTTTGCAAAACCTTGGCTCTTGGTTTTTTTGTAGTATCCAGACCAATGCATTTATGTATCTTTTGACTTTTGTGATTCATTCCAGATTACAAAATAATTCTACCTGAAATGGGAAGAAATCATTTGACCTATTTTTTTTTCATGTACACAGCATTTGCCTTTATTAAAAAAGTCCAAAAATAATGATTTTTAAAAATCCCAGAAAGATTTGATTGATTATTTAAGAATATTTATATGTAAATTCAGTCTGTACAGTTGGAATTTATTCACAAAATGTTAAGTTTAAATGGTACCTTACGTGTAGCTATTCAGAGAAGAACAGATAGAAATGCTCATAATTAGTAAGATTATTGATGCAGTTCTACATCCACAGCAACTGAGGTTAATTAACAGGAAAGCTTGGAAAGGGGCACATGCTACATCTGAAAGTATTTCTTTGATTTTCCTCATGTTTCATTAGAAAAAAAATATACTTTTTTCATTCTGTTGAGTGGTATTTTCTGCATGAGTAACTGATATTTTAAAATTCTTCTATTGTACTGTTTGTTGAATTTAACAGTAACAGTTTGGCTACAGGAAGAGGGTAATTCTGTCAATTGATAAAATTTATTATGCGCACTGTCAATTGTAATCCAAGATTACAGAAAACAAGATGTTAATTTCTACATGCAATCTATGTACATTTACCTAGTAAGTACCATTGTTTCAGAACCATAGAACAACAAAAATAATGATTGTGCAATCCTCTCAGGAGCTGCCAATAAAAGATGTAATAGGGGATTTAGGAATCTGAAAATGGCCAACTAATTTATGTGAATCTGTTTTATTTCAACTAGAAAGGCAAGGCTCTGTTGTGTCTGCACTGCATATTGCAGAGCACAGGCTGTCTATAGAAAACCAGGCGGCTGCATATGGATAGTCCCTTGATATCATTCACTTGCTGTGTAATCTTATTATGCAAAGTTCTAATCTTCACCTAGAATGAATGCCTCTGGGTCAGAATATAGTCATATCGGGGTTTTTAAGGTCATGTTTTGTGATCCTTAGCTTATTTTTCTAAGTAGGGCTGGGATTTAAAGGGTATTCCCCAGACACTAGCAGAGATAGACAGCAGAACCTGCTGCCTTTTTGGAAGACAAGACCAACATGAGGTCCCTGGTAGGATTAAACTTGATTTGTAGCTGTAGGATTTTTTAACAGATGTATTATTGGACAGGGAATAGGGGCCACCAGCACAGTGAAATTGGATCACGATTGGCATTCTCGGGGAGTCTGCTGGCTGCTAAAATAGCAGCTGCATGTGGATTTGACTTCTTTCAGGTGAAGCGACTTCCAGTCATTTGGAAAGGATGGGATGAAAAGGAACCTTGGTGATAATTTTGATGTCTGCAAGATTTAGTACCAGTGTAATGGGATTATCGCTAACACCTTCACTGCAGAAAAAGCCACCTGGCGCTATAACTGGCAACAACTGTGAACTAATCCTTTCCCATCTCTTGGATGTCATTCAGGAAGCTCCCAGCAATTTCTACCCTGCTAGCTGTGATTAATTTTATTTAAAAATAACACTAATGAAAAAACTGAAAAGATAGTTCTATTTATGTTTTATATTTTCTTATTATTGAATATACTTTGTCATGTAAAACATTGTGGAATACATTGTACTCCAGAAATCTAACCATGTAATATTTCTTCATTAATTCTTATAGTAGCATGAAGACTAAACAAGTTATGAAATAACACATATTAGCTGCAATTCAGAAAAAATCCACAGGCAAAAAAAAAGCAGTTGCCGTACTATACAGACTTGATTCAAGGAACCACAAAACAACTTCTGGGAGATCAGAACTGGTGTGTCATCCATACTGTTATACAGTTTAGCACAATGTTGTGTACCTCCCTGAATGCACAGGGAATGCTACATCTTCACCTAAGATTATACACTCAAGGTTCTGTGTAAGAAAGTTATTCAATAAATGCAGAATGCTATCTATACTTTTTTTAATGAAAATTTAATTTTTATTGTAACTCAAACACACATACAAAAACATAGCCAGGGGCAGGGCGGTGGAGAGAGGGGGGAAGCAAAAAGCAGGATTGGATCTCAGATTGGGGAGGCTAAATAGCAGGGGGGTTGGAGCCAGGCCTGGGACTAGGATTGCCCACTCCAGGTTTGGGAAATTCCTGGAGATTCTGTGGTGAAGTCTGAGGAGTGCAGAGTTTAGGGAGGGGAGAGGACTCAGCTGGATATAAGGCCACAGAGTCCACCCATTTTCTCCAGGGGGACAGATCTCTGTTGTCGTCTGGAGTTCAGTAGTGATTCTGGGGGATCTCCAGGTCCCACCTGAAGCCTGGCAAACCTATGCCTAGCAGCACCCTCTGCATAACTTGATACCACCTGATTTGCATGATTCAGCTAGGTCTGGCTGCTTGGTACTGATCAACAGCAGCCACCCTATGAAAGTCAGTGTAGTATAATGGTCAGCGCTCTAGTGCAGGGTTTGTGAGACCCAGGTTTAGATCTCAGTCTTGCTGTGGAAGCTGACTGGATGCTTTTGGACCAGTTATATACTTTCAGCCTAACCTACCTGATTGTTGTGTGAATAAAAATGAGGAGAGGATAATGTAAACTGCTTTAGTTTCCACTGTGGAGAAAGACCATAGTTTTCCTCAGTAGAAGCTGCATGGGGAAAGGAGAGGGAAAGCTGAAGACAGAGGGGAAGATAAAAGTAGGTTGGCTGTTGTGTGGGAAGAAGATAGGGATGCCAACTCTAGGGTGGGAAATTCCTGGATATTTGAGGGGTGGAGCCTGAGGATGGTGGGGATTAAGGTGGGGAGGGGCTTCAGACAGATATAATGCCATAGACTCCACCCTCCAAAGCAGTCATTTTCTCCAGAGGAATTAATGTTGCCAACCTCCAGGTGAGATTAAAAAAAACAACAACCGTGAAATTATAACTGGAAATTTCGGTACTTCACTATTTTCTTATTATAGTGCATATGTCTCTACAACAGTACATATCTTAATCACAATAAACAATTCATTATCACTATCAATAGTCTATTCTAATGATGAATGAAAATGCCTGTAGGTGTTCTTTCCAAGATTAACGTGCTTGTGCTGTAGTGCTGTGTCCTTTGTTCTTTCAAATGATTTATGGGTGTTCTAATGGAGCCTCTTGTCAACTTTTAATTTTGTTTCTTCTCAGCTTTCTCAGAGGCAACAGAACAAATCCATATATCCCAATATCTGTAACACATAACATAACTTATAACTACAATTGCATTTAGCACAACAATGATATATAAATAATATTTATGCACTTATCACTCAAAGACAGACAAAAATTTTAAAAGCACTATTTTCACAGAAGGAAAGATTTAAAATGCCTTCATGGCAACATATTTTACAATAATTTATAGCAGTGTAAATTAACAACACCTGTGAATTTCCTTAAAGCAATGCTTCCTTAAAGCCACAATCCCTACAAGGAAATCAACAGACCATAAACCTTCCAAAATACAACTATCCTCATAAAAAACAGGAATAATCAATATGAGAATTAAGACCAGAAGAGGCCAGTGCATTTAATTTATGTATCCAGAAAGGTTCTTCTTGTAACAATGCCTTATGTATATTTATGCTCACATCAGAATCACCCTTATATTTATATATGACACAAAATTTCATGTCATTCTTTGTATGATTGATCTACAAAATGTTCAGTGGGAGGCGCTTCCGTAATTACATTCTTTATGTGGGAACGATGTTCCAAAATTTGAACCTTAACAGGATGGTTGGCACTTCTAACATAGATTTTTTTGACTTGAGCAGATCACCACATAGATCACATTCCAGGAGTTACAATGACTAAAGAATTTTAATGGTATTGAAAACCCATGCCAGGTGGGGTAAATTTCCGTATTTCTAACACCAGAGAATATACCGAACACCCACCACATTGATAATGTCCAATTGTTTGAGCTATTTCCATTGTTTCCTTACGCATGCCAGAATGAGTTCTTTAATATTTCTTGTGCGTCTAAAGCCTATAAAAGTTAAAGAATCACACCCTGAGATCCCAATAAGCGCCAGTGTTTTAGCACTATTTTTCTAATGGAATGTGAAAAGGGCTTAAAATCAAAGGCACGTGTAATTCTGTTATCCTTTGATTTTTCTGATGTTGTAAATAAGGCTGAACGTATCACCTTATCTGCCTGATCTCTAGCTTGTTGTGTGACTGCAGCAGGTATCTGTGTGATCTAAACTCATCTGTCATAATTCTGCAATCACATAATTTCCCCTTACAGTTGAATTCCTCTTAATTCTTAGAAATTGACTATTTGGAAGATTTCTCCTAAGATGTACTGGATGAAATGATCTAAAATGTAAGTAGGAACTCCTGTCAGCAGGTTCTTTGAACACTCACATAGCCAACTTACTGTCAGGTTAGGTATACTACTGTAGCAAGAAATGGAATAGAATACTTGTTGGTAGTTGAAGGAGTCTGGGAGCCACACTGGGCCCAGCAGTGGCAGCAGTTCAGCCTGGGTACCCCACTGGGCCCAGTTGTGGTGCAGCCCAGGAGTTGGGCTGTGTGCTCGCTGCTGGGCCCAGTGGGGCCCCTGGCCTGCACCAGTGCTGCGGAGCCCAACTGTGGCAGTAGCTGTGCCAGGGAGCTGTGCCGAGGAAAGTGGTGGTGGTGCACCTGGGAGCCCAGTGGAGGTATAGCACTGGGAGCAGCGAAGCCCCTGGGTTGCACTGGGCCTAGTGTGAAAGTGACTGAGGGGGGGAGTCTCTGCTGACTTACTCAGAGCAGTTTTGGGCAAACCAGCAGAGACTGCCCTCCTGCCACTCTCTGCAGCTTGCCAGAGCAGCTCTGGGTGGCCCAGCACAGTCTTTCCTCCCCAGCTGCCCAGCAAGCCACAGAGAACTGGGGGAGGAGTCTGTGCTGGCTCACCCAGAGCTGCTCTGAGCGAGCTGCAGAAAGCTGCCAGGCAGCCCAGGGCTCCATGCTGGGCTTGGCGAGAGAGTGGAGGGGGGATGTAGAATGACAGTGTGGAATGCAGTGTAGAATGACAGTGTAGAAGTTGTCAAGGGCTGTTGCTGAATTCCATTTCTTCCTTAATCCATATAACCTTTGCCCAAAACTCAGGAACTATGTGCAGCTTCAGTAAGTTGCGTTAAAAGGATTGATGAAATACAGAATAAATAAATGTGTGCTTGCCTCCCCTTTTTTGCACTTCTGTACGTGTTTGCTGGTGCAGTATAGTAGTTAGAGCATGGGACTAGGATATGGGAGACCCAGAATTGAATCCCTAATCTGCCATGAAAGATTGCTGGCTGACCCTGGGCCAGTCACACACTCTCAGCCTAATCTACCTCAAAGGGTTGTTATGAGGATAAAATGGAGAGGAGAATGAAGTAAGCTGCTTATGGTCCGCATTAGGGAGAAAGGCAAGGTATAAATGAAGTAAATTAAAATAAAGTTTTGTTTTTTTTTTGTATGGCACTTTGCCTCTTGTTCGCCGCCCTGAGCCCACATGGAAGGGCGGGATATAAATCCAATAAATAGATAAAATATAAAATCAATTACTGTGTACGATCCTTTCTTACTGAAAAGAATTGGATTCTGATGGCCAGGAAGTTACATCATTAATTCAATCAGTACTCTTTGGAGCTATTATTACATTGTACACTAGCGATGAATGTCTTTTAGGGGATATCATGAGGGAGGAACAACAACCTTGCATAGCTTTTTTGAGCTCTGATGAGATTGGGCTATACTGTACTGTTCCACATATCAGGCTTTTAGATACCAACTTTTAAGTAACATTTTTAGATGAAATGATTTGATGTTTTATGAAGTACTATTTATTATTTCTTTCATATATTGTGAGCCTCCCCGGGGCCCTCTTGTGGGTAGGGTGCAATATAAACTGAATAAAATAAATAACTGTAAAATCAGATCTTTCATATTCATTGCCTCCTCTGTTTCAATGGCTCTGTCAGTACTTGCTAACCAACACTTCCCTATTTTCTTTCCCATATCGCTCCCAGAAATATCATTTTCTCTTTCCCCCCATTTTTTAGGACAGTTGACAGTAAACTAGTCTCCTCTTTAATTTTCCTGTATAAAGGCCTGTGGATAATCTAGCAGAAGACTCTGTCTTCCTTTTCTAATCAGAAATCCCAAGGACCCTGATTCTGTGGGGAAGGACTTTGTTGACATCAAAAGAAAGGAGGAGAAGTTTATAGCAGTAGGTGGTATTTATTTATTAAAGTATATGTGTACTAGTTTTAGTCACTCAGAGGACTAATGAATAGGTTAAAAACACCCAGTAAAACCATAAAACAGTAATACATCAAACCATAATAAAGTATCAAACAATCCTTGAAATGGATTTTATGATTAAAATAAGTTGATTTCTGTAATATGACTGAATGTATACAATCAAACTCAAATGAGGCTGATTTAAGATGAAATAAAATGATGTTATGGATAACTAATTCTCCACCATTGCCTACCCCCCACTTGTGATTTTGCTGTATGGGAAATATATAAATCTGTGCTTGGGAATTTCAACCCTGGTTTCTAATACTAACCCTAGTTTTTCCAATTAGTGATTAAAAAGGCATATGATGGGACATCTACAAAGACTGATCCATTCATCATCCAGAATAGTGAAAGCTGAATTATGTGTTAGATGCAGCTGTGTGTCTGTTCTCTGTGATATTTTTGGCCTTTTTAATGGAAAACAATCTCCAGTTCTGCAAGTTTCAGCAAAAGAATGGCAGGGAAGAGCTACTTAATCTTTCCCTTTCTGATCATTTTTCTGCTCAAAATAGCTGCTTCTCTTAGCTTCTTTTTACTCCAGAAAGGACAAGGTATTTTTTCACCCTGATGAAAGTATCACCTTGCATGGTAATGGTGAAAATGGCAATCTCTTTGCTGGGAATTATTTGGAACTGAATATTAAACAGCCAATATTGTACTGTTCTGTATAGATCTATGGTGTGACATCATCTTGGAATTCTGTATATTGTTCTGGTTTCCAGTCTTCAAAAACTATTTTATTTATTTACTTCACATACCCTGCTCTTCTCCCCAATAGGTACCCAAAGTGGATTGCATTGTAATTCTCTCTCCCATGCTGTCCACACAACAACCCTGTAAAGTACGTTAAGGTGTGATTGGTCTAAGGTCAGCCATCAATCTTCCATGGCAGAGGAGGGATTTGAATCTTGGTCTCTCAGATCCTAGCTCTATACATTAGCCACTACACAACATTGGATAACGTACAAAGACATGCAGAGCTGGAAACAAGTACAGAAGAGGCAACCAAGTTGAAGAAAGAATAAATAATCTAGAACTTTTCAGTTTATAAGAAAGATGACTTGATAAGAGTTTTCTAAATTAGTTTGGGCCTGAACAATATCTGAAGCAGTGACAGCATTTTTATTTGTCTTTTCTTGGAAATCTTTAGTGTATCCTTTATACTGTTTAATTGAAATACTTAGATAATCTTGTATATAGCACCTAACATTCTTATGTATATATTTCCCCATACAATTCCTACCTGATTTAAGCCTCTTTAATTGTATTAATCTTGTGTTTGAATAACATCTAATATGACTAAGTAATTTCTTTTGGGCTCAAATTGCTTTCTAGCTGAGGAGGCCTTTCTGGCAATTACTTTAGGAGAGACACTAACTGTGCTTCCCGCTAGATTTTTTTGTGGTCATTAATTCACACCTGTCACATGACACTGATCTACAGACACTCAATCTTGCTTGTATCACCTGCAGAAAGTGTTTTAAATTCACAGTATTCTGCCCTCTGACACCAAGGGTTTAGCCCATACTCTTATAATTTCCTGGGTTGATTAAAGGACTACACTTTTTCTTAGGCTCCTGAATAAACTGTGGTTGAAAGTGCAATTAGCTCAAAATACATCTGTTCCAGTTTCAGATTACATGTGCTCCATAGCCCATTCCTGACCTGCATGTATCAAGTAGGAAAATAATTGACTAAAGTTTACTGATTATATATGTCATTTTTAGCAACTGCATCATCTTACAGAAATAGTTTTACTAGCATTACTTGTTGATCACAAATAGGTAAATCCTTCATTGGTTCATGCATAGGGCTGGATCCAATGAACCACAAGTGATATTTTGCTTGTAGAGTGGTGCTTTCCTGCCTCACCTTTACTGTTGCTGCCCTTTGTGTCTTTCAACAAACCTTCTCCTATGTCTCTGTGGGCCCTTCGGTACTCCGTGGTGCCAGTGTGAGAGGCTTCAAAGGAGAAGAGTCTTTTGCTTACATAAATGGATCTTTTGGAGTAAACTCATATTCTGAAGACTTGCGGGGCATGTGAAAATCGCTTTTAGAATAGGAAGAATTTTTTTTTTTTTAAGAAACAAGAACTTTAACAAAAAAGTTTATTCCAGCCTCATAAATTGTCTCATCTTTTTCCTTCAACATGCCAGAAGTGACAACAAGTAGAGATGAGAATATTAGATGGCTGGGCAAGACTGTAGAAAGCTAATGAATATTTTCTCTTGGCAACCTGGCCACTGTGTTTTGCTTCTGTTATCATCTAAAGGCTTTTCTGCATGTTTTTTTTGGGGGGGGCAGGGTTGGTTCTGGCCCCATGCTGCTTCAGTTTATCCTCTGATTTCTGCATGCATTTTTATATCTTTAGTGTTCACTTTGGTGGGGGTTTTTGGGGGGTTTCCCCTGTGGTTTTTTTCCTGGTTCTTTTGAGACCACTTTTACTATAGTGTTCTTCTGGAAAGCGATTTTGAATTGGCTTTTTCCTCATGCATAATGTTTCTGTTGGTTTTCTTTATCCTGCTCACTCCCAACCGCATCCATCCCACTGTTCAACCACTCCCTCTCCTCTCCCTCCCTGAAGATGAGTTATTTCTTTTTCTTTATTTCAAAATGGCACTAAAATATAGGTATATCACTGGAGCATTGTAACAATAGGCTTAGGAGGTTTTCTGAATCCCCAGCTTTCAAAAAAGTAAGTCTTTAGTGCCTTCCTTCATGGAAATATAAGGGAAAATGCATATCTATATGAGAGAATGGACTAGAGACTTAAAACAACAACAACTGGAAATTGAGAGAACTTCCTGAGCCTATTGTTACAATGCTCCAGCGATATAGCAATATTTTAGTGCTGTTTTTAAAGAAAGAGGTGTGACACCGCTGATGACAACAGCACCTTCCCTTGAAAATCCTCATTCTTGAAGGCACGTACAGAAGAAAATAGATTGATTCTACGGCTGTGATAATGCACAGGGAGGGCAGACATGTGAAACAGTCATGCCCACACTGATTCCAGTGCTTGTAGATTGACTCCCAAGATAATCAGGAGTAAGTGTAGCATGTGGGAAATGTCTAATATTCATATTTAAGATAGATTTAGGTGGGTAGCCGTGTTGCTCTGAAGCAGTGTGCGTCCACATGAAAGCTTATACCCAGAGTAAAACTTTGTTGGTCTTAAAGGTGCCACTGGACCAGTACATGCATTTAACATTTTAAAATAAACATTTCCTTCTCTCCTAGGGACTTTTAGCATGAAAGGACAGAAGAGAAACAGATACAAATCTTTTATCAGTCATAAGGTGACTTCAACCTACCAACATGATGAGCCCACAAAGAAAGCAAATTTTTAGTGTGTTAGATATGGCAACTTCCAGTAGGGTTATAGAAGTATATTCTTGTAAAGGAAAATGCTAATGTGCATTTCTTCTTATGCTCTTGGTGATGTATGTTTCAAAAGATGTTATCTAAATTTATGTAGCTTCTAGCTAGCAATATAGAATGTCATACCTTAATTTGAACAGCTAAGTGTAGGTGGGTCTGATAGCAATGTTTAGTTTATTACTTGTTTACAAAATGTGTCGATTGCTTCTCAAGACCACATCAGGTGATTTACAAAGAAAAAAAAACTTGAACAAAGAATCCCAATAAAAACAGAAGACAAAATTAAAACCATTTAGAAGACAGATTAAGCTGAGACCCCTCACCACCCCCTAAAAAACTTTTTTTTAATTTAATTTTATTTAAAATGGGCTTTGATTCACCCCATATCTCTAGGGACATTACCAAGAAGTGCTGTATTCCAGGTTAGCCTTCCTTCTTTGTTTACATAGGTGGTGGCTCTGCCAAAGCTTTTTCTAAAACCTTAGAAAAAGTATGCAAAAATAATAAATGAAGCAATGTATTAGGAGGAAGCCTTAGGTATCTTTGCCAATTCATTGTCTACTGTATACGTTGAGGGTCTTGGTGCAAGTGAAGTTATGATTCTAAAGAAAGGTGACAAGTTGCTTCCTACCATTGTTTTAAGTTCCCCACAACTGGAAGGATCAGTTAAATTAGAGTACAGGTTGTTTTGTGTGTGTGTGTGTGTTTAAATCTTTGAATGATTTTTTTCTTCCTAAAAAGTAATTTGAATCTTGATTGACTTTTGACATTTTTCTAATGTTTTAAATTGGTATATTGTAAAAGCATTATGATCAGAAATAATATCAAGGGCATTTCTCTTCCCTTAAACCAGGACAAGCTACACACCCAAGGAGCGGATATGTTGCGAGATGCCTTTGGAAAGACTTTTCGTCTTCTTGGGTACACCATTCAATATGGGTGCATAGCTCATTGTGCCTTTGAATATCTTGGTGGAATTGTTCTGGTGAGTTAACAAAAGTTGGCATTGGCTTTATAATAATGAAAACAGCTATTTAGCAAGTCAGTTTTCAGCCTGTTATTCTCCAGTGTACTGAAAATTAAAACTTCTTATATAATGAAGGGACTTGGGGGGGGGATGTTCTAGGTTGTAGAGTTTGAACTTCCTTTAAACTTTGTTTAAGGCAGCAAACAGCTTATCAGCTAAATTTCAGCCGAAGTCCATCTTCTGCAAAACACTGGTAGCTTCACAAATACAGCACAAAACTTTGGAATCCCCACACTTAGATTCTTCATCTCTTCTACTCTGCCCATTGCTAAGAACCCTGTGCACAAATGATTGAGGTTGGATTAGAAACTGCAGAAGGAAGGTATGGTGGCAAGTGCCATACATCTTGTCAGCCATGTCACCATATCACATGTGAAAGTGCTGTAAAGATTATAGTCTTATCTAAATATTATATTTGGCAAGCTATTTTGCAAATACTAATTGTCCTTTTTGTTTTTTTAGTGTTCAGGACCTTCAATGGAGCCTACAATTCAAAATTCAGATATTGTCATTTCAGAGAATCTCAGCTGCCATTTTTATTCCATTCAGAAGTATGTTACTATTTTGCACAGCTCCAATTTTCCAGTAGCTTACTGACTGTCTTTTCTTTAAAATCATATTCTTGCCATTGTTCACTGTGTTAGCATTATTGTGTTAACATTATTCATAAATTCCCTTTTTTCTTTTAGATAAGGAAGATGACTACTAGTGTTTTATGCATGTCAGAAATTGTTCTTGTCCTGATGCATTTGTAGCATTAATGCAAAGACTGAGCACCCATCGTGTATTTATTTCTACATAGCTGCCATACTATATGACTTCTGATTTTTAAATTTTAGATTATCTTGCCATATATTATAATGGACAACTGGAGTTTATCTCCGGGAAGCAAGTCCAGATAGCAATTCTTTCCAGCAATGCTGTAAATTCCATTTATTATATTATCCAAATGCCTCTTTATTGGCACTTTGTAGAGCAGTGAATGTTTACACTGTGTTCAACCATCATGAAAATCAGACTTTATGCTTTATGGCATGTATTTACAATCATATTGCTTCTGGATAGCAGTGTAAACACAAGTTACGGTGGGCAATGGCAGCCGACAGGAAAAGGTGCTCTAGTTGCCAGGTACAAGCCTGTAACCTAAAATTCTTGGTTCTCTGTTTTAGTAGAAAACAGAATACTTGCCATTTAAATCTCCGTTCAGATATCAGGCTGCTTTTAATGCCTACTACATGAAAAAAGTCTTGAACAGGACTTCTTCCTATCTGACTTTTCTGGATTATAACCCTATGCTTCAATTCCATATTATCAGGAAAAGAGAGAATATCTTGTTGGATTTTAAAATATATACGGCAGATCTGGGTGGGGGCAGTAAAGCCTTCGAGTCTGGTTACAGCATAGAAGGCAGAGCTACATTATTGCCTCTTTCTTAAGCGCTGTGTGGTTCCATGGCTTAGCAGGCTAAATACAAAACCACCATGCCTATGAAGGGCTATGCTAGAGTGGCACTCTCCAGTGCTTTAGATGACTTTTGGGATGCTTTCCATAAAGTTTGGCCACCAGTGCTTTGAAGGAGGTTATCCTGTAAATAATGGTGACACTGACATTTCCTTACAAATGTTTCTTCAGAGGCGATATTGTCATTGCAAAAAACCCAAGTGATCCAAAATCAAATATCTGTAAAAGGGTAATTGGCTTGGAAGGAGATAAAGTCTGTACAAGCAGTCCTTCAGATTTTATTAAGATTCACAGTTATGTAAGTATTATTGTTTTTTATTCTTTACTGTATTAAAATGTGCACATCTTTATATTAAACAGCGTACTTTAATTACATGACCTTCTTGCTAACTTTTTCTCATGAGCCATCGGATAATTGTCTGTGCAGAAGATGTAGTGGACTTGCATGATGACTAGATTTCCCTGCTTGTGAACTCAGCCTACCATAATTTGGAAGGACATCTGTGCAGTTAGATGAAAGGGCTCTTAGAGTTCCATAATTCGGACCAAACAAGAAAAAAAAAATAGACATGCCGTTTTTTGAAGAGCTGTGTGTGCTGCCCTGTAAGCCCAAATCCAGGTCAGCCGTGTTGCTCTTGAAATCCAGCATGAGCAGACTTTGGTTTAGTTATTCTGGGCATTTGTACACCAAGCCCTGCTGCTCTGGGTTACAAGTGAGCTCCTTTTAAGGCTTGTTACTAGCACAGCCTGGTAGCAGGATGTCTATTCATATCTTTCAAGGCAGTCCAGAAGACAAAAGATTCTGGCCAACTAAACCCAAAACTTGTGCAGTGGGGATGCTAGAATTTTTTAGAATTCTGATCATTTTACACTAGGTAATGAGAGTGGCCTGTGATACTATATAGGTCTTTTGTGGGAGGGGGATGGTGGTGGGATCTCTTGTAGAGGGTAGAGACCTCAGGAGTAGGGGAGGCCACGAGAATGGTAGAGAGAAGGATAAACATGAACCAGTCCTCAAACCTTCGAGTATTCTACCAACTTCTTTACCATCACAGTAAATCTTGGACAGAGGGAGAGTAGATATCATTTATTGCCTATTTTATTTTCCTTTCCTCAGATATTGTTAATCAATTGTTGCTGAACTATATGCTTTCTTTTACTGTAAGCAATGACTGCTTATGCAACTTTTTTTCTTTTTCTGAAATTGTTCTTTGCACCCACATATAAAAGCCTAATTTGATCATGCTTACCAAGTTACATAGAAAAAGTAGGGAGATACCAACTTGGGTTTGTATAGCACTACCAAATGAGATCTCCAATGTTTCCTCCTATTTTAATTGGGTTTGGAGTAGGAAAGTACCAAAGTCTCTTAAAGGACACAGCCCAGGGCATTTACCGCTGGGGGAGAGCAGGTGGAGCAGGGAGGAGCAGCAAGGAGAAAGTACCACCTTCCTCTCCTAGACTCCTCTGCGGTAAAGGCCTCCTTGAGAGGAAATACTTAGTTGAGAGTAGGAGCAGGGAAGCAGAAACTAAGAGTGGCTGGGGGAGAGAAATAAAAGGCCCCAGCTGAAGGAGGGAAGGGGCACCTGGCTGGAAGAAGCTGGGGGAGGGAGGCCATGCCCTGGGGGGTCTCACAGATAGAAATAGAGGGTCTCATCAGGTGTCCAGGTTAACAAACAAATGCCTCTGTTAGTTTATGACCTGACGGTGGCAGAGAGGAATTCTAGATGTGCAGGGGGTGGTATACAATAAAGCTGAAATAGTGAGCTCATTGAGGTCTGGTAGCTTGTGACCTGAGACAGCTGAGTAAATTCCATACTCTGCCCCCGTGGTAGAAACAAGTGCCCACAGGACTCATTGTACCACCGTCTTGGTTACTTTTGACTTTTGATATGCAGGTTCTTATTGGTCAGTATAGGGGAATAAAGCACATTCATCCAGCCACTGGAAGCTAGGAGGATTTCCTTTATAATTAGCATTTTGGTATTGAATGCTGTAGCCTGATGTGCAATAAATGGTGTTGTAAGGGTTGTTCAGCAAACATTGAACATGGTTCTTATTACATTTAAGACTTAAACTGAATGAATCAACCTATCAGTCAAAAACGTTTTCCTTCTGGTGCTCTGCTTTACATATGTTTTTGGAATGGGAATAGGGAAAGATCATAAATGACTGATGGTATTGCATTTGGTGCAGCTGGTCATTTTCTTGGTGCACATGTCATATCACATGAATTTTAAAAGTCACTTTACAGCTACAAATTGGCTTTGGCAGAAAATTGGGGGGGGGGCGGTGTTTTGAGCCGGGGTGGTTGCATTCAAAAACCTAAAATATTCTGTCATTTCAGAGAGAGAATGAGAGTGCATGCAGTTATGCCAACAAGACTAAAATTTTACTTGTAGTAAAGACTGCCAGTCTTAAGCAGATATAAATTAGAAGTAGCTGAGGACAGAGCTGCCTTCCTGGTAGGTTAGTGAGTTGGAATGTTTACATATTTATTTCTGGTGTTAGGCCCAGGATGAGTAGACATTAGCTATGTTAGATGCAATACTTCAGTAAGGGACTCGCCAGTTGTAGGGTTGAATCCAGCAGATTTCCACGTGCACTAGAGCCAGTATCCTGTTTACCACATTGGCCAATTAGTTGCTTCTGGGAAGTTCACAAGTAGGTCTTAAAGGTCAAAGCCTATCTCTATTTGCATCCCCTGACAACTTATATTCAGCAGTACACTTTCTCTAAAATGGAGGTTTCATTTAAACAGCCTAGCTAATAGCCATTTATATACCTGTTCTCTATGAATATACCTAATCCTCTTTTAAAGCCATTTAAGACAGTATTTACTACATATTGTGGCATAAGTTGATGATGCATTGTGTGAAGAATCATCTGGACTCAATCTACTACCCATCAAATTAACTGGTTGTTTGCAAGTTCTGTTGCTTAGGGAAAGGAAGAATAAGTTGTCTAAGCACTTTCTCCACCCCGTGCATACTTTTGTTAACATCTATCATGTTCTCTCTTAGTAATATTTTTTCTAAACTAGAAATCCACACAAGCCACCCTCATCTAAATTTCAGAAGGGGCAAGCTGAAATGTGTCAGGAAGGTTTTAGAGGTTGATTACAGAATTGGTTTAGGAAGCAAGGGGACAGGATTTATGAGAAGGATACTAAATTGAAATGTTGCTTGTTTCCCCATATATAAGGGTGTGCAGATTTTGAAGAAAGCCTGGACTGAGGTGGAGGGAGTTCCTGAGCTTTATTATTTATTTCATTTATACCCTACTTTTCTCCCACAATGAGGGCTCAAATGTATTATAACATTTTTCTTTTCTCCATTTTATCCTTATAACAATCTTGTGAGGTAGGTTAGGCTGAGAGTGTGTGATTGGCTGTAGGTCACCCAGCAAGATTTCGTGGTAGAGTGGGGATTCAGAGTTGATCTATCAGATCCTAATCTAACACTGTAACCAGTACATCATGCTGGAACAGAGATATTCACACTGTATTTTGTCTGACTAAATTCAATTTTTTGTTTTATATACTTGATTTTATTGCAGCCTGCTCAGAATTTGCAGGATTAGATGACTAAAGATTCTGTTTGGTACATTATTTTTTACTTTTATTTTACACAATTTATACCCTTCCTTACTGCCCTCACAAGAGCCACCAAGTTGGCTAACAAATTAAAACATACTTAATGAAATCACATTTTACAACCAACCCCCCCCCAACCCACATCACTAAAAAAATTAAAACCAGAGCTAAAGTACTTACAAGGGCACTAAAACAGCAGTTAAAACATTGGGCAAAAGCAAGAAGAGAGCACTGAGAGAACACCAAATGAGAAACAAAAAAGTCTTCACTCTCTGACTGAAGATGGCAACAGAAGGGGACAGATGAGCTCAAGAGTTTTGGTGCTATGACTAGAAATGTAAAATTTCTGGAAATTTTGAAGCCATGGGGGTTCCCCTTTCCCCCAGAAAAAAATTGAAATTTTCAGAAACATTGACATATATGCAATACTTACTGTCCTATCAACCCTAATTTCTACTGCTTTAAAAGTATAAAATGCATCACCTTTGTAGCATATAGAATTGCAATACTTGATTTATTTATGGAATTTAAGTTATAAATCCCTTATTTTGAACAAACAAAATTGCAAATATAGTGAATACTTGAGAGAAAACTGCAAGCTGATGCTCCCTATGCTATCTTAGCACATATACCTTAATTTTTGCTGTTTGGTTAGAGAAGAGAAGAAGAGAAGAGAAGAGAAGAGAAGAGAAGAGATTGGATTTATACCCCGCCCTTCACTATCCAAAGGTGTCTCAGAGCAGCTTACAAACTCCTTTCCCTTCCCCTCCCCACAACAGACACCCTGTGAGGTAGGTGGGGCTGAGAGAGCTCTTGACAGAAACTGCTCTTTTTTCAAGAACAGCTCTTATCAGAACTATGGCTTGCCCAAGGTCATCCAGCCAGGTGCAAGATGGTTAGAGACCTTCAGAGTTTTCCTTCGAGGTCTTGGTGCAATTTCTGCCACACCTCCTCCTGACACCCCCCCCCCAGCAAGTTAGGGCAATAAGCTACATTTTACCCCACGTTTGGGGCTTATGTGTCTCAATGGTTTGAGGGAGAGGTGAAAAAGTCAATCACAAGTCAGGTCAAAAGGACAACAGAAGGTATGCAACAGCTGAAAAGGAATGAATGCCCTGCCTGCTCCCATAGCTCAGATTAGGTATCCTTCTAGGTGCAAAAATCCATCTTGATTTAAGAGCTGTATGTGTCCACAGCATGCCTACTTTGTCTTTAAAACGATTTCACTTTTCTAAAAGGAAGTATTTCATAGGAGGTTTTTCCCCAGTGTTATCCAAAATTCCAGTATTTCTTTCGCAAAATTGGCAAAAAGGCCTCGGGGGGGAAATGTTTTTCCTCCCAATTTTTTCTGGCCATAACTGAGAAGGTCCTCTCCTGGGTTGCCACCCATCTGATCTCACAAGATAGGGGCACCCAAAGCAGGGCTTCCAAAGACTATCGTAATGGTTGGGTAGGCTCATAAGGGAGTAGGCAGTCCTTCAGGTATGCTGGTTCCAAACCATATAGAAATTTAAAAGTCAACACCAGCATCTTGAATTGTATCGGGAAGCAGATTGAGAACAACTGCAGATGGGCTAAGACTGGAACGATATGATCCCTATGATCCATGCCAGTTGACATCCTAGTGGCAGAATTCTGCACCAGTCAAAGTTCCCAAACACTTCTCAAAAGCAGCCCTATGTAAAGCCACTGTAGTTATCTGATCAAGATGTGAACACGGCCTGTACAACAGCAGCCAGATCTTTTCTGCCCAGGAAAGGCTCAGAGCTGGCTAACTTGTCAAAACTGATAAAAGGTACTCCTGGCCTCAGGTGCCACTTAGTTCTCAAGCACCCCAGACTACAGACCCTCCCTTCAAGTGGGGTACAGCCCCATCCTAAACAAGTGAAACCAGGGATGTGAGTACAAATATATCCAGTTTGAATATATAGATGAAAAATACCTTATCAGTCTTTGGGGGGTATATTTGGGATCAGGATTGATATTCAAGCAATACTGATTCCAAGTATTCCTGGAAGTACTTGGGAATATCTGGGGCCAAAGTGTTAACTTTTGTTTTTGTTTTGCTTTTGCTTTTTGCAGTTTCCCCAGGCAACATGAAGGAGCGGGGAGGAATGTAGCTGTCACAGGGAAATGGGATCACATCTTGGGGAAGCTTGTCAGGTTTTGGTGGAATTCTCTGCTTTGACATTGGTTCTTTTCTGATTGTGCTGTCACATAGGCCTTGGGTTCCGCTTAGCTTCTGTGGTTTTTGACATTGTTTCTCTTGGGCTTGCAACAGTGCCCCTCCACTTAAGTTACCTTGGCTTGGATTCTCTGGTTTGACATTGGTTCTGTTGGGCTTGCCACATTGGCCTGTGGTTTCTGCTGAGATGCTCTGGTTTGATGTTGGTTCTATTGGACTTGTTGGTTCTGGCTTCACTGGGAACCTTTTGGCCAGTGGTTTGTTGCTTACTCTTGTATGTTTGGCTGTTGTTTGCCATGCAGAAAGCATGGCATTTTTTCCCCATAGGAAACAATGAAGGATGGCTGGGGCCACTTCATTCAGGGGTCCAATTCCCTTGAAATTTGGACGATCTTTTGTAAACAGGCAGCACTAACTGTAATGCAGTTATGATGACATTTGCTCAAAAAAGCAGTGACACTGTCCCCATAGAAAGAGTCCTCATAGGGAATAATGGACCTGAATAATTTCAGAATCCTGGGGGGGGGGACCCTGAATCTGGGTCCCAAACTGGTATTTGGAATCCAATTAATCTGGAATACCAATAATTATGCCCTCTCCAAAATACAGATCTGAAAAATACCTGTCAAGGTTTGAAGATTTCTCGGGGATGGCGGGAGGTTGGGGTGGCTCCAGGGTGTTGGATTCAGAGTCAGAGGATCTTGGCAGGGCCTCAGACCAAAGGGACAGAGAGGTTTTTTTCACCTGGGTCCTCTCGTCTCCTCCTCCTCCTCACCTTTATTATGGTGCTCCCTTTTCTTGGTAACAGCCACCACCGTCATAGAGGGTTAAGGATGATCCTCCTCAGCCTGCACAACTCTCTCCCTTAAATCTCTCCACCTCGCATCTGCCCCTCTCCCCCTTCCTTCAGAGGAGAGTGGCCACAGGGCTAGCCAATTCCCCAATTGCGTTGGCTCTACTCTACCCTTCCTCCTCCCAGTCTGGCCATCACTTTTGGGGATGTTGTTCGCATCCTCCACTTCTTCCCCCTTTGGGTGCCGGCGTCCCTCTTGCTGGTTGTGCAGGTAGGATCTCTGGGCCAGTGGGATATCCCTTCTGAGGTCTTCTTTGTTCGTCTTGTCATTGGAAGGTCAAGGTTCCTGGGGTTCTCTTTTTCTCTTCCATACCTGGGGCTGAGCCCTCCTCTCCTGACCTGTGCTGGGTCCTTGTAGCATGTCTCCCGGTCCTCCCTGGCCATCTACCTGGGCCTTGTGCTCCCTGGCTCTTTGCTCCAAGTTTAGGAGGGGGGTTGACAACCCCCTCCTGACAATACCAGAGTTTTATTTTTTTTTGGTGTGCATCCCTAAGTGACATCTTAACCCCCAGGTCAGATCTTCTGCTCACCAGTAGCAGTTCCATCTTGTCGGGAATAAGCTTCAGTTATCCATTTGTGTGTAAAATCCTTTCCCATTATTCTAAATAGCTGTTTTCATTGTGTATAGATATGTTTAACAACTTCGTTATTGGAGATACTTTACTTTTAATGCATCAATTTGTATAGCTAGCCCTTGTTGTGAAATGTATTCTAATTTTTTGGATTGATATTTGGAAAATAAGTTTCCCTTTTCTTGGTTGATCCCTGGAATGAAATAGTAATATCATGTTTGACATGACACTCCTTTGTTGTGGGGATAGCTGTGACAGGCCCTATGAAACAGGAGCATTGCTTTCAGTCTCAGATTTATTGTAGGATTAAACAGGATAAGATGCAGTGTTAATGTGGCAGGGTTAATACTGCTGTAACATTTCAGTTTCTGTGATGTTGACAGGCTTAACACCAATATTGTGTTAGTATTTTGCCTATTTAATTTACTGACAGAAGAACAGATTCCCCCCAAAATTGTTTTTAATGGGCTGCATTCCCATTTTTGTTTGCTGTATGGAAATGGGGTGTTTTTGAACAGTACAACAAATATAAACTTCTTGTATGTTTTTGGCTTAAGCAGTGTGCCAAATGTTATACCAATGTAAAATCCTCTACATGTTAAGACCTGGACTAAGGGATTTGAAATGAAGAATGTTTGTTAGATTTAAGTGAAATGGATTGCCATGTGATATAAATTACTTGGAGAGGTAAGGGACCTAGAATTGTGACAGTTTCGTGGCAATAATAGTTAGAATTGTTGAGATATAATTTTCTGAAGGCAAAATTAAAATATTATTTTAAATAGATACCCCTAGAGGCTGGAAGTTATGGATTAACATCTGTTATGAAACTTTCTGAAAATTGGCATATGTTGGTCACCTTTTTCATGTGTGTAAGAGGAGTTCATTGTTAATTGATAGGGTTTTTCTCCTTCATACTTTATTTGTGTGAATGCAATGAGAGCATAAATCACCTTGACCCAATCCTGCTTTATGAGAAATGGCCATAGCTGGCCTATCAGTCAAAGCTGATAAAAGACACTGTGTGCCATGGAGGAGATCTGCACCTATAACTGCAGACCAGGATTCAGCAAGTACCCCAAGCTACAAACCTGTTCCTTCAGGAGGAGTGCAACCACCTTGATGTGTTGCAGCTGTCTCTGCCACTACCAGTAGTAGTCAGTGAAGTAAAGGAAGGGGCTGTGGCCTACTGGTAGAGCATCTGTATTGTGTGCAGAAGGTCCCAGGTTCAATCCTTGGCATCTCCAGTTAACAGGACCTAGTAGGAGGTGATGTGGCCTGAGTCCCTGGAGAACTGCTGCCAGTCTGAGTAGACAGTTCTGACCTTGATAGATCAACTGTCTGATTCAGTATAAGGCAGTATACTTGGATAGGTGGGGAAATTTAAAACTCAGTGATATCATAGTACATACTTGTGTTAACCCTAACCACAACTTAATCTCATGTTGTGTAGAAGAGATGAGATGAGTAATCCGATTATATCCAGATACCTCTTTTCTCTTTCCTACATCATGGTTATTTGTGAAAATGAGAGGTTAAGGTCAAGTAATTTCCTAACACTGTTACCTGAACTTTGGTTTTTGTTTTTTGAAACTGAAGGTGCCACGTATTGAACCTGTGACTTTGTTTGAAACACAAATGCTCTCTCACTGAAGTGTGTGGTACCTCCTGCAGCAATAACATATTTGGAACGATATTGTAAAACAATTTGCTATACTAGATTCAATTTTACTAAATGTCAAAATTAGGATTGATTTTGAAAATGTGTTGGCAAACACTCCTACTGTCATCATTACTACTGTTATTAAGTACTTTTTTTGTTCTGCCCTTCTTCCAGTTCATCATACATGGTTCTTCCCTCTTCCATTGCATTCTGTCAGCAACCGTGTAGACTTGGGGTGCTGAACTTATTTGTTACGAGGGCCGGATCTGACATAAATGCCACTTTCTTGGGCTGGGCCATGTGGACCTTAAAACTTAACGCCAGGCACTAGAGACAGAAACTCGGCTGGGAGGGGGCTGCAGAGGAAAACCCACCTAGGCGGACTGGAGAGGCAGCTGTGCAGTGCTGGGCAGATGCTCCAACAATGCTTGACTGCTGAAGACAAGGTTGCTCTGCCGTGCTGAAGCCATGATGGAGAGGCTTCACCCACTCCCTCCCTTGCATCAATTGCTTGCAGGCCACATAAGAGCCCTGGAAGGCCGGTTCCAGCCCCCAGGCCGTATGTTTGACAACCCTGATGTAGACAGTGAATAGCTGTATGACGGTCACCCATGAGTGTCATAGTAAGCAGAGGTTTAAACTAATGTCTTCCCAGTCCTAGCCTGACACTTCAACTACTAAACCAGGCTATCATTGCATTAAATGAATCAGTCACAGTTCAGATTTCAGAATTCCTGAATTTCTGAGTATGAGGGATAGAACATTCCTGCTCCCCCCCCCCATTTCACCCCATTGTACCTATCTAACCTCTGTCTCTGGATTGCAGGAGATGCCCAGAGACAGAGCTGGGTGCCAGGTGTGGGTCTGCAGTAGGTGGGTACAAATGGTGAAAATTGTCCCCTCTGCTTTTGCAAGATTAGTCTTCTACCAGCAGACAACTCAAGTTGGATCCAATCCTGAGTGTTTAAATAGGATTATAGATCAACTCATGAATATTTTATTGTTGTATCTACATGTGATTTAACAATGTGAGTTACATTTTGATTAGCATATGTTCGGATTGTGCAGCTGCTGAAAAAGCAAACTGAAAAAGCAAGCAGGAAAATCATAATAAACCACTTTATATATCCTATGACACTGATACGTTTTAAGTCCTTGTGTCACTTGAACAGAAGGAGGACCTAGTAATGCCTCTTCATCTAAATAAGGACAGTAAATCAGGAACCCGCTTTTTGCACATCCTAGTGATAAAAAGCCTGGATACAACTCCATTTCTCAGCAACACTCTACTGATAATCAATTGCAACACTCTGCTAATGCTCCGACTAGAGCAGATGTAGAGAAAAATGTTTACTTTGCGCTAAAGTGAAGTTCATTGAGATGACAGGCTTCTTTCATCCTGTGTTTTTTTTCTATAGTGAACACAATCTAAAGATTAAGTGGTTTGTATCTGTCCATTGGAGGACAAGTCTTATTCAGCTCTTTGGTACATTTAGCATATTATTTAGAATTTAAGCCAATACATTACTTATGGGATTTAATACTAAACAAGTAGTTACCTCCTTCATTAGAATTCCCTTGGGAGTTAGTAACCTTATGGACATGTGAATATTCTAAAATCAGTAATGAGAAATATTATTATTACTAGGAATAAGGCCCGTTGTGGAAATAAATACAACGAGCTCTAGAAAGGGGTGCTGGGAGAGTGCCAAGGCCTTGGGCACTCAGCGTTAATGTGCTGTGGTGACCTCAGCAGGGTATAATGACACAGAGTCTACCATTTTCTCCAGAGGAACTGATCTCTGTTACCTGAAGAGCAGTTGTAATTTTCAGTGATCTCCAGCCCTCACCTGGAGATTGGCAACTATTGTTACCCAGGAGGAAATGGCTGGTTTGGAGGGTGGAGTCTATGGCATTGTACCTGTCTGAGGTCCCACCCCTCCTCAAACCTCACCCTCTCCAGGCTCCACCCCTCAAATCCCCATGAATTTCCCAACCTGGAGTTGGCAACCCTGTCTCCTTCCCAGACAAGCATCAACCTGCCATTGTCTGCCCCTCTGATTTCAGCTTTGCATCTCCTCCCCCCTCCCACCTGGAGATCAGTTGTAATTCTGAGTGATTTCCACCCCTCTCCTGAGATTGGCAACAGTGGTTCCCCAGAAGGGAATGGCTGGTTGGGAGGCTGGAGTGTCTGGCATTGTACCTGTCTGAGGTCCCACCTCTCCTCAGACCTCACCCTCTCCAGATTACATCTCTCAAATCGCCAGGAATTCCCCAACCCTATCTCTTTCCCAGCCAGTCATCAACTACCTTTATTTCCCCCTCTCTCTTCAGCTTTCCATTTCACACACACACACACACCTGCAGCCTCTTCCATGCTCTGAAGCCCTGACTACCACAGAGTCCACCATTTTCTCCAGGGGAACTGATCTTTGCCATCTGGAGAGCAGTTGTAATTCTGAGTTATCTCCAGCCCTCACCTGGAGATTGGCAACAATGGTTCCCCAGGAGGAAAAGTAGTCTTTCTCTGCAATGGGGACCAAAGCAGCTGACGTCATTCTTCTTCTCCCCCTTTTGACTTGCACAACAACCCTTTTGAAGTAGGTTAGGCTGAAAGTCTGTGACTGGTCCAAAATCACCCACTCAGCTTCTACAGCAAGAACCTGGATCTAGCAGACCCTGCTCTGAAGCACTGACTGCGATACCTAGGGTAGCCAACCTCCAGGGGAAGCCTGAAAATCACCAGGTATCACAACTGAACTCCAGACAGCTCTCCCCTCCCCCCCAAGAAAATAATTGCTTTGGAAAGTGGGCTGTATGGCATTCTGTTCAGCTGAGGCCTCTCCCCTCCCCAAACCCTGGCTTCCATAGACTCTACCAGAAATCTCCAGAAATCTCTCTACCTGGAGCTGGCAACCCTAGTCAAGACTGGCCCCAATGAGTTCCTCACAAAGGCCTGCAAAGGTTTTCCTTCCTTTGTCTGAACCAAGCTTGGTTGCATACCATGGCAAAATGGGCTCCAGTTTACAACTCAACTGTTTGCCTCCCACCCTTGTCCCATGGGTGTATTTCACTCCTTAAGTTCACTGCCACCACTCACTGAATCGTCACTGCCTTTTTAGAGGGACAGTGAGACCCCTCTGGCCGAATCTCCCTGTTTGGAGACGGTATCCCCAATCTTTGGGGGATCCTTGGAAAGTTGGCAACCCAAGGGTCTGGCCTTTCCTTGCTTCCCTGGGCTACCCATTCCCTTTGGTATTGTGCAGAGCAGAGGAGACTATGTGGTCAAAGCACAACACAGATTATTAGCCCAAATTAAAGAATTTAACTATTTACATAGTTATAGAGCCCACACACACTGTAGAAGTAAGCACACATTATGAACCAACAGGGCATAAATCAGCAGGGGTTAAACACAATCCTCTTTCCCTACACACAATACTCTCTAGCTTTGGAGGTTGTGGGCAGGGAAACTTCCATTCATTCCCCAGTCCAGCCGACTGTGGAGTGGTTGAATTTCTGCTGCCTCCAAGGGTTCCCCCAAGTCTCTGGCTTGTGGCCTAGCTGAAGTCTATTGATGCTGGCCCACCCCTTGTTACGGTCCCTCTTTCCCCATACTTTTTGGCCTTGCTGCAGCTGGGAACTGTAGGCCGGCAGATGAGGAAGTGAGTGATACCCCTGCAGGCCCCTCTCTGGAACTACAGCCCAATTAAACCTTATTGGGGAACATTTTAAACAAAGAACCACAGCCATCTTACAAACACAGGTAACTGCCATTTTGTGACACCTACCAACAGCCACTGAGGGAACAGTTAGTCCCACATGGGAGGCAACCAGGAGAAGCATCTTCATCAAGAGAGAAAGCTGTTTGCCAGTAATTCTGACAGGGCACAGTGGCTGAAGGGGGAGTGAGCGGGGAAGAAGAGCAGACCCAGCACCCGGCCAATGGCACGCGAGTACTCTTTGAGTGGCGGCTGATGGGCCAGTGGCTGAGGGCGAGCATGGAATGTTGCCACTCCAAAACAGAATTATTATATAGAGAGATTATTATTATTATCAAATATCATTTATATCAAATATCATTTTGGGATGTTTTGCAGGAGACAACTGGGATTTGAATTATTGTATTTATTTGGAAAAAATTATGCCGCCTTTTTAGAGACCTGTTATGAGGCAGCTCAAACTAAAACAATTCAATAAAACCATATAGCCATTAAAACACACCATTAAAACAAGCCAGAACAAAAAAAATGCACCATTGCAAACAAGCCAGAGCATTAGGCCACTTGAAAACCATTTGAGAGCTCCAGATTTTTTAAACTGACTTTTGAATATTTACCCTTTAGAAGGAACCTTAATTATAGTTGGAGGCCTCAAAACCTGTAACTCAAGGCACAATTAAGAAAGCTGGGCTTTCTATACTTCTTTTCCTATGTCCCTGTCAGAACTGTTTGCCAGCACACAGTTTTTTCTTGTGCTCCAAGCTCTCTCCTTTCCTTGGGTGTGGAGTGCAACTGAAAGTTTCTTGCTTTGGGAAGCGCTAAATCAGACTCCATTTTGCCATGATGTTGAAGTGCAACAGTATGGATAAAGGGGAAAAGTTCAGATTGTGCTCCATGTGGAAGTGCTGCAATGCAAGGCTTGAAAGCAGGGAGAACATCAATACCAAGGAGTTGCTTTGTGTGCCTGAATTCTGGGACAGATTTTCTGTAGCAATGTAACAGAGCCTAGAGAGGACAGTGGCTACAGATGCAGACCTGCTTCTGTACGATGCTCCTATAATTGCTGTGGTCACTCCTCTGCATGGACCACAACAAGAACAGCCAGAGAAGGTATTTGGCAACTGTTTATAACAATATGCCTTGGACTTAAAATTCTGAAGTATTGTGAGGGGCTTGTATGTATGTGTTAATGAAAATTGTGATCTTACTTTAGACAGTTAACACCTAGATTCTAAATGCACTACTCTGACAGTTGCAACAGGCATGCAGACAGGATTGCTGCATGCAAAGAGATTTCTTCTTCGTCACCACAGCAGAAGTTTATTCTTATGGTGAGAAAATACTCAAACACAGAAACTGAACTGAGCACAGTATTTTGAAATAAGTCCTGCTTTCTACATTAGCTTGAACAGTTTTTTCCTACAATGTCTGCCTGCACAGGCATTGTTTCTTTGATTTTTTGAGAGAGAGGGATTTTGAAATTTTCTGCAAACCTGGAGTTTCCCCTGTTTTTCTAGGCTTCAGTCATTGCCTCCCATCTCACTTGCAGATTTTTTAATCTGTGTGGTCGGGCCACCCATGGGAATCGGATGTACGATATTGATATAAGAGCTACTATATGCTTTGCTTAATTTTCTAAATGTCATGTAAATGAATGCATAAAGAAAAGAAGTTAATAGAGAATAACTTCCAGTGCATTTTTGAGCCTGACTCTTTTTCTTAGAATAAAATTTCACTGTGTACAAAATTGCTTGGTTGGAGATCCTAATAGGCTTGAATAGTATTTGAACATGAAAAATTCTCTGCATCCTTTTACATATTGTTTTAAAGAACTCCAATACTGAGGATTTTCTGTTGCTCTGCCTTGATTTTCTGAATGGATCTCTTTTTAATTGTAGGAAAAAAATGAGCATACAGACATGGCAAACTTTATTCCTTAAGCAGAATGTAAACTGATTTTGCATATTTATTTTGACATATCTAGTAAACACATTTTATAAGTAGTTCACATGATTAATTTCATTTCCCAGTAGCAAAAAATGCTTTTACTGAAATATTTGTTATAGGGAAAAAATCAAGTTTCATTTAAATATTATATTCAGACACAAAGCCTTCATACGGAAATTATTTTTATTGGAAAACAGTACAGCATGTACTTTCCTAATAGTGTTTAAATTGAAGGGAAGAAATTAAGGAACTGGAAACTGTTAAAATGCTAATTTTAGCACATCCAAAGAATTGTGCCATGGACGTGGCTTTCCACTCATCTATTTGAACAGAATTTAACTCTTTTCCTCAGAGGCTGCTGGAGCACCTCAGTTTCACTGTCACTCTCTTTAGCATCACTTGCTAGTTCAATATTAGACTGGTAATTACCATATCACGCCATGTGAGAGGAGACATATAAGAAAGAACTTTAGCTTTGGTTTTGATTTGATCTGCATAGGTGAATTCATAAAAAATGGAGTATTAAATGAACCCACCACCCCTGTTTTACAAATCATACATGTACTTTCTCATACAGTTCCTAGGCATAATTACTGAAAACATTAAAGTCAACTCTGAAATTGCCAAGATTACCTAATACTGTATCAGGAATGGCATCCATAGATATGGAAAATTTTCCACTCAAAATTAAACTCCAGTAGTACTGTAGAGACCAACAAGATTTTGGAGGTGTAAGCTTTTGAGAGTCAACGCTTCCTTCATCAGAATCTAAGGTGCTACTGGACTTTAATCTAGGCCCGGGGTGTCGAACCCATTTGTTATGAGGGCCGGATCTGACATAAATGAGACTTTGTTGGGCCGGGCCATGTGTTTCATAAAATGTAATGCCAGGTAGCAGAGATACAAACTTTATAAAGGACACAGACAAACACAATTAAAGATTTTTTAAACTTTAAATAAAACATGCTTAAAACACTCACACTCTTGCAATATTTTGTCTATTTAACAGTCTCTGATAACTGACACCTCTGCTCTAAATCATTGCAACAAAATGTCTGTGCTGTAGCAGTCTTGAGTACGCTGTTCAGGCGTGTATCTGTAAGCTGCAAACTTACTTTTGATTTATTACAAAAATCTCATGATTAGTTTTCTTAGTCTAGGACCCAGGGGAAAACATGAAATGGCTGGGCATTGCAAACTTTTGTACATAATTTGCTTCATGTGCAAATGAACATGAGAAGGCATCCTAACATAGACTGAGGGCCATGTGTTTGTCTACAAAACTATACTCTTCCCCAGAGAAATAACTACAACCTCTACAAAGGAGGTGAACTTGGTCTGGACACACACTCTCAGTGTATTCCTCCTCTAAAAAAGTTCACATTGCTTTCTTACTGAGGAAGACTGGGTCATAAGGGCATGAATACAGTGAAAAGGGAGAGGGAACCCAGTTGCAACCAGGAGAATCCTGACATAAAGAGCCCAACAAAACACACACACATACGGTAGCAAGGCACACAAAAGCTCATACCTTGAACAAAACTCTGTTGATCTTAAAGGTGCTTGGTATTTCTCCCGTGCGACTGAGGCAGCTTAGGAAAGCAAACTCTCCCTCATTCCCTCCCTCCCTTCAGGGAGGAGCCTCAGCCAGGGGAAGGGAAAAAAGGCTTCCCTTTGTCTCCCGCAGCCAGGCCAGGAAGCCAGCTCTGGCTGTTCCCTCTCTCCAGGGGTCATTTCATAGAAAAAGAGGTGCAGGAGCTCATTAGCATAATTCATTAGCATAACTTATTTGCATATGCCACACCCTCTGACATCACCTCTCAGGCTCCACCCCAAAAATCTCCAGGTATTTCCCAACTCAGAGCTGGCCAGCCTACCTAGAGAAAAACTGCTTCGAAAGCACAAAGAAAATAGCCAAGATGTTAATTGGTTTCAATATAACAGACATTTACTATAAAATCAACAACTCTACAATTAATGACGACTGTTTTGTTGCCCATTAACTGAGCTCAGTAACTTTGAGGCTGCTTGGCAGGCATCTGTTTCTTATGTTTTTCAGCAAACAGGTGTTTATGCACCTGTGCATTAGAGGAAAACCACTCCCCTCCCCCAGGTTATGAAAGTGTGAGACACTTTTAAAGAACACATTATTCAGTTTCCTCCATCTTTGTGTGTGTGCATCATTGTAATAGCTTTCAATGGAAACCTTCCCTCTTCCATTTTTCCATGAAACCATATTAGGAGGGAAAAGCAGAACTGGGGGAGCTAGGTTGAAGCCCCCAACATTTTCTGAACAGTGTAATTAAATGCCCTGAAAAGAATCCACTGCAATGGCCCATAATGCTATGGCCCTCACAAATACCGTGCTCAAAAATCATATTTGTCTTGCTTGCCCTTCCTCCTTTCTCTTGTATTGAGCACTTTATGCTCATGTTGACAATTTGTGTTCAGTGACAATTTTGGGTGAATTTCTGCACATTTGTCAGCATTCATCATTGCTTGGGCAACCTCAGTAGCTGTTATTGAGGCAAACACTTTAGAAAGCAAGTCCATTGTGATTACCAAGCCAAGAATTGAGAATCTTAAAGGGGAAAAAAACTCTGAAAGAGACTTTAGGAAAGTTCGCCACAGCTATATGGAAAGTTGAAGCACCTTTGCGGGAGAGAGAATTAAGTTGTACAGAGAGATTGCTGAAAGGAACCTTTTTTCAGGACTCTTGTGCGAAAACACAAGGAAGATGCAATAACAATCATGTTACACATGTCACAAAAGGTCCCTGCAAAGTAGCCTTTACAATATAAATTCATACAAATAAATTATAGCAAAATATATCTTTTAAGCAAGAAGAGTTGAGAACCATTTTATTTTGACAATTAGTTCATTTTTTTAAAGGGGAAGCATTTAAATCATACATTTTACATTTGTAAAATGCAACTAGCTCTGTAAGAAGCAGGCACCAGATTCCCAATGGCTGGGAAACATGCTAAAACTCTTTAGATGAAGCCAGAATGAACATAATTGTGAATGGCCACTCCACTGCATCAGGAGGAACTGGCCACATATATAGCTTTAGATGGGCTCTTTTTGTAGCAGGAACTCCTTTGCATATTAGGTGACACACCCCTAATGTAGCCAATCCTCCAAGAGCTTACAGAGCTCTTCTTACAGAGGCTACTGTAAGCTCTTGGAGGATTGGCTACATTAAGGGTGTGTCGCCTAATATGCAAAGGAGTTCCTGCTACAAAAAGAGCCCTGGTTACAATGTATTTCCTGAGGGTTTCCTTGCATACAGGACCACCCCCCCCTTGCTTCCACTTACCCAATTAGAATATAAGAACATAAGAGCGTAAGATAAGCCAATGTTGAATCAGTCCAATGCCCCATCTAGTCCAACACTCTGTCACACAGTGGCCAAAAATTCTCTGCAAGGAGAGGCTGGCAAAACGGGCAGGAAGTGGGCTGGGAAGGAAGCTCCCATTTCGAAGCCTCCCTAGAAATAGACCTCAGTGCATTTAACCCCTTCCGACCAGTGTTCCCTCTAAGCTGAGTTAGTGTGAGCTACCTCACAGTTTTTTAGCTTCTGGCTCACAGATTTCCGCCTTAGCTCAAGGAGGATGGCTCCAGAGCAAACTAATTGATGCAGTAGCCAAATCGCTCACTCACAACTTTAAGGCCAGTAGCTCACAAAGTAGAATTTTTGCTCACAAGACTCCACAGCTTAGAGGGAACATTGCTTCCGACCTCTCCTGGGAAAGCAGCGGGGAGAGAGAAAATGATTGCATCTGAGGAGGGTATGTTTAATTGCCAGAAACGCTCTTCTCCATGCCTTTCTCTGAGTCAGGACAAGAAAACTTTCTTCATCATCACCATGCCCTTTGCTTTATTTCTCTGGTGGGAGAAACTGCCCAGCTGGATTTCTGCCTGCTGTTATGTGGAAGGGGCTGGCAGCCCTAATTGCCCGACACTGATTCCTCCGTCAGCCAGTTGAGGCTCTCCTCTTAAGGCCCAGGCACAGAGGAGGCCAGCAGCCAAAGCTGGCTCCCCGTGAGGAATGCCCTGCTGCTTTCCCTGCATGTGGCTGGAGTTTCAAGCCACAGCACCTCCTGGTCATGGCTCCACCACCTCCTCCTCTCACTCCCAGATGAAAGCTCCCCCCCCCCAGCAGCACATGGCACTGCGCTCTGCCTGGTGCATGCCAAGCTGAGGAGGAAGCAGCCAAGTCTTGGGTGCTGCCGCCATGCCATGATGCAGGTGCAGGCTGCAGCGGCGAGAGAAGGGGACACTCTGACAGCAGAACAGTGCCTTTCAGCAGCAGCACCAGCAGCTCAGACCGTGGAGCAAGGCATGGAGTGCACCGAGAGGCAACCATGAGCCACCTGTGGCCGGGCTGAGCGAAACCAAAATGGGAACTCTCGGCTTGTTACTGCTGGAATGCTGTTCCCCCTCGAAATGACACCTGCCTCCCTCCCCCAGGAGAACGAGGGGGAGGAGCCTCAGGCAGTTTTTTACCAGACTCTCCCAACCACAAGCAGAGGCTTGCCCGTCTGTCTCTCCTGTGTGATTGAGAGAGACTGGTAAAGCAAGCTGTAACATGGCAGCAGCAGCAGAACTTCAAATGGAAGTAGGAAACAGCCAGGGCCTTGCGGTCCTGATTGGGGTCCTCTGAGGGCCTAATCTGGCCCACAGGCCATGTGTTTGACACCCCTGATCTACGTGTTCTGCTGCAAACCAACACAGTTACCCTGTGAAACACTCAAAATTAAAGCACTGGACAATGTTTCACTCCATATCTCTAATTCATTATGTACAGTGGAACATAATAGCAGTGGTTTCGGTATATTCTAGCAATTTAAGTAATCTTGACAACCATGAATTGACATACTGTAATATAATGTTTAGTAAGCTATATAATGTTTGTTTTGAGACAGATGAAAGTTATGTCTTCATGTAACCAGAAATGTGAAGGAAAACTTGATTTTTTAAAAAAAAGTTCTTACATTTTAGTTCTTTTAGTACCTAATTGGGCACAATTTAATCAGATATATATGTTTCATTAGTAGCTAGTAAACTTGTTATTTGATATTGCAGTCCCTTTTATCATACTTCACTTTAATCAAGCGAGGCAACACCTGTGGTTTATTCACCAAAGCTGCTTTTGTTAGATGAATACCTGAAGGCAATGAAGCAATTACATTTGTTGCTTGTACCAGCGTTGGACACACTTCGACCTCAGTAGGGATAGAGGAGAACCTTGTGACTTCATTCTTTTGTCTGACAGCAAGATTAATTCTTATCATACTCAAGAAGGAAGCCTCAGAAATAAAAGTCAATATAAGAACAAAATAAGATTCTTTTTTTAACTCAGCACTTTAGTATCCTTGGAGAAGACTGGAATACTTTTGAATGTTTAACTGCATTGGCCACCCTTTGAGGACCAAAGAGTGATGAACTATTTTGAAAGAGAGAAAAATGAAATGAAATTAAAGATTGAAATTAAATATCTGATTTCCATATTTAAGTGAAAATGGCAAAAATAATTCTCAAGGGCTCCTTTTTATTGTGTGTGTGTTGAATAATTTCTATCCATCTTCATCAAATATAGTTCCAAGTATACTTCCAAGTCTAATGAAAACCGATCTTTAAAACCCAGCAAGGTGTAATAAAATATCTTATCAGTCACAAACATTTATTGAGGGCAAGAAGTCCTTTTTCAGTTCTAAAACAGTGGGAGGGGTCTGGCCCAGCTAAAGTATAAGGTCTCTTCTGCTGTGACCTTTAGTTTGTTGGGTGGGACCAAGTGCAGTGTGTTGCTCTTCCATGTCCATGGCTCTTCCCCAGGACAGCATCCCTGTATTGGCACTTTCTGGTTCTCCCATTGGCTGTGTTGTGTGCTCCATCAGCCATTGGCCAGTCAACAGCCACTTAAGAGTACTTGCGTGCCATTGGCTGAGTGCTGGGCCCAGTCTTCTTCCCCATCCACTGCTGGCTTGGCCATTCCCTGACAGAATAAACTGCCAAAACGGCTGTCTCTCCTGACAAAGACACTTCACCTCCTACTACTGCTAGGCAAACTTTCCCTTCAGTGGCTGTTGGTAGGCAACCAAGCTTGGTTCTGTCAGTAAAAGTGGGGGGGAATGCCCTTTCCAGGTCTATTTTGGCCTTTGAGAGAAAACTCATTGGGGCCAGTCCTGACTAGGGTTGCAGCTCCAGATTGGGAAATTCCTGGAGATTTTGTGGCCTACAGAAGCCAGAGTTTGGGGAGGGGAGAGGCCTCAGATGAATAGAATGCCATAGAGTCCACCCTCCAAAGCAGTTATTTTCTCCAGGGGGAGAGAGATCTGTTGTCTGGAGTTCAGTTGTGATACCCAGCAATTTTCAGGCTCCACCAGGAGGTTGGCTACCCGAGGCCTGGCAGTGCCCTCTGGGTGACTTGATGACACCTGACTGGCATGACAGCTAGGCCTGGCTTCTTGCTCCTAGTCACCTCCAGCAGCCCCTCAAGAAGAAGAAGAAGAGATTGGATTTCTACCAAGGTCACACCAGCAGCTGCATGTGGAGGAGTGGGGAATCAAACCTGGTTCTCCCAGATTAGAGTCCGCACTCTTAACATTACTCCAAATATGCTCTCAACTAGGACAGCCAGTGTGGCGTAGCAGTTAGCACTTCAGAGCAGGGTCTGCCAGATCCAGGTTCTTGCTGTGAAAGCTGAGTGGGTGAGTTCAGACCACCCTAACCTACCACACAGGGTTGTTGTTCAGATCAAAAGGGGGAGAGGAGAATGATGTAAGCTGCTTTGGTCTGTACTACAGAGAAAGACTGTACTTTTCCTAGGTAGAGGCTGCAGGGAGAGGGGAGAAGATGGAAAGCTGAAGTCAGAGGGGCAGAAAAACGTAGGTTGATGGTTGGCTGGGAAGGAGATAGGCTCGCCAGCTCCAGGTTGGGAAATTTCTGGAGATTTGAGGGGTGGAAGAGAGTAGGATTTGAGGAGGGGTGGGACCTCAGAAAGGTACAATGCCAGAGACTCCACCCTCCAAACCAGCCATTCCCTCCTGGAGAACCATTGTTGCCAATCTCCAGGTGAGGGCTGGAGATCACTCAGAATTACAAGTGCTATTCAGATGGCAGAAATTAGTTTCCTTGGAGAAAACTGGACTCTGCATCATTATACCCTGCTGAGGTCGACAGAGCAAATTGACACTGAGTGCCCAGGGCAGACACCCACCCAGAAGCTCTTTCTAGAGCTCATTGTATTTATTTCTACAATGGGCCTTATTCCTAGTTACTAATAATTTTCCAAGAGGGATAAAGTTGACTTCTGTCCAGGCTCCTCTCACACGGCCAAATTTTTCAATGTTACTGGAACATCTCAAAAGAAGCAAATGTACTGTGGTATCTACCACACACTAAAGGTAATATTACAATGGCTCAGAGAACTGCCAGTGGTATACTGGCCTGCAAAGTAATGAAAGATTAAGTGTGCCCAAGATGTGTTTAAATTTGATGATTGTAAGATCGCATGCACATTCTTGGGGCATAGTTCAGCAGTAGTTCCCCAATGGCTCGGTCACAGAGCCAAATTTATGGAATCTCTTTCTCTTCCCTTCTGTGCCCCAAACATGAAATATAAAAAAGTAGTGTGTAAGTTTGCACAAGCCAACAGTTCCACATAAAATGGATGAGAGAGATTGAATGTGTGAACAGACAAAGAGCTCATGGTGCATGTCTCAACTGTTAATTGTTCATTCTACAGGGAGAATTGGCCAGTTTCTCTGGAATCAGAAATGGCTGTTGGGGAAAGGGAAAAAGGGAGGATCTGCTCATTCAAGGCTCATGAATCACTGAATCCAGGCCATAGAAAGGGCAAAATTTAAAGTATTATGTGGAAAAGATTGTTAGAATAATTTATGTAAAGCTAAATTCTGGACAATTACAGTCCCCACATCTACTAACTAGTTCTAGTAGTGCTAATCTAGATTTATTTCCACATTTGTCACATATTTTAGGCATGGAGGATTTAAGAAGTTCCTTGATTGACTGCTCTCTCAATCAAGGGGTAGGTTGTCACATTAATTTGCTGCAGTGAAAGGGTTTGCAGTACCAAAATAAACCTTAAAGATGGTACTTTATAAAGCCTATATATCTAGTAGAATAGAAAATACATGTACAGAGTGATGTGGTAGATAGACATGTCCATAGTTCTCAATTTTCTTCACTTCCTAGTGAAAACAGATGCTATCTGTATATCTTAAGTATTTTCCCCATCATCTGTTGGCAAAGCTGTGGCCATGTCTCTTTTTAGAATTTTCTTAATGGCTTTCATTAAATTTGTTCAATATGAATAGCTACAGCTTGTGTGTGTGTTAACTCCCATCAAGATGTGTATATGTGCAAAGAACCAATATTTAAAAATTCACAAAATTCAATGCTGTATTGTAACACAAATTCAACAATCATATACATGTATGGAAAGAGATCCAAAATGGTAGAGTTAATAAAGTTTTCCGGATTACAAAGTCATTTCACAATCTTCATCCAAACAGGACCATAGAAAAACTATAGCAACCTTTAGCAATAATAGGAATCAACAAAAAGCGGGGAGGGGAAGAACCTCTTCTAATAATCAAAAGGAGGCGGAGCTAGAGAAACTCACCAGCAGTTTCCATATTAATAAAGTGTGTCTATAGTTGGAGTTGATCTCTAGTGCTTCTTCCTTTTCTGAACCCAGCTTAAACATCTGGTATTTTTTGTTCCATATATGTTCCATATATTTGTTATAAGCTTTTGAGCATCACTTTACTTGCATGAAAAATTAATGCAGTAGTCTGATAGTTGCTGCAATCTATGGTTCATTGTTGTCTTTTCCATATTTGATGGTGTAATCTTGTTAAGATTTTGATGGACTTCATCTCTGTGGTTTGGAATACCTCTGTTGATATCCCATATACTCCTGATTATTTGTTTCTCCCAGTTGCTCTCAGTGCAGCTTTCACTTCACTTTCTAAAACTGGAGATTCTTAGAATCATAGAGTTGGAGGGGCCATACAGTCCAACTAGTACAAAACTCTGCTCAATACAGGATCAGCCTAAAGCATCCCTGAGAAACATTCATCCAATCGCTCCTTGAATATTGCCAATGAGGGGGAGCTCACCAACACCCTAGGTAGCTGATTCCACTGTTGAACTACTCTTACTATAATCCCCCCCCCGATATACAGCTGGTACCTTTCCACCCGTAATTTAAACCCATTATTGCAAGGTGATATCCTCTGCTGCCAACAGGAACAGCTCCCTGCCCTCCTCTAAGTGACAGCCTTTAAAATACTTAAACAGAACAATCATGTCCTTCCCTCTACCTCCTCTTCTCCAAACTGAGCATTTTCAAGTACTTCAGCCTTGCCTCATAGGCCTTGGTCTCCAAGCCCCTGATCATCCTCATCATTCTCTGCACCCACTCCATTCTGTCCACCTCCTTTGTGAAGTGAGGCTTCCAGAACTTCACACAGTACTCCAGGTGCAGCCTGACCAATGACATGTACAGCAGCATTATGACATCTTGCAATTTGGATGTTAGGTTCATTCTGTCTTCTTCAAAAGATTCTGCCTGGAAGGAATCTTTCATCCTTTCTTCTCTGCTGTATAGGTATTTAGTGCATTGCTTCCATTTTTTATTTTGTTCTTTTCAGTTAATGTGTTTCTGTGTTGACCTTTCAGCATGCCTAGCCATGCTTTAAATTTTTCCTTGATTTATTGGATCTTGTGAAACGTATCTCTTATTTTTTCTTTTTTGTTGTTGTCTTCTATATTTTTTTAACACTGGTTATTATGAGAGCCAGTTTGGTGTAGTGGTTAAGTGCATGGACTCTAATCTGTGAGAACCGGGTTTGATTCCCCACTCCTCTACTTGCACCTGGCTGGATGACTTTGGGCAAGCCGTAGTTCTGATAAGAGCTGTTCTTGAAAAAGAGCAGTTTCTGTCAAGAGCTCTCTCAGCCCCACCTACCTCACAGGGTGTCTGTTGTGGGGAGGGGAAGGGAAAGGAATTTGTAAGCCGCTCTGAGACACCTTTGGGTAGTGAAGGGCTAGGTATAAATCCAATCTCTTCTTCTTCTCTTCTTCTTGTATGTACAAGTCACTGGGACATTTCATTTAGACTTCTGATTCTACTTCGGTCACCTTTTACTTTTGGTTTTCATCTCTTTAGTAATTTTAAGAGTTACATCAGTCATCCATCGAGGCTTTTCATTTCTTTTGGCTACAGGAATAATCTTTACTAAGCTACAGCTTATATGGGACATTTAAGTAGTTAAAAGCAATTGTCAAGTAGGCATTTCAGATCAGGGTTGGGGGAGAACAATTTACCCCCCCCCCCCTGTATTTCTGGTGCAAATCAGCTTCCCAAGCAGCTGTTTGCCTTGAAACACTGTGTATTTTTTCTCTCGAGGCATATAGCATGCAGGGGGGTAGTGGTAGAGAAATGGTACAGGTGAAAGAGTTTAACACCACCCATGTGCCATGGCTGTAATACAGTTTCCTTACCCATCCCAACTGTTTTTTTTTTCTTTTAAGAGATTGAAGGGTCATTCAGTCATAGATCTCCATGCCTCCTCTCTAGATTTGCTCTAAGGTAGGGATGTATTCCAAGTACACATTGTACTACAGCATAGTAGCTGCAAATTTAATATGTACACTAACTACCAGTCCTTCAGCTGTCCCCTATAGGCTGTTTTTCTGGTGCACTATAGACCTTGTATATTCCAACAAATCTAACCTCTTAGGATTATTGTGAGGATAAATTTAAAATTATGGAAATCACCCTTGGAAGACTTTTTACATGCCAACATAGAGCAGCGCTTTATTGAAGAACTTTTTTCCTTGTGAAAAATAGTTACAGTCAAGGGGTTTGTATTAAAATAATGAACAATTGTGCTGCAGGGAAAATGTCTCCATTTTAAAAGAATTAAATATTTGTGATGTGTACGTGGCATCCTGATTAAAATGGAAGTTTGCCACAAAGTACTGCATATATTGCTCCCACAAATTAATATTGTGATGTGTGTCAGGTATTCTTATCCATATATTTATTCTGGTATTCCTCTTAATTAAAGTACAGCTGTGTTGTTTGTACCGAAAATGCAGATTTGAATGGGAAACTACCAAGTTCAGATGGACAGCCTGACAGTTCGTATTCTTTGCATGTGTGTGGCATACTTTCCAAATCTGTTCAAATCTGAGGCAGGCCCAACATCCCTAAAATATGCTTCCTAACAAGAGCTTCAGAAGATCTACCAAATGTTCATCTAGTCTAGCACTATGCCCCCCCCCACTGTATTGTCCCCTAGCCACTGGTATTCAGAGGTACATGGTCTCCAAATATGGATGTTCTGTGTAGCTAATGTTGCCTGACAGACCTATCTGTCATGAATTGACTAATCTATAATCTAAGATAGTGGCCATCACTACATACTGTGACAAATTAATTATGGATTTTATGAAGAAGCATTTCCTTTAGGCTGTGATGAATGCACTGGCTATCCAACTCCATTGTATGCTTGCAAATTCTTTCGTTATCTTTTCTTCCTAAAGCCCCAAACCCTTGCCTGGAAGGTGCTCCAACATCTCGCTCAGTAATCCCTTTGTAATAAGAGCTAAGTTAGATGTGATGGCAGCACGCATTTCGAACAAGAGCTTTACAAGAGCCTTACAACCAAAACTCCATCAAATTCCACATTCTGTTTCTCTTGCCTGGTTTTGCCTGGAAAGCAAAAGCCTCCCCCTGTAATTGGTTCTGTATTTTAACTCCAGAATTGCCTATAAGTCATATAGAGGGAGTGATGTGGATTGAGAAGGGTGTGACTTTTAGAAGTAAAAATGGTATGTCGGAGAAAAAGCCCCTGCCTGAAGTTTAATTCACATTAGTCTGCCTCCCTCAGTAGCTTTCTTTCTTGGTTAAGTTCCAATGAAAGAGGTGGCCTTGGTTGGGAAAAGACCATTTGTGCAGAAGGGGCTGCAGAATGGCAAATACCATGCATAAACATATCAACTTTTGCTTCTAAACCCATAGAAGTGTACCATTAGGTACAGTTTGGCCCCAAATATTGCAGAAACAATAGGTGAATGTCTTTTATTCCTCATGCTTACTTTTTCTCAGATCTTGTCCATTTTGAAGAGCAACCCAAATATTTCTGAATTGTTTCAAAATCACCTGTCTGACACTATCTCTTGCTATACTTGCACTTACAGAGGGTATGATTTTCCTTTGAGCAACTTATTCATGCTTGCCAACTGTGCTAACAGGTTTGCTTTTATTTTCTTGTGGATTTGCAATGGAATGGTAACTTCCATTGGATCTAGGTATATTGGCCTGCTTAATAATAGATTCCACGTCTAGCTATGTCCAGCATTTTAGCTGTGTTAGCATACTATTTTTTTAATGTTCAGTTTTATGCTATCCCCTGTAAATCTTTTATCTTCATTCCCTTGAACTGTTATATTAGTGTTTGGTGAGGAGAGCCAGTTTGGTGTAGTGGTTAAGTGTGCGGACTCTAATCTGGGAGAACCGGGTTTGATTCCCCACCCCTCCACTTGCACCTGCTGATGTGACCTTGGGTCAGTCACAAGCTCTGGCACAGCTGTTCCTGAAAGAGAAGTTCGTGTTAGAGTTCTCTCAGCCCCACTTACCTCACAGGGTGTCTGTTGTGGGGAGGGGAAGGGAAAGGAGTTTGTAAGCCGCTCTGAGACTCCAAGTGAAGGGCGGGTTATAAATCCAATCTCTTCTTCTTCTTCTGGCTTACTGTTGAGCATTACCGCTGCCTGGCATTGTAATTGCTTGACCATAATGTTTCTGAGCAGAGAGTGTTGTGGTGATTGGAAAAATAGCTGAGATAAACTGATCCATAGATTTTAGGCCTTTCTCGATATTACTTGGCCTTCAGAGTCTATTTTGCATGGAAAATCTGTGTTCAGATAAAGCTGTATTTCGTGGTGCTCTCATTACCTTCTCCTAGTGATGAGAATGAGCAGCAGAGACCTGAGACCTGCTGCCAGTCCTACTTTGACAGGGTAATCCTTAGTTGGTCTATTTAGAATCCTGTACGGATTTATTCAATGGGGCTTACTCCCAGGAAAGTGTTCTTAGGATTGTACTGTGTGTAGGCTTATAGGGACCAAGTGTCTGAACTGGCCCTTTATCTGTTCCAGCTGTTGGCATTAACAAGTCCTTTCTGTTGCCTGGATATAAATGTGGTAGCCGCATTTAGCATCAGTGTGAAACTTGATAAGCTGCTTCTTCATTTTAAAGTCATCCTGGGGCTGCGTCTTGGTGTGAAGAGTATATTGACTCAATTAAATCAGCCAGCTCTTGAATCTGTGACAGTTACATATAACTAAAGTCATGTTTCCTCCATATTGCTTGTATTTGTTTAATATTAAGAATTCTTTGCCAGTTGTAAAACATTCAGCCGTTTGATTCCATATCCATTTCAAAAGCTTTACACGCCGGATATTTTGAGCTGGGTTTTTGTCTGCTAGATAAATGCATACAACTTTGAATTTTTTTCTCTTAGGTGCTGTTGCAGTTGATAATTCCAGATGGTAGCTGTGCTTTCAGAGCAAAATAAGATAGAAATCTACTGGCATTTTAAAGACTAAAAAAATTAAGTGTGTGAGTCAGAGCTCTTTTCATCAGATGCATGAAGTATACATCTATAAGGCTGTTGAATCATTGGCCTTATGGATGTTGGCTTCATGTTTCTGTTGCATCATGAATGCTTATGCAGGAATGAATTCATTTAGTCTAAATTGCCATTGGACTCATGTTTTATTTCACTGTGGTTATGTTATAGCATCTCAAATATCACAGCAGAAGTCTAGGGCTGAACCTATGGCATTTAATTCAGCTCACACACTGTCCATATAGGCAGTAAAAGGTCTCTGTTATATGATAAGGTCACCATCATTAATTTTTAAATTACAAGGAGAGACTTTCCAGTTTGTGATGGTCATTATTGCAATATTATGTGTTGTGGATCCTGCCTGTGCATAGAATGAACTGAAATCTTAATTAGAACTTTGACAAGCCCTCTCTGATAAAATGATGAGATTATTCGTAATTGATGTCACAATCAATTACCATTTAGTTCATCACAAGCCTACTAACAGGTCTAGCCTTAGTACTGGCCCCAGGATGTTGATGAGTGTGTGGCTGCCCTGTTCATGCTGTTACCGCGACAGCAGGGCAGATTTTCAGTCAACATCCTAACGACCTCTTTTGAAGTCTATTAAATAAATGACCCTGTCACATTGGTCTAACCTCTTACATCTTCATTTGGGTGCTTTTTGTTGCAATATAGTGCTTTTGGAGCATGTGAAAGAATAGATACTTGAATTTTTTCTCTCATCTACTCTGTTTCAGGGAAGTGTCCATTCATTCATCATATGTACATGCTGAAGGGTAAAATTAGATTGTACTGTTGGGAGATGATTCCATTTTCCTTCAACTACATATTTGTCTTTTAATTTTGATCTTTCTCAGGTACCTAAAGGACACGTTTGGTTAGAAGGTGATAATCTCAGAAATTCTACTGACTCCAGGTGTTACGGTCCTGTTCCATATGGGTTGATAAAAGGACGTATTTGCTTTAAGGTATTCTTCTGCAATCTAAAATGTGTTAATTTAACAGTTTTTATAAGTCTTGGGGGCCCTATACTACCACTATGAGACATTTTCATTATCTAGTACAGCACATGGGCTGGGGTGTTAAAGTGTTTCAGGAGAACATGATCTTCTCAAATGACTACTGTGTTTAAAGATGTGTAAAACATGAGCCAAGTGAATTTCAAACCTACTCATATATATGAGGGGGGAAAGAATAAATACGGTTGTGTATTGCTCATTGAAGGCAGGATATGAAAGTACAGTACTGCAAAATGACATCTATGTTGTCCAGTCAAATCTTTACTGAAGCATATTCTAGCCTGCTCCACATTTTGATGAAAGAATTGTGCTTTCCCACCTTCCTTTCCAAGCAGCTCTTTCTGTCCCCAGAAGAACCCTTGGGGAAACCCTCCAAAACAGCAATTGATGCAGAGGTACAAGGGAGAAATCAGCTAATACCCAGCTCCATGAATAAATAGAAGTGCCTTTGACTCACATAAGGAGTAATTTGGATCTGTGCCCAGTATGTCATGACAGAAGTTACAAGTACTATCAGCTAAAATAAGGTTAAAGAAAGGTAAACACAGTGGGCTGAATTTGCCTACTTGTGATCATAAGGAATTCAGAAGCAGGTCTCCTCAGCCTTTCATTACCGGCTGTGTGAACTCCCAAATATCAAGAAGCAGCAGACCTTCCTGGATAAAATGCCAAATGGCTTTTGGTGGGTGGCGATGACAGGAAATCAGGTGTAATCAGTCCATGTTGAAGCAGAACATACGTGTTTTAAGTCTTATTCAGAGAGGTGGCAGATAATAGTGTTTTCATTGAAATTTTGATGTATATTTAACATGTATGTGAGCCACATGCATGCATATTGAATTATATTTTTCAGAGAGATTGTATATTGTGAAAAGCCCACAGTAGTTACAAAAAATTACTTTTTTGTATTAACTACAACCACACATATGTTGTTGTACAATGAGAATCTCTTTGCAGTGGTTATTTTTAAATGCTTGAAACATAAGAATTCTACTGGAATCCATCTAGGCTAGCATCCTGTTTTTAATAGAAGTCAGAGCTATTCTAGTTCTCACTTCAATCCTCTTCTCATCTGAACCTTTCAAAGTGCTACAAAAATATAATGAAACAGTTAAAATACTTGGGTATGAGAACAGGTTAAAACATTTCAGTTTTGAAAAACTATCTGAAACATTTTTTTTCAGTGAAATAAATTGGTTTCCACCCATCCTTTAGATCCAGAAGGATGCCCCAGGAGATTTACACAGAATGATAAAATACAGTGTAGGGATGTTTTCATCTACTCTGGTATCTTACTATGGGATGACATCGCAACCAAGCTCCAGTTTTCATTAAGCCTTCTGGTTGTTCCCAGCCCCTTTCATTTAGTCTTAATATCCAGAGTTCTGAAAACTGGATGCCAGGCTTTGTGCTCATTCATCCCTCCTCCCCAGAAATGCTTGCCTTTGTTGTCCCCAAGGCACAGAGATAAAAGCTAGGTGGAGCATTGTGCTTCAGCTGGATTGTTGACTGCTGAATATTGGCAGTAGGAATGGGCACTAACTAGGAAAATGTGGTTCGGTTTGTGGTTCATGGCATGCCCAGTTCGCAAACCATGAACTGTCACAAACTTTTAGCTGCCAAACAAACTGGTTCAGTTTGTGACAAGGTAGAATGCCGTCCCTAGCATGCTAGGGACACCAAACTCACAGGGGATCTCCCAACTGACTCTCCTCTACCTGCCCTCCAAGTTTGGTGAGAATTGAATTCATGGGGTCTGAGTTACAACCCCCCCCCCCCAAAAAAAGGTGCCCCCGGAAAGTGCTTTCTGGGGAAATGACAGGTGGTTATTTTAACAGGTGTAGATTCAGGAGTGTATAGAGTGGGCCGTGTGCAAGCTAGACATCAAGCTTGCAGGGGACCTCCCTCTGATGCACCTTTACATTTCCTGCAAGTTTTGTACAGATTGGACTTAGGGGATCCAAGTTATCCCCCCAAAGATTTATTTCTTTATTTGATTTATACCCTGAAGGCTCAGGGCAGGGTGCCCCCAGATGCCCCCCAGGAAAGTGCTTTTGGGGGAAATGTCAGATGCAGGTTCAAAAGTGCACGTTACACACATCAAACACACAGGGACTGCTTGAAAGTTTATGCTGGTTGATCTGCCATGAACTTCAGCTTGTGAACTGGCCAAAATTCATCATGAACTTTAGTTCATGAGCCAGTTCATGCCCATCCCTAATTGGCAGCTTATAGCTAGTTTCCCATCTTTGTATGCTTACAGAAGGCATGTGGTCAAATAATTTGGCTGAAGGTGGGGATTCCATAGTTCTTCAGGTAGCCTTGCCCCAAATTTGCTTTAGATGTGTGTATCTGGTTTCCAGACATATGTCAGTAGTGCTAACACACAGGTATACTGTCTCTAAAATTAACTTCTGTAATGACGAGTATCCAAACCAAGTGCATCTGATTATGACTGGTGATAAATCTTCTATATGATACAGATTTTCAGCTTCTGGGTATGCATGAGCATCTTTAACTGATGTAACTGGCATTGAAAACCTAAGCAGAGTCACAATCTTCTTAGCCCATTCGCTTCACATGTGTAACTCTGTTTAAGGTTGATTCAGGTGGGGTAGCCTTGAAACATTATATATTTTTTCTCTCAAGGCGTATAGCATGGGGGGGGGGTTGTGGTAGCAGAACGAAGTTTGAGTTCAGTGGCACCTTCAAGACCAACAAAGTTTTATTCTGTGTATAAGCCTTCATGTGTATGCACACTTCTTCCAATTTAGGGTTGTACTGTAAACAGGACCTGCTATGGAGTTGCTTGTAGCATTTATAGTTTTTCACTTTTAGCTGAAATGACGATGAAAGACAAGAAAGCAAACAAGAGAAGGTGACCAGTAATCTAACATATTTATTTTTCTTTTATAGCTATGGCCTCTGACTGATTTTGGATTTCTACGTGCAAGTCCCAATAGTAACAGGATTTGTAAGGACTGAATGAATTATGCTCATCTGAGTTCTCCTATAGCCTTAAAAAACCCTCCATAAAGATATTTTATATACAATAAAAATTGTGCAGTTACGATTCCCTATGGATTTAAATGCAAATTGTTTAAAACTATACAACACTTTTCATCTATCCCACATACAAATCCTTCTAACAATCTTGGGTCATTATACTTTCATTTCTTTCTTTTTTTAATAAAATACATATTTACAAAAGATACAGAGATTATCCCAGTAGCTGTTCACAAATCATGCATTTTTTAAAATCTCCGAATCACATTGCTTTTCATTTATTTAAAGTAAATTAAATAACCGCCCTGAAAAGAATGAAGACATATACAATTGTAGAGGGGGACTCTTTTAACTACTATGGCACTAGGTAGACAAATGCTCAGATTGCTATATATGGGGGAAGCCATTGTGGGGAGAAGCCATTGTGAACTTTTATATGACCCCCACTGTAATAAAGGAGCACTGCTAAGCAAGAATTCTTTTACTTCAGTAATGTAAACTGGATCCAACCGCCCACAAAAGAAGCAAGTTTCTCCTCTCTCCTCCAACACTTCTGGGTAAATCAGCAGAAACCACTATTCTTATATGACCTTCACCACATATGCAGAATTAAGAACAGGGATCTGTGTAAGAATGGGGGTGGTTATTTTTGCTGACTTCTTCCTTCCCACTGCACCATCCCATCTTCTAAGAACTGCAATTTAAGATAATATATAGTATCTGCTTTCAACAGATTACATTTTGCTCATACTTTCTGTCCCAAGTATGCTATCATGTGTCCCATATCAAATGAAATCCAACAAAAGTAATCACCTCTGCACTACAGTATGGGATTTACTTATGTGCCATGAGTAAACTGAGGAAGGTCAGTATTTAAAATGGGAAAGAACAAACAACACTAAGACAAGAACTATAATTTAAAATGCATACTTATGAACATTTTCTGTGTATTTCCCCATGTCTTTACTGAGCCATTCATTCTTGTATGTCCAAGCAGATGCTTCCTTTCCCTTTTTCACATGCCGGAATCAAATATTGTGGGATCATCGAAGGATCTCTATAACTAGTGAACAAGTGTCACAGGATACTAGAGAAACACCTTCAGCTTCATTTTTGGAGATACTGTAATTCCCACCACACCGACAGATGAGAGAATAAGACTGATCATCTATTGAAACAAAATCCAATAACTTTAGTGATTTCTCAGATCCTTTTGAAATGCTTCCTAAAAGCCATTAGTATATTGCAAATATGGAGTTCCTCAATATAGATGCAGAAAGCTGTCATTTTCAAAGTGAAAATATCTCATGCTGCAGCTGGAGTCCCGAAAATGAGAATTTCCCTGTGACACAGGATTTTAATAAAACACACACTAGCTCCTATTTCTGGAGTAGTGTACAAAACCTCAACATATTGTTCTCTTAAAATGTCAAGAACCGCAGAAAATACTATTATTATTATTATCATCATCATCATCATCATCATCATCTTTGTGTGGCAGAATGGGCCCTCTCCAGCCTGCAGGCCCTGATCCACCCTGCCCTCCATGGTTTTCCCAACACCTGAAGAGGCTTTTCTCTCTCTCTCCTGTAACCTGCCACCACCTGACCTTTGTAATGAATTGCTCCCAGGAGGGTTAGGACTCCCAGCTTCCCTTCCACATTCTGAAGCCTTACCTCTGTGTCTCTCACTGCCCAGTGCTTGATAACCATGGGGACCATTTACTGCCTTGTGCACCCCTGGAGGAACAGTTGCTTGCTAACTGCCTGCCTTCCCCTCCCAGCACTCCTTTTAAAATAGTGTGTCCAAGATGGTGGAGATCTATATAGTACAGAGAACCACTACCAGCATCAAAATTTATAAAATTTATTAAAAAGAAAAAGTTCACAAGCATACTTTTAGCACAGCACCAGATTGAGCAAGGGATTAAAAAGAAATGGGTAAAACGCAAATCATTTGTCCCTCTCTCTATAGATGTCCTATCAGAAATTAAAATATATGACAGGCTCCTTAGCTTAGGAAGTTACAGATCTCTACTGAGTTACCATTACCTTGAAGCTTTCAGTAGTTCTCCAGGCCACCACATGGTCAATTGTCGCTTCCTCCAGACCTCCAGTAAGAGTTCTGTCTGCTCTGATGGACCCAGTACAAAAGAGCCCTTCCTCCTTGCTCCCAGGAGTTTTATCTTCCCCCTTTCCTCTCCCACTGTCCCAGTCAGGTCAGAGAAGCTTTTCCTGAAGTTTCCACAAATTTCCTTCCTGAAGTCTCTCAAGTATTTAATTCCTCCAAATCTCTGTTCCTTGCTGGGGGGGGGGGGCTGGACCCTCTCTAGCTAGACCTACAAGCATTTATTAAGAGGTAGCTGAGGTGAGCCTAGAAAGCCATTGACTGACTTCCTCCTACCTACCTGTTCTTTGCCAAGGGGGGGGAATTTAAAAACACAAAATGAAGATTTTACTCATATCACCACCAAAGAAAAAGTGCATTTCTTCAGACTTTGTAACAACAAACTGAAGCCAGGTCCTTCTCCAAAGGGACTCAAGATCTCATAAACAGTAGTTTTTAAAAATAAAATAAAATAAAACATTGATTAACCACCCTTCTGTATTGCAGAACTCAAGGTGGTTTCCAATGTCAATAAAACAATGACTATAGCCAACAAGAGAATGGGAATGAGTTGGGGATAAATGGGTGAGGAATATACATTTATTCCAGTTGCATGTGGTTAAGTTTCTTTCAGTGCTAAAGGGGGAGGGGGTGTACCAAACTGTCCATGGAAAAGATGAGTTTTAGCATTATGCAAATGTTCAGGGAAGCCATTTCAGGCAAAAAGAATGCCCGTGTACTCAGTATGTATAATCTTCTACATCTGACTCCTGTGGGAGAATTTTATTGGGTAGAATGCTCAAAAAAAAAAAAAGGTGCAAGAAATCTTTGCATCTATTTTCTAGTGGAGTTAAAGAAAAAACTAAAGTGAAGCTGTTGCACATATAGATCTGAGTGCTTTTGTGACATTAGTAGTCATTACAGCAATACTTTCCTGCTTAAATTGATTTACATAATTATAATCTCAGCATTAGCTGACAAGTAGGCATTTTGCCTGTTCTGCAGTACTTTGATACTGTACAATCAATAGTTTGCCTAGCAATGAATGCATCAAACGCAGGGAAGTTCTAAGCTTTGAGTTGTTAGAAAGTAGACTAAAAACAAAATTGTTTGTTTGAGAGAAATCTATGATGTGGTCACATTTGGAATAGTGAATTACAAATGTGACCACACCAGAGATTCAGGTTGCCCCATCTAAACGGGGGATATTGTAGAGCTATGAAAGTGCAGATAAAGGAAACCAAAATGATCAAGGGGGAGGGAGCACGTTCCCTACAGCATTTGGGGAAAACAACACATCAGGCAATGGTTGTAACAGTTATGTATAAAATTCTGAATGATAAAGTCAATCGTAATTCTCTGTGTCAAAAAAGGAGGACTCATAGTTATCCAAAGAAATTATTTGGCATTAGATTCAGGACAGAGAAATGAAAGCACTTGTTCATTCAACACATAGTAAATTTATGGAATTTGATGCCCACTGGTTATGATGGCTTCAAGGGGGATTAGACAAGTTCATGGATGATATGGCTAATAGGTGCAGATAAACCTGGTAGACAAATAGGATCCCAGGTGCAGAGGCAATATGCCTCTCAAATGCTAGTGGCTGGTGGAAAAACACAAGATGGTACCATGCTTGTCTGCTGTCTACAAGCATCTGGATATAGCTACTGTGGGAAACGGGGCACCAGACCACATGGACCTCTGGTGTGATCCAGCAGTGCTCTTGATACATTTGTAAAATAGACTTCAATTTATACTAGATAAATGAGTTACACATTTTTTCTTACTGCAATTCCAGGCCATATCTTGAAGGGAAACTTGAGCATCCACGGGCAACACTTGTGTTAATTCATATTCTAATTTTAAGAGAGAGAGAGAGAGAGAGAGAAGGCAATCAGGTCCAACAGAGTGATGCACAACTAAGGTTTCCTAATGCCCTATAAATGATAACCAATTGAAACAAAATTGGTAGACATGGGAGAAACACTTCAAGCTGCCCTATACCATTCCATATGGGGGGGGGGCAAACCTCAAACTACTGCTTGGTAGAGGGGGAAGAACTTTTCCTTTAAGAGTAAAAACCACGTAGGCCCATTTTTAATATTCTACATCATATACTTTGGAATTTACACTGTAACTATTAAGACTGTATAAATCATTCCAACACTGAAATGAGTCTCAACACCCTTCAGCAGTAATTTATTTCTCCTACTTCTCATATCCTTAGCTCAGTTTCTTTGTTACAAGCATGAACCTCAGTTGTACAGCACAGCAAGTGTGAAAATGGAGGTCTTCAACCTAATGCCAACTAGTTGTGATATCCAAATGCAGGTGCAAACTGAGGTTTGTTTCTCTCACAGTAACTTGGAATTTTAATTGGGATAAACCATGGTTAATGCGAAAGAAACATCAGTAAATGAATGTACCTGCTTTCAAACATCCATTTTTAATTTCAGTCTATGATGCAAGGGAAAGTGAGGGAGGAGGGAACAAGTATCCAAGCATAACTAACCAGGTTCATGTCCATTCACAAACTGAACTGAACTGAACCCTTGACACTCATCCCATAATCCTCACATTTCACAAAGAATTATCTAGCTAAAGTTATTAAAGGCACGTCACTGCCCCTTTATAACTACCCTGAAACAAAAGAGGCACACTTCCTCTGAATATTGTGCTAGTAAACACAGAAGGAGTTCCACTGTACACATCACTGAGTACATATCCTCTGGTTTAAATTATAGGGATATTGATGCCCTTCAGCTCTAACTTATTTCTCTCATTTGTATCCTTGGTGCAGTTTGTGCAGTTCAGAAAGCTCTGAGGTATAAGCCATTATTTTCCTATCTCAAAAATGAGACTAGACTGCAGACCTTCCCAGTCTCTACACTGTTTTCTCAGTTTACTATTAAATATTTTAGATGATAAACCATATATATGCTATCAGATCTAATGCCACACATAGCTTATATATAATGGAGTAATAGGTGGATACGGAGCATAACAGGATGGTGGATAGGTGATTCATTTGCTACTGGCTTCAGTCACTACATGATCAGCCATACTGGCAACCCTATTCACATGAAGCTTAAGAATTGACTGTGGTTTTGCAACTAACCACACTGTGAAGTACATTGCCCCAGCTGCCTCACAGAAGATTCTGCTGTAGCTATTTCAGCCACAGATACAGCTATACATAGCTGTAGGGTAAGAGACAAACATGGGCTACTAGAGTTCTTTATTTTCCCACAAGACAAATGGTTTTTATATTCAAACATTTAACAACACCAATTATTCAAAACACAGTTTTACTATTGGTATAAAATGTATTCTTAATACTAATTCACTGCAGTTCCCATTAAATTATCTGAGATTAGTGGTAAGAGAAAATATGTCAATGGAGTTAAGCTAAGCATAAAATCAACATCTGAATGCATGAAGAAAACTTGTAACTAGTAGTAACTGATTGGACTGTGCTCTGCAATACTAGAAGTATGTGTTCAGCCCTGTGAAGTCCGAGCCATTCTAATCTGCATTCATCTGAGGTACAGAAATGTTACATAAGAATAAAACATTATAGAACAAAGGTTATACTGATCTCCATTTGGTGCACTCAATCTACCACAGTAGTTAACTATGAATAATGTATTGGTAGTAAAATTAAACACTTATTTTAACTGCCCTCATATATTGGTGAAAAAAATCTAATTAGCACTTTAATATTAAAGCAGGATTTCTCCCTCCCCTTCATGCAATACATTAATTAGCGACCGATTATCCAGTATCAAGTTGGCCTGTGGTCTATGCCTCCTTTTTGCAACATTAAATTGTGATTCTAATTTTACCTGAAATCTACACTACTGGTCCCAAGGGAATGAGATTCATCTAAATTAATCTTAATGAAGGCAATTAAAACATGTCAGAGAAGTTAGAAATAATTGTAGGATCAATAAAACCCCTTTGACCTAACCTATTCTGAACTCCTCCAGTACATTAAATAGATATAGACGGAAACCAAGTTAACTGACATCTGATTCTTTGCTACTGAAGTTAGAAAGTAGGAAGAAATAAGAAATCAGGAGAAATAAAGGTTTATATTTCCATTATCAACTAATCCACCCTGAAAATTATGCTCCAGAAGACAGAATACAGTGAAGGATCTTCCCTGCAGACAGTCATGCAAAGCAACAGTAGAGTTTTTCTTTATGCATTTTTATCTTTTCCAAACAGTTCTATAGGTCCTCACACTTTTCCAAAAAAACATGCTCAATGATATTTAGGTTCATTTCAGTATCTTGTACAATACTGTATTATAGCTGGACCCAGGCATAGGATATCACTGTAGAGTAGTGGTTACAGTGTCAGACTACAATCTGGGAGACCCGGGTTTGCATCCCCACTCTGCAAATGGCAGCTTGCTGGGTGACCTTGGCTCAATCACACTCTCAATCTAACCTACTTCACAAGGTTGGGTGGAGAAAATTGGAGATGAAGAGAACAAGGTAAACCACTTGGGGTCCCCGTTGGGGAGCAAGTTTGGAAACAAAAGTTCCAGAGCATCAAGGAAACAATACCCCAGGGATCTCCTTTAGCCAATTAGCTCCTCTTTTAGAGTGTTCCATGTTTTTCTGCTTGCCTAGCCACCTTTACAAAAACAAGACAAGGCAAGAGAATAGCTGAAAAGGAAACCCTCTCCTCTTTAAAGTCCCCAGAATGCCATAGTGGGATTCTTAATTTATCTGTAAGTAAGCCTCATTGATTTCAAAGGACCTACTTGTAAGTGCTGAGGCTTACAGCATAGGATTCAGAGGTTGTATTCCAGTGTCAGTTTTGACTGACATTGAGCAGAGATGTGCATGAACCCAACACTGCAAGGTTTGCATTCTCCCTTACTTCTCCCTCCACCACCCCCTTCTGCTGTGGGAAATCCTAACTAGAAACCCCTGCTACCTACAACAAATGAATACAGGTTCACAGATATGGGGGGAATGAATTCTGGTTAATTTGCATGCTTGCATTTGCATGTCGATAGTAGAGTTAGTTTTTAACTAGGATTTTTGGGGAGGGTGGGGCGCATGAGCAAGGCATATACGCAAGATGGACAATAGGCTGGGATCATGTGCATCCAGCTGGCCGTCCTAAGGGCTCCTCAATGGGGCTGATAACTGGAGCAAAAATGCATAAAGGAGAGAAGCTTTCAATCCTGGCTCCTCAATTTGAGCACTACTGCAATGTGAATGGATTTGCAATTTTATTCTCTCACCCATAGGATCGAAATAAATAACTGCTGGTTATTAACAAGCCTGAAGTCCAAAACAAAACATTGCTGGAATGTTTTTTTCCGGAATAACATTAAGTAACTATAGCACAGGGGTCGCCAATGTTGTGCCCACGGGTGCCATGGCACCTGCTGCCACCTTTTCTGGCACCTGCCAAGTGTTTTTAGGAAGTGGGTGAGACAAAGTAGGGCATTCCCCCAGCAAGGCTTCTAATTGACTATTAGAGATTTGATTGGGTGTGCAGATTTGTTTCGATGTTGCTTTGATAGCAGCTACCACCACAGCAAAAGGATCTGTACTGTGTTACTGAAGTTTAGCTGTGACGATCATTTTGTGGCTGGCTCCTCCTCCTGTGGCAGTCATCATGCCGTGTCAGAATTCCAAATGGTTGGGGACCCTTGCTATAACAGCATGGCCCAGTGAAAGAAAAAAGAAAACAAACACCTGGGTCATAATCTAAAACAATCTGAGTATTTTCAGATTTTCAAGATACCGCTACATTGAAATCTTTGCAAGCCATAACTGGTGTGTCAATTCTTAATTTATGTCAAAAACAAAAGGAGGTCTTATTGCACCTTAAAGACAGATCCACTGAAGCATACATTTTCATGCGCTGGAGCCCACTTCATCAGATACATTAAATGGGTCAGCAGAATATACACACAGCAGATGGAAAGAAAAAAACTGACCAGTGAGGTTAAAAGGATATGAAATGCAGAAGGTATACTTGGTAACAGTCCTACACAAAACTTTATAAGAAAAGCAATGACCACTTGCAACAGCAGTAATTGGCACTAGCACTGATCTAGTTATATTATGAAATTTACCACCTATAGTGGTTAAGAAAAGCATCAGCTCTGTTTAACATCTGGTTGATAACAGTTAAAATTGATAATTCTGATTCAGGAGCATCACTTTGAAGTTGCTTTGTTGAAGAATGCTAACTTCTAAAACAGCAAAAAAATGTCCTGGTACATTGACATATTCTCCAAAGGTTTCTGAATTTTACCATTTTTATGTTGAATTTGTGCCCATTTATTCTTTTGTATCCTGACTAACCAGTTTCTTCTGATGTAGACTGTGGAAGATGATAGCATATATCATTTTAGAGGATGGGCAGATTAATGAGCTTCTGATGATATGGGTGATATTATTTGGTCCTATAACAGCGTAGTCTGACTTGTGGACAGAATCAGCATGTGGGTTTGTTACAGAGCCTAGTCTTCAGACTGATGTCTCTGTTCAACTATTTATTTATTTGATTTCTATCCCACCCTCCCCTACAAAGCAGGCTCAGGGCAGGTTACAACAAACAATAAAACAGCATAATCAAATTATTCAATAATGAAAACGTCATAACAATCATTAAAACTTAATAACCTCAATTACTTTATTTAAATAATCCATGGTTGCTGTGTTACATTGGGGAGGGGGGTGTTTGAAAGCAAGTCTACCTCCCAAGGCTTGAGAAAGAGACCATTGTTCAAAATGGGCTTTATATCACTGATGCTATGTTTGAATGGTTTTAGCTTAGAGCAACAGAGAGCTGTCATGTTGGGGCTTCTTCTGCAGTAACTACTCCCTAAATACTAGTCTAGCCTTATCAGTCTATTTTGCCCCTAGTTCATTGCGTGAATACTGATGTTTTAATAATGTCTAAAACGGATCCTTTGGGTGAGAGTCTCTGGCTAAGGCAATTGAAAAACAGTTGTTTTGTAGGTCCTGGCTGTAGACAATGGATAGTTGTGAGGTCCTCTGGCTTATAGCTAGAAGAATGGAAAGGTGGGTTATGGTCAACAGGTTTCTTATACAAGGCAATACTCTCCAGAGAGCCCAGAATGTTGTAGTGGTTAAAATGTCAGACTACATCTGGGAGACCCAAGATCAAATCCCACTTTCCCATGGAAGCTTGCAGGGTAACCTTTGCCAGTCACACACTTGCAGACTAACCCACCTCACAGGATTGTTGTGGGGATAAAATGGAGGAGAAGAGAAGCTGCTTTGGGACCTCACTGGGGAGAAAGGTAGGGTATAAATGAAGCAAGTAAGTAAATAATTGTGTCCATTACAATAGAATCCAAGAAGTGAAGCCCTGATGAAATCTCTCAAGAGTTTGTTTCTTACATATCGGGATAACAAAACTATCATCAATGTATACCAAGAAGGAGAGGCATTTGGGAATGGTCAGCCAGGAATATGTCACCATATTTGGTGTCATACAAGTATCTGCTCCTGTGCCATTAACTTGACCGTACAAACTGTTTTCAGATCTGAAAAAAATGTGGGCGAACATTAAGAGGCCAAGTCTGGCAGCCTACAGTGCTGTAGCATCATGAGGAATAACAACCCTAATCGGTTTTAGTCAAACATTGTGGGGAATGTTGTTCTACAGAGCCTCTACGTCCATTGTCGCTACAATGGTATTCTCTGGGAGAATACTGAGAACACCTGCATTTCACGTTTACAAGGAACAAAGATACCGTTACACACATAGACTGAAGCAGCAGGAAAGAGCGAGAGTCCAGTAGAACCTTAACGACTAACAACATTTGTGGCAGGGGATGAGTTTTCATGAGTCACCGAAATGAGCCAGTGACTCACAAAAGCTCATCCCCTGCCACAGATTCTGTTAGTCTTTAAGGTGCTACTGGACTCTTGCTCTTTTCTACTAGCACAGACAGACTAATAGGACTACACATCTTGACATATAGCCTGAAGTTTAGCTTCTTTCTCCCTTCTGCTGGATGAATCCTAGGGAAGAGTCTGAAAGAATGCAGGAGATCCATGTTCACTGTTCCACTCTAAACCAGATGTGTATGATGCAGTACCTTGGAAATCATTAACATAGGAAAAGTGCATAATTCTCTAAATACCATTTACGACCCCAGCTGTTAATAAAAATATCTATCCTTACCAAGAATATTATTGTCTTCAAGCAGCTGCAGCTTATAGATTTCATCAGTATGAAAGGTACTAAAAGGAGTGGATTATGTAGCCTCATGCTCAGCATGACTTTGAATGTAAATGCAGAACAATTCAGCAGTTAAAAACTCAACAACTATCTTTTTGCATTTTCTCCTGTGCTGTTTGATACATTTTACATCATGCAGTTAACAGCCACTGGTTCAACAAAGAGAATCCTCCTGTTTCCTTTTCAACAGTGGATCACATGCATGTTTTTGGAAAATAAAATTAATGGTGCAACTAAATGAGGATTTAGCCATATTCTGTGTTGGAAGACAGCAGACAGAGCATGGCTTTAGATGTTGTACCAAAATAAGGAAAATATCAGATGCTCAAGCAATTCATAGGTCTATTCTTGAGCTGGGAAAACTGTTGCACAGTTGAAATGCATACATATAGGTACGGAGAAGTACACTCATTCCCCAGTCAAATGTTAAAACAATTCATATTTTTTTCCTCCACTTTAGCAGAGCATCTAGAGCTAGATGTTACCAAGTACTAAGTACTGTAACTTTTTTGTGTCACTAATGTAAGGTACTGGTAGGATTTATTGTATATCACCAAAGGCCATTACAATCATAGAGTATAAATCATAAGTAATATTGTTAAAATAACCAGATCTGAAGGTGCTTATCAGGAAAAAAAACATTTTCACCCTTCAGATACATAGGGTCTGACAGAGCAAAGAATAGCATCTATTTTTTAAAAAACAAAAACAAGGTAAACCAGTCTAGTAAGCAGTCAGTGATAGCAAGCATGTGTACATACATATTTTGGATTAAAAACAAAAAAATATTCAAAAGTTTCCCACAAATTGAAAAATACAGGTATGTAAGTGTAAGAATAAGTTATGGTAATAATGACAAGATCTCAATTGCATCATGATCCTGAGATAATGTAATACTTGAAAAGATCAGTTGTGGACTCTGATCTAGAAATGATTCTAAGTTAAAAATTATAGGTGCAAAGTTTTGCACAGATGGTAAACAAAAGAAATCAAAATCTTCTATAATGAAAAAATCATCTATTAATGATGAAGTTAGCAGATAAAGGAAAATAGGAGAAAACGGAAAGGGAGAAAGGGAAATTGGTCAGCTCAGTTCCCTAAAAGGGGAGATTTGGATCTGTGGGGAATTTTACTACACTTAGTTAGCTAGCTAATTTTTATGCTGCCTTTCTGGCTTATCAAAAAACCTAAGAAGTCTAAGAATCTCGAAACCATGAAGTCATGCAATCAAATTTCTAAAAAAAGCAAAATCCTAAAAGCAGCAGCAAAATCACCTCAGAAGAACAAGAACACTTTCATCAATCAAATCTGAAGTATAAGCATTCATTAGTGAGAGAATTCAAATGCCTTCCAACATAATAATGTCTGTTCCAAAATGCCTAATGCGATGGCACCAATCCCACCTCCTGGTAGAAGGAGTTCCATAGCTTGGGGGCAGCCACTTAAAAGACTATCCATAATCTCACCTCAACCAATAACGAGCCTCATCTACTGATCTCAGCGTTTTGGCAGGTTGGTAAGAATGGAGCCTTTCAGGAATTTTGGACCAAACCAACGTGGGGCTTTAAAGGTCAAAACAAGAACTTGGATGAGGGCGAAGGAAAAATCATTCATTTTGCACCTTGATTCTACATGGGCTCACAGCTTGTAGAATCTCAAAAACCAATACAGTAACTTGAGGCTTTTCAGAAGCTCAATCCCTTACCATCAGAGAATGATCACCTTTCGCAGGGCCGCAAAAACAGAGCTCTTCCGTCAGGCATTCAGGTAAGGAGCTGCACGTTACCATCTATGCCCTGTGCCGACTTTACTGCCAGCCTGAGCCTGCCAAGAGTGGAGGTACCACTGTGTATGTTTCTAAATGCACTTTACTACGGCCACATCGCCATCGATATGTTAATGTTTTTTCTAATAATTTTATCCTGTATTTTATATTGATATTGATATTATTGTTTTTCTATTGGTTCCTTATGTAAGTCACCCTGAGCCTGCCTTGGAAGGGAGGGCAGGGTAGAAGTCAAAGTAATAAATAAATAAACAAAAATCTTATAGCATCTTTATGAAGATGAACAAGGATTATAACAGCACATTAAAAATGCATTAGGCAGCATCCTCTTTTAGGCTGGAAAGACTTTCTGTAGCCTAAGAAGCCTTCCTTCAACTTAACTGGCTCTGTCATTAGAAGAAGACTCCTTGGGATTCAGGGAAGCTTCCAATGTCGCTTGGTGGAGTGGTAGGATACAGGCCAGTATTTTAAATGTATGCACGTTTACCCATCATCAACTGTCTCCTTTTCCTGTAGACCATGATATAAATTAAGACTAAAACAGTGGATACTAAATTCTGCTATCTTTATCACATTAGGTATTTTGCTGGGTTGAAAATTATTATTAAAATAGAGATTAACAAGAAATTTAATGGAAAACAACAGACTGCAAACACATTTGCTTTCAGCTACTTAAGAGATGTTAAAACATTCATATTAATACAATAATATCAATGCATTTAGTTTTTTAAATCTTAGTCTAGCTATACTTCCTGTCATGGGCCCTGAAGCTTCTCAGCTCACCTGGAGGATGGCCAGCACAGGAGACTGGGTAAAGGGTGAGGCTCCAGGCCTGGAAATTAGGACACTTCTGCTCAGGTCACAAAGTTTCTAGCCTTTATTATTGGGGTCTGTGGTTAGCTTCACCCGGCCCCGTTACTGATAGTCAAAGCCCAGTTCCTCCATTGGCCAACCCCAAGAGTGGCACACTACTGCATTTAATGCCCATCCCAACACATGCCCCATCCCCTCAGCCTCATTCCTGGGCTGGTCTACATCCAGTCTGCCCCCCTCATTTCCAGGGCCATGACCTCTCCACCTACTGCTGCTGCTAAGGACGTCATCCATTTCAAGTCCACAGAGTGCTGGTCTAGCTAGACCCGGCCCATGGGTGGACTTCTCCCAGTTCGGTTTGGCTGCTGAGTACTCCAGCTCTCCACCAGTGGTCACTTCCAGGTCAGCCCCCTAGTGCAGTCACCAGCATCCCCTTGGACCCTGTCCCATTTAGGCCCTACCAGCCTCTTCACCACACTTCCATTATGGTTGACAGGTCTCCTGCTATGGTGGAAGACTTCCTGCTGGCAGCCCTCTCTTCCTGCTCCCATGAGAAAAAGTCGCTGTCAGCATGATGTCACTTCCAAAGAAAACCTGGAAGTGAGATCAGTCCTCTAGGAATGGCTGGAAATGCTATGGTAACCATATAGTTCACAGAGATTCCTAAAGACAGCTGTGGCATGAGTGGGCAGCAGCAGAATGTATCCTTGGAACAATTAAAAGACAGGGGCTCATATCAGGAGAGACAGTCCTTCAGGTATGTGGGCCCAGGCTATGAATGGTTTTAAAAATAAGCAACAACACCTTGAATTGGACTCTGAACAGACAACCAATACAAAGATTGCAAATTAGATGTAACATGGTTAGAATCCTGAGTTTTTGTCCATGCACACGCTTCCTCAGATACCCATAATTCATGCAGTCTGCCCCAATAACCAGTAGGTTATTTTGCACAACTACGATTTTGCACAACTACAGTTTCTCAACCATCTTCAAGGGCATTACAGTAGTCAAGCCTTGAGGTTATTCTTGCATGGATGAGGGTGGTCAGATCAGCAGCCTGCAAATAGGGGGACAGCTTATGTGCCAAATATAGGTAAAATTCACTTCTGGCTACTACAGACAAATAATTGAGCTAAGTCCAGTAGGTCTTTTAAGCTCTTCTCAGTTTCTGTCAAAGAGAGCCAGATGTCATCTAATGTGGAGAATAAGACGCCTTCCAAAGAAAATACCATGCCAACCAATATCACCTTCATCTTGCCAGGATTCAGTTTCAGTTTCTCTCTACTCACCACCTAACAAAGCAGTTAGGCATCACCTAAAGGCAGAGTATATTTGATAATATACTAAGCTAGGTGTCATCCACATGACAATCCTTACCAGAACTTTAGACAATCTAGTTTTGAGGTCTTATATATATTGTATAGTACTGGAGAAGGCACAGAACTCTGGGGTTTTCCCCACTTTTGGGTCCCTAATACCTTGAAAGCAGCCCCCTCCCCAACAGACCCGATATGCCTGGTGTGATGATGTCACCTGGAGGTGATGTCTGTGACAATCTGTCCTCCAAAACCAGGATGCTTACTGCATCAAAACCAGAGAACTGGAAGATTAGGGGTTAATGTCTTACTGTAAAGCACTTTGATTGACAGGCTGCTGCCCTTGTGCACCCCCTTCTCTCTGAATGGTCAGTGCCAGCTGAGGAGAGATTTCAAAGGTCTAGTCAGTTTTGTCAGAGGGATTCAGTCCTCGTTGGGACTTTGGCTTAGCAGTTGCCAGTCAGGAAGAGAGAGAGAGAGTGGTGTGTGTGTGTGTATCAGAATTATGGAAACAGACTAGTTCACTTGGGAAGTGAAGGGACACAACTCCTTGCCCCTTACTGTATACCAGTTCAAAAATCAGAACTTAAAGTGTCAGCCCTAGCTGAATTCCCTGAACAGTATTCACAGTCTCCAGAACTGGGATTTAGGTTTGACAGAAGAGGCTGGACAGGAGGTTGAAAATTGCCAGTCTAGCCAGACGGAAAAGGATTATTGCTCCTAGAAAGAGGAGGATGTTCCTTATCCAGTTATTCGGAGGGCTGAACTTTACTTCCCATCAAGTGCCATTTCCAAAAGGTTTGGAAGAAGCCTCCTGCTTAGTTACAATAAATCTCTGGCCTGGGCAAAAGCCAAATAACTTCTTTAACACGGGGTGGGACAGGCAGAAAGTTATAATTCAAATACGCTACTAAGAGGCTGCTCAGTCAGAGTAGGGAACAGTGTTTTGGCAGAAAAATCTGACACTGTTTCCACCTCACTATTGGTCTGTTCTTTTTCTCTCTGTGTTATTGCTTGTCCCAATGGCATTTTTTGTCCATATTCTCAAGAAATAGTCATGCTTGCAACACCAGGAGAAAGTCACAGGCTGATTTCCCACTCCAGCTGCCTCGGTGTTGTGCTGCCGTTTGCCCCGATACTATTAGTCAATTTCACATCCGAAGCCGCGGGGCTGCATTTGACCCACGGCTTTGCCCGATTTTCCCACAGTTTCGTGATCCTCAAAAACAGGATCACGAAACTGTGGGGAAATCGAGCGAAGCCATAGGTCAAAATGCAGCCCCGCGGCTTCAGGTGTGAAATTGACCGATAGTGTCAGGGCAAACGGCGACGCAACACCGAGGCAGCTGGAGTGGGAAATCAGCCACAGTCTTTTCACAGGATTTTTCTTAGAAGCTAAAACTCTTTATCTCTATCCTTCTAAACCAGGGGTGTCAAACATACAGCTAAGAAAGAAAGTTCTGTATTTAGGACCAAAAATGTTTCATTCCAGGTTTAAGAGGGAGCAAGTAAGAGAGAAAGAGAGTGTTCTGTGTTTAAGACCAAATATGTTTTATTCCAGGTATAAGCTTTTGTGGACAAGCACATTGCTTCTTCAGAGAGAGAGAAGGAAAGGGAGGGAGGGAAAGAGCCAGAGGGAGGGAAAGAAGGAAGAAAAGAGCCAGTGAGAGCACACTGGGGTGGGGGGGAGTCCCATGGCACTTGGAGAGATCCCCCTTTCCATTTCTAACAGACGGTGGGGGAGAAACCTAACAGCACAGCTTGCATTCCTTATTAGTGAAAGGGAGCAAGAGTACAGCGGTACCTTAATGACTAATGAAATTTGTGGCAGGGCATGAACTTTCATGAATCACTGCTCACTTCTTCAGATACAGCTGGAATGTGAGTCCATCTGTACTTATATCTTGGAGAATGAAGTGATTTCAGATGCCAAAATACAACAGCAGGCATTGGTAATGAGAGAAACAACCTAGGTCTCAATTCAGTCCAGGAGTTTGCATTGTCTTGAGCTTCATTATCAGTTGCAATTCAGCAGTCTCTCTTTCTAATCTCCCTTTGAAATTCCTTTGTAAGAGAACTGCTACTGTTAGGTCAGCAACTGAATGCCCTGGAAGGTTAAAATGTTCCACCACTGGTTTTTGAATGTTGTGGTTAGTAGTAGAAAGGGTAAGAGTCCAGCAGCACCTTTAAAGACTAACAAAATTGTGCTTTTGTGAGTCTGCTCACTTCTTCAGACTTATTTCCATTTATTCTTTGCATCTTCTGGACTGAATCCTCCTATACCAAACTGAGACTTAGGTTTCCTATGCTGATATCTCCACACCTTTGTATATCACACCAATGCTGATATCTCCACCCATCTGCATATCACACCTAATCCAATCACGCCTGCTATTGCCATTCGGCATATGAAATCATCTTCATAAGGTTTATATCTCTGGTACCTTGTGTTATATTTTATGGCACACATGGCCTGGCCAGTGACATTTATGTCACACATGGCCCTCATAACAAATGAATTTGACACCTCTGTTCTAAACCCTAATTATCTTACTGATTCAAATCCAGCATATGCATCATAGGAACTGTAAATCTGTCTGGACACTGGGCTTTTTTTATTGCACACTGAAATTGTGAGAAAAGTTTCATTAATAAGGAGGAACCATGTTGACTGTCTTGCAAACGAGGTCATACCTCAGGACCAAGAATAGAGATTGGCCTATATTTAGCCAACAGTTGAACATCCAGTGTTGGTGTTTTCAATAAAGGTGTTATCATTCATGCTTCCACATCATGTACAGGCCTGATCTGGACTAGGACTTGGCACAAGAGGAAGAGATTTCAGCCTGCCTCCCTGTGCTATTTTCTCATCTTGAAATATTTCCAGGGAGCCTCCGTATGCTGTGTTGCAGTGACTTAGCATGAAGCCCCAACAGGGGGAAAAGCAGCTTACCTAAGACCACTTCAGGTTGGGAAAATGGCACAGCGAGGCAGGGCTGTGAAGAACCATGGGACCCCAGACAAGGATTCTATCTGCTCCCCCCCCCATATGAGCCTGATCCAAAACAAATACCATAACAAAACAAATCGCTTGTCTAGCTGTTACCATGAACCCATAATAATAAAATAATCTACATTTGCATCCATCTGTCCATCAGAAAATAAAACTAGGAATCTCAAAAATTGGCCATCAGCTTCACAATAATTGTGGGAATTCCAAGACCAAAAATGAAAGGAATTGGAATATCTTGGCCCAGGTTATCTTCAGAACCTCCCCTATGCTATTTGTAATGGAAACTAAGCTGAGCTGTAACTTCTGTTCCTCATTTATTACCATTAAGGCAGATTAACATTCTATTATCATGCATGTAAAGGGTTGAAGAGGAGGAGGAAGCATCTTTTCCTACTTTTATTATGGGAAAATATTAACTCCCCCCTTCTGTTCATAGCATAAACAAAGGTCTGGTGCTATATTCTATTAAATATGTTCTAGATTGCCAACCAGATGGACAAAGAGCTGAGACCAAGACGGAAAAATAAGGTGGTGGGGGAGAAAAAGGAAAAGGCAGGAAAAAGTGTGGAAAAGACAGAAATTAAGGGAAAACACTTAAAGGCTGCATTTTTTAAATAAAAACTGCTACCACACACTAACAGGGCTGTTCCTTTGTAACATCTGGATATGCAAACAAAACTATGGAGCTGGGTGCAAGTAAAGATGGAAACCACAGACTGCTGGAGATAATGACTCTATTAGAAGGCTGCATCCTGGCAATGACTGTTGCTTGCCCTGGCTGGTCTTGCCTTGCTCCACTGCTGGCTTGGCTGATGCTTCTAGCAGATCCTCATCCTCCTAGTAAACACTGCAGAAAGTCCCCTCCAGCAGAATCAGAATAACTCCTGTTTACTGTTCTCTGCCTTCTCTGCACCCCAGTGGCTGCAGTGCAGAACTGCATTCGAATTTTTTTTTTTTAAGTAAATGCATTCCAAGTTTGCAGCATGATGCCTTCAGGGGGCTCTCCAGCTGATTTGGGCTCAGGAAATTTTGTCTCCGCCGTCCCCTCCCGAAAAAGGAAACTTTAAATCTCCTCTCCTTGCATACCATGATCCCAGTCCAAATTGGACCTGTAAGCATCTGGGAAGCATGGAACCCCCAGAACAGTCTGTCAGCCTGCCCAGAGGGACAACAAATGAGCAGCCCACTACAGTTACATTAAGGAAACAAACTTTAAAAGCATAAAAATTTTCACTTGCTAGGCACAATGATCCCAGTCCATCTAAAAATACTCGTAAGTTTCACTGAAAGTAATGGAAAATTAGAGTTGCCAGGTATTCCCTGGCAACTGGCCGGAGCAGATGGGACTTACTGGCAGGAAAATTAGGCTTAGCCCTTTGTTACTGGCAACATCACTTCTGACATGCATCAGAAGTGATGTTGCAGGTGATGTAGGGATGCTCTGGTATTTGGGCAAAACCTCTATGGTAAAAGTCATTTTCACCATAGTGTTTTTGCCCAAATACTAGAACATCCCTGCATTGCCAGCAATGTGATGCCATCACTTCCAGTGTACACAGTGTATACTGGAAGTCTCTCTCTCTCTCTCTCTCTCTCTCTCTCTCTCTCTCTCTCTCTCTCTCTCTCTCCATACTGCTTCTTAACTTATTAGTTCTAAGCAGATGACTAAAAAAGATAAAAAGCCAGACCCTATTTGAATGGCTACAAAAATCTATCACAGATGCATATAATTTTACAACTACCTTAATAACTCTGTCTTAAAAGAAGCCACCAAAATATGTGTCTTGTTTCACGGGGGCGGGGAGGTTGCTATTGTTTTTCAGCTTTTATACTGCTAAGAATTTAAGATACGTACTTTTACACGTCTATCTTTTTAGTGTTTCTAGAGTTAAGCGTGATTCTATGATGCAACAATCGTCTTCTAAAAAGATGCTTTTCCCATTCTCCCCTGTCATGTACAATCAGCTAATTTGGAAATCTTTTCCCACCACTGAACTTTTAGGCAGATTTGTTCTTCTTCTCTTCATTTGCTCACAACCTATTTCTCTTGGCACCATTCCTGGTAACCTATGTTATCAGCAACCAATAAAATTCAGCAGTATCTGGGGAGGGCTCTGTACAGATGATTCCAACATTCGGATTCTGGTCAAGTTAATATCAGAAGATAAGACTGGAAGGTAAGACACTGTGCTCATTATCGTTTAGGTCATTAATTCCAATCTTGTTTTACTATAGGCTGTAAAAACTATACTGAAGTGAGAAATATATATTTTACTGTATAGAGACCAGAATAGAAAATGTGCTTTTGAGATAAATGCCCAGGTTTTAAAATAAATTTTCTTTTAAAACAGTGCTGCTCAATAACAGAGCTCAATAACAGAGTGGGAAGTGCCCACATACATTTAACAGTTCTGGATTAGATAAAGCCAGTTCTGTGAACCATATGCATCTGAAGCCTCTTTTTTCAAGACCTGGCAAGCCTCAAAGGGCCAAGGTTGCATGGAATCAGTGCCTAGCAGATTTCAGCCAAAACACAGAGCTAACACTAGTGGGTCACTTCTGAACATGTTAAAAGCAAACACAGAAAAATTCATCTAAGAAATAAAACTAAGAGCATCAATGATTGCTTTCTGCACTACATGTAAGGGTACAGAGGTAAACTGATAGGATCAGCTACCTTATCTCAAAAGCAAAAAAAATATGGATGAGGTACAAACAAAGCAACATCCATCAACCACAATAATCATTCTGAATGCTAAAACCTTTCCAAAAAATAATTTGGCTTACTGATTTTTTTTTTTATTTAATATCTGACATCCTAAACAGCACACTTTGAGAAAATGTGACATCGATACTAAATAATTCATGGTTCAAAATAAGCTCGCTTATTCAGTACATTATTCAGTGGATTATGTGTCTCTACCAGCCACGCTGACTAAGCTTTTGTTTCTAAAATAAAATTGTGGCAACCTTAGCAGCAGGGACGTTAGAGCAGCAAGAGCAAAAGGGTTGATGGTGTGCCAATGTACAATGGAAGGAAATTCAATAACAAGCTGCAGAGACGGTGAGCTTTTATCAAACACACTGAAAAGTGGTGGTGGCTACACGTCAATGCTGGACCAGAGTGTGTTACTGCAGAGTGCGACTGAGTGTTTTCCCCACAGGCAGTACACTATTATTGACTCCCCCCCCCATTAACATGGAGGGTGGATATACATTTATTGAAGGTTCTAATGGAAGGCTGAGGGACTCCTATCCTGAGGCCAGAGCAGAAAGACAGCCTATCACTTCATGTAATGGTAGCCCATGTGTGACAGACCTGACCTACATTTCCCCCTTTCTTTCTCACTACAGCCTGTCACTGTTTTAAGATGCTATTTTCCAAGATATATATAAAAAAAGAAATGCATGCTGGAAATGCCTGGTTAATGTGCTTTACTGAAACATTATTTCGAAGCTGCTTCTTAAGTGGTAGCTTTAAATGAGAAATCTGTTATGAAAAAATATCCTAAACCAATTCTTCTTTTTTAAAAAGGTGATGGAGGGGATCTGCTTTAATGATTCTGAAGTGTTTACAAAACCATATGCTTCGGTATACCTTTGACATAAATTGCTCAAAACCAATATCTAAAACGCAGCAATGGAATGTAGCAAAGGGCATAACTCAAGTAATTAAGAGCATTTAATGAAACTACTTTAAATACTGTCAAATGAAGAATGGCTAAACTAAGTCATTATTATCTAAATCCCACATTCATTAGAATTAGTAGAACAGCTACCAACTAACGCTTTGTCAAAAGTAATTTAATGTTTTTACTGCTTAATGGATGTGTAGTAATCAGTATAAATAATGTATCTAAATATGGAAGCGAGATAAGAGCAAATGAAGTGTTTCAGTTGAACAAAAAGCGTTTGGGAAAAAAAACACCACCAAGCTACCACTCTAACCTCTGCTCTCAAGAGCTGCTGCTGCTACTACTACAGCACTCCTCGGCAGGAACCTACCACGCCGCTGCAGGTCATACTCTTTTTTTGTCTCTTCGTTCCCTAGAATTTTCCACGCTCGATCAATTTCGATGAACCTCTGCATGCGCGCCTCCACTTCTCCTGCTGGCACATCTGCGCTCTGTTTGTCTGGATGATACTGCCAATCAAAGAAAGGAAGGGGAAAGGGAAAAAAGGGAAGGGGGGAAATCAATAGTAAATTTGCGATCTATTTTAAGGTGTATGGAAGATGCAAAGGTCTGAACTATGGTGCCAAGGAAAACAAACAAAGCAAACAGCATTGGGCCACAAGAGATTACTGCCAGGTTAATTAGACCACTGGAATAGCAGCAAATATACCCAGTGGCAGAAACGTCACAATGTGCACTGACAGCATTTTCTGGATAATTTGCTGATGGAATCATTGGTCTTATGGACGATTTACTTAGAGAGAATGACTAATGCAAACAGAAATAGGTACACACAAATAAATTCAAGACAGGATTCAGGGACAGATTGTTAACCTATTATATTATACTTGGACATTTAAAAAAAAAAACATAATTGTTCTGTGTTTATCAACTACTTACAATTAGCATTACCTGCTAGGTTTTGGAGCTGAAAGTGACTAGCAGATACTAAACGGAATTTACCATGTATGCAATTCTATTTCCAAAGCTACAATTCACCATCTTTAATTTATTCCAATCCAGTGAATAAAAAGCTCTTCCAAATTTCAAGTCATGGATCACTGCACACAACATTTTGTGCTATTTTCAGTTATGAAATATTTGAGGACACGGCTAAAAAGTAACATGTAAAAGGGCAGATGAAATACTACTTTATGCTTTGTATTAGCATTCCAAAACAAAGCACTTATACAACTTAAGTTATTTGTTAGGCCTGGGTATGATGATCCCTTAAAGTATATATAAAAAGAACACATGGAAAAGTCCCAATAATTGCTACAGCAAAAGGAGAAATAACCTCCCAAAATATTACTGTTGCAGCACTGCTGTTCACCTCCTTAAAAAATATCCCCAGCATACATTAACCTAATTTGAAACGTGATATTATTAGAAACAAGGTATAAAAACCTGAGCAAAACTGTGAATCCCTTGCTTACATTTAGGATTCATGGGTTAAAAAGAAGAACAATACTGCTGTACAAGCTTTACATGATGATTTTTAAAATAATTCCACTCCCTTTTTGAGACTCAACAAGCACCACATTATTAATATTTGGCTAATAGAGGAAACTAATGACTTGGATGCCACTATTCTTGAAAGTTCAGTTTCAGGATTCTGTCATCACTCAAATCACATTTGCTTGGATCATTAAGTCATTATAGCCTAAGGATGTGGATAAGCTGCTTGGAGAGATGTGGTCCATCACCTCTGTACTCAACTCTTGCCCACTGTGGCTCCTTAAATCTGTTCAAAACAGGGTTGCTTGGTACAGGGAATGGGTAAGTGCCTCACTGCAAGAGCATAGAGTCCCCGTTGCCTTGAAGCAGGTAGCAGTGAAATCCCTCCTGAAGAAAACTTCCCTATCTGAATGGCTTAAGTTAACTACATAAGTAAACTTTTCCTAAGCTAGGTTCTTGAGCAGGTGGTAGCAGTGGATGAAACAGACCAGCGTTTCTTTTAATGGGGGGCAGTGTTCCCCCTAAGCTGAGTTAGTGTGAGCTAGCTCACAATTTTTTAGTCTCCAGCTCACACATTTTTGTCTTAACTCAGGAATGATGGTGCCAGAACAAACTAATTTATGCCGTAGCTAGATTGCTAGCTCACAAATTTAATGCCAGTAGCTCACAAAGTAGAATTTTTGCTCACAAGTCTCCAGAGCTTAGAGGGAGCATTGATGGGGGGCAACCTACAAATCTCAGGAGGCTTTCAGGATTCCAGGGGCCAAATGAAGGCATTTGGGATTTTAGGCAGCCCTTCTTTCCCACCTGCAATAGCTTCTGACAGAAAGTGAAGGAAAGTAATTTTATACCGCTCACCCCATATCCTACATTCCTCCTCCAAGTCCTTAAAAAATTAGCATACAGCAAGCAGGAATAATATCAGTTAAGGAGCTGGTTGTCTGTATGCCTAAGATCTGTGTATTGTGTGCATATAGAATAAGTATCTCTCCTTATATATAACTAGGAATAAGGCCCGTTGTGGAAATAAATACAACGGGCTCTAGAAAGAGGCTCTGGGAGAGTGCCCCGGCTTTGGGCACTCAGTGACAATTTGCTGTGGCAGTCTCAGCAGGGTATAATGACAGAGTCCACCATTTTCTCCAGAGGAACTGATCTTTGCTACCTGAAGAGCAGTAGTAATATTGAGTGATCTCCAGCCCACCCCCAAGATTGGTAACAGTGGTTCCCCAGGAGGGAGTGGCTGGTTTGGAGGGTGGAAGTCTATGGTATTGTACCTGTCTGAGGTCCCACCCCTCTTCAACACTCACCTTCTCCAGGTTCGACCCCTCAAATCTCCAGGAATTTCCCAACCTGGAGTTGACAACCCTATCTCCCTTCCAGCCAACCATCAACCTACCTTTAGTTTTCCATCTCCTCCCCCCTCCCTCCTAGAGAGCAGTTGTAATTTTGAGTGATCTCCAGCCCCCACCGGGAGATTGGCAACAATGGTTCCCCATCAGGGAATGGCTGGATTGGAGGGTGGAGTCTATGGCATCGTACCTGTCTGAGGTGCCACCCCTCCTCAAACCTCACCCTCTCCAGGCTCCATTCCTCAAATCTCCAGGAATTGCCCACCTGGAGTTGGCAACCTAATCAGGACTGGGCCCAATGAGTTTTCTCCTAAAGGAGTAGTAGTAGTAGTAGTTTGGATTTATACCCCATCCTTCACTGCCCAAAGGCGTCTCAGAGCGGCTTACAAACTCCTTTCCCTTCCCCTCCCCACAACAGACACCCTGTGAGGTAGGTGGGGCTGAGAGAACTCTAACACAAACTGTCCTTGAGAGAACAGCTTGCCAGACCTTGTGACTGACCCAAGGTCACATCAGCAGGTGCAAGTAGAGGAGTGGGGAATCAAACCCAGTTCTCACAGATAAGAGTCCGCGCACTTAACCACTACACCAAACTGGCTCTCCACTACACCAAACTGGCTCTCCACTACACCAAAGGCCAACATAGGTGTGGAAAGGGCCTTTTACTGACAGAGGAGAAAGTACAGGTGCCAACTCTGATTAGGGAAATACCTGGAGATTTGGGGGGGTGGATCCTGTGGAGGGCAGCATTTGGGGTGTGTGTGGAAGGACTCAGCAGGGTATAATGCCATAGAGTCTACCCTCCAAAGCAACCATTTTCTCCCGGGGAACTGATCTCTGTCATCTGGAGGTCAATTGTAACAGTGGGAGATCTCCAGGTCCCACCTGGAGATTGGCAACCCTGGGGGAAAGTCAGCCACATGGCGGGGAGTTGAAGAAAATGGTTTGATGGTTGCTGGCCCACCTCGTTAGCCAGCCAGCCATGCTGAAGCTAAGCAGGAGAAAGAGCCTTTTCCCATTTATTCTGACAGGAAAGTGACCATTGGGGTGGGGGTTATGGGCGGGGGAGGGGGTTATACTGAAAGTCCTTTGCTTTTTTACTCACAGAACCAAGCTTGGCTGCCTACCAACAGCCACTGAGGGGACAGTCCCTCACAGGAGTCAAGAGAACTGTCTTCCTCAGGAGAGAGAGCTGTCTGCCAGGGGGAGTGGGTGGGGAAGAGGAGCAGACCCAACACCCGGCCAATGGCACGCGAGTACTCTTAAGTGGCGGCTGATGGGCCAATGGCTGAGGGAGGGCATTTTACAGCCAATGGAAGCGCATGGAATCTTGCAAAACCAAAAGATAAATATTTATAAGGAGAGATGCTGTTTTGTGGTGAATGTTCCACACGCTCCCACAGCATTTGGCTTGCTGACCTGTCACTCCAATGGTGTGCGCTTGCTGTGGGGGCCCCACTCTTTCTAGAGCTCGTTGTATTGCTTTTATACTATGGGCTTTGCTCCTAGTCATCAATATATCTAATTCTCAACATGGCCTGATCTGCGGATACTTAAAAATCCAGAGGCTAGACCCATGAACAGGCAAGACAGATCTTTCTACAAACCTGAGAAAAGCCCCATGTTCATAGAAACAGTTGAAATCATTACAAAAAAAATCTTTAAAAAAACCAAAATAAGAGAAGAAGTGCCTGTACTTTTAAGAAAGAAATGTCCTCTGAGATCTCAGTGGCCACTGTGGGGGTTGCTGTACAACCACAACACTATTTGCCAACCTTCAACCAGGGTTTTTTCAGTATTATACAGGGGGAGGGAGTGGGGCCCTTTCCAGGGCTATTTTGACCGCCCAGTCAAGCCCTGCTCCTCTTCCTCCTGCCCTGGAGGGAAGACTCATCAGGGCCAGGCTTGGCAGCAACAACCAGCCAACTTGCTACCATGAAATCTACACAACTCATCCAGGTGTGGCAGTGGTTATGACTTGATGCCACACAACTCTCCTGGGCTCAGAGGCAACCTTCACACAACTAGTGTGACTTGGCAGGGCCCAGTAGTGGCCCTCATACAACTCAACTGAGCAACTTCCTACTGCAGTACTTCTGTACTTTGGCCAGACCTTTCACAGAGAGAGGGAAGAAGGGAAAGCTGAGAGCCAGTGTGGTGTAGCAGTTAGAGTGCCATACTAGGATCTGGGAGACCCAAATTCTAACCCCCACGTTGCCATTGGAGCTTGCTGGAGGACCTTGGCCACTCTCTCTCAGCCTAATTGACCTCTCAGGGTTGTATGAGGATAAAATATAGGACAGGAGATTGACATAAGGTGTTTTGGGTCCCCAGGAAGAAAGATGGGGTATAAATTAAGTAAATAAACAATAAAGCTGAAGACTGGAGGGAGCAGATAAAAGAAAGACTGGTTGGTAAGTGAGAAAGAGAAGGAAGCTGGGAAAGGGGAAAGGATATGGAGGCTGCCAGGAGGACAGAAAGTGGCAATCATGTGGGAAGAGGATATAGGGGGAAACGAAGTATTTACAGGTTCTCTGCTTGTTATATCTAATTCGCAACATGACTCCAGCTGTAGATACTTATATCCTGGGAAGGGGCTGTGGTTCAGTAGTAGGGCATCTGTTTGGCATTCAGAAAGTCCCAGGTTGAATCTATTTATTTATATTTTATTTATTTATTTATTAAATTTTTTACCCTGCCCTCCCCGCCGGGGCAGGCTGAGGGTGGCTTACATAAAAAACCATGGATAAAACAACAATATAGATTAGTATAAACATTAATATAAAATACACAATAAGTTATTAAAACCATTAACATAGCGATGGCGATGTGACTATGATATTCAGTGGTACCTCCACTATCGGCGGGCTCAGGCAGGGAATAAGACTGGGACAGGATATAGATGGTAAGATGCGGCTCCTTACCTATATGCCTGACGGAGGAATCCCCAGTATCCCCAGTGGAAAAATCAGGTTAGTAGGTGATGTGAAAGAACTCTGCCTGAGACCCTGGAAAAGTTACTTCCAGTCTGAGAAGGCAATACTGTCCTCAATGGACCAAGGGTCTGATTTAGTATAAGGTACATTTATGTGTTTAAATTGAGGCCAGGTACAGAGAAAGGAGATCTACAGAGCTAGGAGACCCCTCCAGGTTTGAAGAAAAATGTGGATAGTTTAAAAAATGGAAAGTGAATTTAAATCCCCCAAGCAGTACAGTCAATCAGCTGAAGGCCCTTTAAATACAGCAGGAAGAGGACTGGTCATGAGCCACACCCTCGGCTCGCAAGAAGACCGTTTAAAGGGTCTTTTTGCAAGCTGAGTGTGTGACCTGCAACTATCCCTCTCCTTCCCCCCTGTTAGATTTAAAGGGCTCTCCAGCTGATCAGCGGGCCATGTGGTCCCCGCTGACCAGCTGAAGCCCTTTAAATCTGGCAGGAGGGGAGGGAGAGGGGTTGTTGGCCAGGTGGTTGCACTTGGGGACAGGGCTTCCCCCACCAGCCAGTTGGCTGTAGATTGGAGCCCCCAAAAGTGGGGGAAACCCCGCCCAGATTTGGGGGCTAGCAACTCTAGCAGAGACAGTGGTGCTGCAGGTAGGTGGGTACAGGAGTTGCCCCCACATGAATAAGATAGGGGGAAGCAGAGGCCATGCAGGGTGGCAGCCTGGTTTGTGATGATTTGGAAGGTCTCCCCTCCAGGTGGGATCTGGAGATTTCCTGGAATAAGAATTTATTAGTGCCCCTAGAGAAAATGGCTACTTTGGAGAGGAGACTCTATGGCATTATACCCTGTGCTCCTGAGGCTCCACCCCAAATCTCCAGGAGTTTCCTAACACAGAATTGGCAATCCTAGCAAACCAGTGACCAAACCGGGGGGGAGACAGGATCCCCCCCCACATGAGTCCTGCAGCTCCACTGCTTATACCTATATAGTTGCCTTGTTTGGAGTGCTATCCTACTTTTTTTAACTTGTTATAAGCTTGTTCTCCCTCAGATCATTCAATGACCACCTCCTAGTCGAGCCTTCTCTTTGAGCCATTCATCCAGCACAGCATGGCCTGCTCTTTTTTGGTGGTGGCTCCAGTGTTCTGGAATGCCCTGGAATGCATTTTAGAGTTTATTTCATAAGGAGAGGATTATTTTGAGGCAAAATCATACAATGTAGCTGTGTCCTGCTTATTTGTTCTCCTTTTTAAATTTTCTGTTAGCTGGTGGTCAGGTGTGTTTTTCATAAACTGCCTTGGGCTGCCATAGTCAATGGGAAAGGCAGCACAAAAGCATTTAAATAAATTAACAGGAGGATATTGTTTATATTTGGGATCTGGTAGTGGATTATACAGACACAGATTATACAGGTAGTAGATTATACAGGTAGTAGATTATACAGTAGATTAATGCATTCTCAGATCCAGGTTTTAAATTACCTTTGCTGGCAGAGAGAGGGTGGTACAACTTTTGTTAATTCTCATGGGCCGATTGGTGGCTTTTTATACTGATCATTTTTCCAAGTAACTCGGGATGATATACAGGGTTCTCCACTATCCCATTTTATTTACCCAATAACCCTGAGAATTTTCAATAGTCAAGTGAGTCAGAAGATGTTCTAAACAAGTATCTGTAGGCAGTAATGAGCCAGATGGAGGCCTATCACTTAAGTTTGACCCAGCTGAGACTGAAGTAGGGTTGCCAGGTCTCTTCTTACCTGCAGCGGGGAACTCCCAGCTCATCGGGATTTTTCTGCAGTGTGTGCTAAGCGTGTGTGGTGCAATGATGTCACTGGTAGTGATGTCATCACACTAGGGCCATCACACAGCGACGCTCTAGCATTTGGGGCAAAAACTCTCTGGTGACCACAGAGTTCCTCCTGAATGCTAGAGCGTCACCAAATGAGAGAGAACCACCTGTTAGATGTAGGAGGTGGGGGAGTGTGTTGGAAGCCATCAGAGAGGCTGGGCCAGCAGCTTTGCTTCACCTCACAGGTGGTTGTTGGCCACTCCTGATTTCCTCAACTGTCATTCGCTTTCTGCAGTCCCCTGTAACTGTTGTTGTTTTTTTAACCTCAGAACACTTAGTTCTGCAGCTTGACTAATCAGAGAGTGAGGGGTGCAGGGAGGCAGCTGCCTGGCAGCCGCATAAGAATCAATGGGGAAGCACATTTTACCCCTTTTGACCCACTTAGCGGTCGAATTTCTAAAAATCCATTCTTAGCAAGCACCTATGCCATGGTAGGAGGACTCTCCGAATTTGGTGTCTATAGGTCCAGCGGTTTGGCCTGGGTGTCGATTTTATGGTGAGAGGACTTTCTTTTATATAGATAGATGAGGTGGTTATACACAAGGACAGAACATTGTCATTTGTGTGTCTTGTTGCATTATTTACTTCAATTATACCTTGTGTTTCTCCCCAAACTGATCTGTATCATTCTTTCCTCTTCCCTTTTATCCTAACAACAGTCCTGTGAAGTCAGACTAAGAATGTGCAACAGGTCCAAGGTCACCCAGAAAGCTTTCATGGCAGAGTGGGGATCTGAACTAGGGTCTCCCACATCCCAGTCCAACTCTCTAACCAGTACACTATATTGGCTCTCTCATACCGGCTTTACCACAACCATCTCCTTAAGTGCCAAACAGAGTTGCCGGCTCTGGCTTGGGAAATTCTTGGAGATTTTGTGGGTGGAGCCTGGGGAAAACAGAATTTGGGAAGGAGAGGGAGTTCAGCGCGAATATGATTTCAGAACCCACCCTTCAAAGCAGCAATTTTTCTCCAGGGGAAGTGATCTCTGTTGCCTGAAGATCAGTTGTCATTCCAGGAGATCTCTGGCCACCACATGGAGACTGGTAATCCTAGTGTCAAATCCAACAACCTTCTGATGCCAAGTTAGGATTTGGCAACTCTGCTGCTTTAACCGTTTTTGTTGACTGCTTGCATTGGTTTTATTAGACTCCTTTTAATGTGACGTTTTGTTGTTTTTAGGTTTGTGCTGATCTTATTATTGTACTATGATTTTTAATTCTTTAGCCTTGTGCTAAACTTTAAATTCTAAATTTAATGATGGTATATTAGACATATTTTACTGATTTTTCATATTTTAATATGTTCATTGTCTTTAAAACTGTTGAATAATGGTATAAATAAATGTATCAGCACACAACAAAACTACATGAAGGCCCCAAGAACCAATGCAAACAAATCATAACTGTAAGCTATTAATTACTTTCATCTCAGGATTTGGCAGCTACTTTTCACAGTTACCAGGGCAACTGAACAGAGCTGGTTTCAAGGTTAGTTTTTCAACAGAGTTCTTAATCTGGTTTGGAGAGGAAACACAAAACCACTATTTTCAGTTGAGAAGTAACAGCAAATCATGGTCAGTGTTAAAGCAGAAGTCATTATGTGACTTCAACCGTGCAAGGACAATCAAGTATGTGAGCACAGGACTACTGAACTGTGCACAAGTTTCACACCTGAACTGTGCACACGTTTCTCCATGACATTATGTATACAAGAAGGATTATCTGGAGGCAAAATGTACAGCCTGTCTATATGCAGGACCTGGCCTGTGTATACATTTATTCTATTATCTATTAAAATATCTCCAACTTGAGATTGACACGTAGGAGTGGGCTTCTGCAACCACATCACTTAGGAGATCAAGAACCATGGGCACAAATCAAATATACATCTGCATATTGGCAGCATTTGTCTCCACTGTGCAGCTTTCAATGGGATGTGCATTCAAACGCACATCTCCCAGGGTCAAACTTACATTTATATAGATTTTAAGCTCAACTAGAACTGCATCAGCATACACATATATCACCATTTTCTGAGAAGGAGCAAACCAGTTATTAGTGAAAAACTGCTCACAGTCTGTATGGTCAAAGCAATGGTATTCCCAGTAATAATGTATGGCTGCAAGAGTTGGACCATAAGGAAGGCCAAGCGTCGAAGAATAGATGCTTTCAAATTATGGTGCTGGAGAAGACTCTTGAGAGTCCCTCAAGGAGATCAAATCAGTCAGTCCTAAAAGAAATCAACCCTGACTGTTCCCTGGAAGGCCAGAAACTGAAGCTGAAGCTCAAATACTTTGGCCACCAAATGAGAAGAGAGCACCCACTGGAGAAGACCCTGATGCTGGGAAAGATTGAAGGTAAAAGAAGAAGGGGATGGCAAAGGATGAGATGGTTAGATAGTGTTGTCGATGCAACGAACATGAAATTAAGCAAACTCCAGAGGATGGCAGGAGACAGGAGGGCCTGGTGTGATGTGGTCCATGGGGTCATGAAGAGTCGGACTGAACAACAACAAAAAGCTCAGAACACCAAGAAAAGCTGGCTCTTTTCCTACTGCAAATGATGAATAATCAAACTAAAGCAGTTCTGTTATTCTCCCATCACAGTAAAATCATGTCTGAGTGAAAATAATTTCACAGTTATTCAGCAGCACATCCTATTTCTTGGGCTTTTCAACTAAGTACCAAAAGCAGCATTTCCAGAGGTCAGAACTATAATGCCATCCTTACAACTTTTGCTCATAAATAAGTAACATAAAAACTGCAGCCAGCTACACAATGTCAGAGCATTCTGACTGTTCAGGAATGAAGTCACAAACACGGTTATGAATCAGACTCAAGCTATTAAAAAGTGTTGAGCATCTCAACTGATACTTAAATGAATGTAGAGATCTCACTTTACCTTTCTAAATCTAACCAACACATGGAAGAGATGGGGGACAGGAATTTTTCATGTATACAAAATTGCTTTTGTGGGGGGGAGGGGGACACCAGGGATGCTTGATCACCCACAGATACAGTCTGCAATCTGTCTACAAGTTGTAGTCCCCTCAGCTGAATGTCTGATGAACTGCTCGTCTGTGTGGGAACAATTCATTTTCCTTTGACTGGGAGATAACATGCCTTCAATGATGATCAAGAATACCAACTACATGGGTGCAAAAGCTACTTCAAGCTGCAACTCATAAGTTACAAATATAGTTTGTTGACCCAAGGCATGACTGACTCCTATGAAGCACACTTTAATATGGTAAGTGCCCTAAGCGATCATTTGTTTGAGTTTGAATTGATTTATGATGTACAACATGCACACATATACGAACATTAGACACACAAAAGTAAAAACAGGAAAACGTGGAATTCAGCCCTCTTATAACACATAAGTCATGATAGTTTTCCACCTAGAGTTAATTATAGTGTATCATTCCAGTAACAACATGTGAAACTATTACATTATGTTACAGTTTTTACTACAGTACAAAATGGTAGTATCTAAAGAAATTTAGTATGTACTATTCATGCACAAATTCAATTTTTCCTCTGAGTTTCCAGCTTCACTCCTCCCAGAACTTTACAGATTCTTCCATAAGTTTTCTCAAAAAAGGGGGTGGGGTTTGGGAGCTCTACTACAGCAGCAAGATTTAGGTGTTAACATACTCCTCTGGGCTACCAGAAAGCTTCAAAAGACTACTTCCACTGAAAATTAAGAGTGTGGCTGGGACTGAGAGGAGAAGATTATAGGGGTTCTATGAGCAAAGGAATTTCAGAGAAAGACTAGAATGGGGAATGCTGAATAACAAGTTATTACAGTATTCAGGACAGTGGAACCCCCAGGGCTTAACAGAGATAGCAAGTTATTTTTGCATCTTGACTCCAATTAGCCCCTCCTGGCAACTAACCTCCCCTCTCTCTACCTATATGTAATGGTTGGAGTAGTCTGTTTCAATGTATCTGAAGAAGTGTGCATGCACATGAAAGCTTATACCCTGGTTTAAACTTTGTTCCTCTTAAAGGTGCCACTGGACTCAAACTTTGTTCTAAATCTATCTAGGTTAATGTTAAGTGTATCAACTTTCACTTCCATAAAAAAAACCTTGCCAATTTACCTTCTGTTAAGGTTACTGGGCTGGCTTTTATGGCCTTTGGGGAGATTTGGAAACATTAAGCTCATCTAGCATTTTCCAAAACCAACCTCAGAAAATCCTTCATACACATTCTGTGGTTCCATACTTGAATGGTGGCAGAATCGTCTGATCACTTGAACAAATGAGGATGGGAGACAAGAAGGCATGAAAAAGCTAGAGGACAGTCCACCTGGAAATGTTAATTGTCTTTTCTATCTTAAAAAGCAGATAAAAGGAGGAGGAGGGGTATTGAGCAAAGAAAGATACAGAGTCACAAGCAGGTTCATCCTCATATAAAACTTTGATAGCAAAGATCCAAGATTAAGTGAGAGCCCTTCTATGCATGCTTTGTTAAGATGTCAGTCTTTAAATTGGGACATTTCAAGCAAGGCTACATTGATTCCCAGGGCCCAGCATGCATAGCTAGATCAGCAGGAATCTCTCATGATTATGCCCCTCCTGACATGCATGAAAATATAATGGCTTGGATCCACCTGAGCACTACCACAGACTGAATGATTTCCATTAACTCTGCACAACTTTTTCTCCTCACACCTCCCACTATAGTCTAAAATGCCTCCCCCACTGCTCCTGGATCTTTAGAAATAGCATTTCAGGGGACATTGTGGGCTGTAGCAAGAGGAGGGAGTCAAGTTGTGATCCATGGGTGGAAACGTATCTACCAAATTTTTCCAGAGGAGCTAAGCCACCATATAAACTATGGGAAACCACATGTCTTTGAAAGTGAGGTGTGGCCATGGGATAGAGAGGTTCAGTGAAGTTGACAGGAGTAAGCAGTGAGGATGAAAGCACACAGCCCTGAGACCTCCTCCTCATTTTACTATGCAATAAGTTCTAGGAACAACACTTCAGTTGTGCTCTGCATAGTTGCTTCAGAAAAGCTGTATTTTCAATTTACATTAAATAAAAACTTTAAAACAAAACACAGTGGCAGATCAGAGTTAATCTTTCAGGAATCTGATGCAGCTTTCTTAAAACATGGAAAGAATAAGGTGAGAACACTGTCAAATACTAACTAGTTTTGAAACCAGTGGGAGCGCTTCACAAGACCAGCTCCGTAGTCAAGCAATATCCATTTGAAGTGTTTTCTCTTTAGCTACTATACAGACTTAATGACTTGCACATAAAAGGTCTTGTACAACAGCTAGCCTGAAGCAACATTGCACTCTTTGCTCTGTGGCCTACATGGTTCATCAGGTACTAATTAGGTAGCATGTTCTGTCAACGCTTTCATGCTTTTCTTCTATTAATTGATCATTCTGCCAAATTAATGGCATTGCTGTACCAGCTTTGAATTCCCTTAGCTCTTTTACCTGTGAGACACGCAGAACAAATAAAAATACCCTAAAGGTCACAAGTTAACTGTCCCTGTTCAAGATTTGAAGCTATGCTAACATATTACGCTGAAAGGTTAATTATATCTATCTTGTCCTCAGCAACATCCCCTTGAGCCTAAAGTATACTCTTCTCTAAAGAAGCAAAAAAATTGAAAGAAAATACCTGTAACTGGGACTGCCAAGGTTAAAAAAAAAGGTAGTAAACATTTCTAATAGTTTTAATGTAATCCTGATGCTGATAATTAACAGTTAGCCCCCAAAAGCTAGAGAATGGGATTAAGACTGCGTGCAACATTATTTTTTAATTCATTGTAAAGGAAATTAACTGCAGATGTCACACAGTTCTAATTAGCGGACACAAGCACCTTTGCCAGTTGTTTAATAAAAAAGAGTTTACACTTTTTCATGTACATGTAGAATTTTTTGCATTTGGACTCACAGGAGAGAATAAGATTTACAAAAGATGTCACTTAGGAGGGAAAAAACCCAAAATCAATGAATTTCTCAGGTCAGCAACTGCAAACACTCCATTAATGTAAATTCAAATAACATTACTGGAAATCACCTTTACATACATTTAAGTTGCAAACTGCAAACACAACATTAAACAAGAAGTGTTCATGCAACTGTTATTACACTACTTGATTTGGATTACAGTACTTAGCTGTGTAAGAAAGTCCCCAAACCCTTTTTATGCTGCGCAACCACATATTTTAAGGTAAAGAGTACATAAACTATTAGAACATTATAAATAATTAAGAGATGTGTTTCATCCATTTTACATTGCATTAGGACGAAAAGTAAAATAGCCAGGGACAAACTACTTACACCAAATACAACACACTACTGCCACCTAATGCATACTAAAATATTGCCTCCACAAAAAGACGTTTTCTCTGTACCATTCATGAAAACATAGCCTTTATCAACGGAATTCTTTGTTTTACTTGGTTATCAGATTTTTAATTAATGCTTTCAGTTTTATCATTCTCCCTCACAGATGTTTCCCTTGGACAAGCATAAATATATATAATATACATTCTTTTAGACATGTGAGCTAAGGAAAGAGGGCCACAAACCCTGTAGCTCAACAGCAACAGCAACGAAAATCTGTAAATAAAAAATATGTAGAAAACTGAGAGACATATTAACTAATCCCACTGGCAAGATGAAAACTATTTAGGTGTGCAAACCTTACTTTTGCCAGTATTTTAATCAGTATGCAAAACTAACCAAGTTCTCTTTAATTCATCAGAAAGCCTTTTTCTCAGATTTCTCGGGAAAATAGAGAAGGGAAATATGAAATGAAATGTGAGTATACTTTGAGAGATTCAGTATTCTCCCTCCCAAAGCTCCTTAAATAATAGCTATACAAATGAAATTCCTGTGATGCCCTAGCAAACTGTCAATTTTACAAAATTCTGAATTGAGCATACAAATCTGAGTCTGTGTCATCAATATGTACACTCACCATGTGCACAAGGTTTGTCAATTATTCCCCTCCCCCACCACAGTTTAATTTATATATTGTTTCTAGGTGGGACAATGTTTTGAACAACAAAAACAACAACCCTACATCGCTAATGTATTTTCTGTTTTCTTATTTCTAAGTAGACAGAGCTATACAAATAAAAATAAAAGCAAACACATCAACATGCATATAACCTGAGATGATATTGTTGAAGACTCTCACAAGAGAAGGCAATTAACTCCCTAAAAGTAGCACCACATTCCATACTCAAAATCTGCATGCATTCTTTTTCTTCATGAATGCCTGAAATGAAGAACTTCTTTCACCCATACAGAAAACATTATTTTAAAACATTGCAGATTTCTGATCAAAGGAAGCATCAGTGGCTACAATCCCCCACACTTGGCTAGAACCAAGATTCACTGATTTCAGTGTGGCTTGGAGATAAGGGGAACAGCCTAAGCAGCCCAGCTTAGTCTGACCTTGCCAGAGCTTGGATGCTAAACAGGGTTGGCCATGGTCAGCACTTGAATGGGAGACCACCATGGAAGTCTGAGGTTGCTACTTAGGGGAAGGGCAATAGCAAACAATATCTGCTTGTCTCTTGCCTAGAATGCCCTGAGAATGGGGTGGCCATGAGTCAACATTGTTCTTCTTTGGCTAAAGTCGTGGTTCATACATAAAGCAATATTTACCTTTAACGGGACATGCAAGAGAAGGAAGTTAACAAGCAATCCCTCTAAGGTGTGGAGTCTTGTGAGCAAAAATTCTACTTTGTGAACTACCGGCATTAAAGTTGTGAGCAAGCTATTTGGATACTGCATAAAGTGGTTTGTTCTGGAGCCATCCTTCCTGTGTGAGGCAGGGGCTAAAAAACTGTGAGTTAGCTCACAGTAACTCAGCTTAGAGGGAACACTGAAGTTAACCCTTCCCATGCCTTACCCTCCCCATGATTCATCACCTGGATTCCAAACTCATTTTCCCTCAGTCTGGCTCTGCTGCTGGAAATCAGACTGAGAAAGCAACAGGATCGTAAGTCAGGGAATTGTGCAGCTCTTGTAACCAGCATACGCCTTTTGAAGTTACCCTAGCTTCACATATGGGCAGACATATGATTGTGCAAACCTGGCTAAAGCCATTAAATCTAGTTTTAGCTCTTCTTTTCAGATAAATGCAGTTCTGCAGTAGTCAGGGCATAACAGTCCACAGGACATTATTTGCCATCACTGAAAGCCACAAAACTAGTCAGGTGTTTGTATGTTCCCCAATAAATACAATTATACACTGAGACTTTAAGCTTCATTAAAATACTTCATATTTTGTTCATTATTTATCAAACTAGTAATCAGTCTAGTGCAGCAAATGACATGCTACTGTGATGTTAGAAGCTCATCTTTACCTTTGACTTATTTGACACCCATGGTTTAGAATACGCTCTTGTCCCATTGGAGATATATATTTTTATCCCACTATTTAGCCACATTTTAAAAAAAAATAATAAATGGTATCTACCTATAAAATGGAAATGCTTCCTATATCACTATGAGGGCAAAGAGGGGGGGACTGTAAGGCAGAACCAACACTGTTACAGATATTAATTACAAAAATCATATTAAATAGAAGTACAGAGATATGCCGACCTCCTGTTCTTATCAGTCACATTATTAGAAACCAGAAATCTTGACACTAGCAAATACTGTAAAAGCCTTTGAATTCCCAAAATCATGGGCAGGATCTAGCATTAAAGCCCTAGTGAAAGCAGAAATGCAAGAAAGACACAAGGACACTTTTTGTATCCCCACTTGTGTTTCTACTAGCACAAGATTTTGCACATCCAGAGGAAAGTGCTCAGTGTTCTACAAGATCTTGCACAAATGGAACTGTGCTACATCTGTCTATGTTTCTACTGTGTCTCACTGGATCCAAGAGCATATCTAAATATAAATATATTTTTTCAGTCTTCATTTAAAAGATTTTCCAGCTGCCTTTCCACCCAACTCAGAGTTCCCAAGGTGGCAAATAATAAAAATATTAAAGCAAGAATCAAAGCACACACACATGTAAATATTAATATATAATAACAAGCAAAGCATAATACATAAACAGGACAAAAAGCAATAAAATCAAGTCTTCACCTGCTGGTAGAAGACAATGACAGACAAATGTCCCTGGGAAGGGAATTCCATAATTTTAGTGCTACAACTGAGGAGGCCTTTTCTTGAGTTGCCACCCATCTAGCCTCAGATGCCCAGGGCACCCAAAGCAAGGTCTCCAAAAAGGACCATAGAGATTCGGTAGGTGAGAGTAGATTGTCCTTTAACCTCTCTGTCACCCACAGCCTCAGACTGGGCACCAGGCTACTTCACTGTAGTCAGGTCCCCAGGGAATCTTCATAGGCTTCTGGTTGTGAACTCTTAGGGTAAAGCCACCATTTCTCCACACCTGCCTATTCCCTGGTACTGCTATCACATCTCTGTGCCCAGCATTTCTTTACCTAGTTACCATCAGGAAAGGGGTTGTCTTTGGGACCCAGCCCCTATCTCTTCCCTTCTTCTGCTGTAGCTGTGCTCTGTGGCCCTTCCTTAACCACCTGTCTGCCTCCCAGGGCTCACTTCCTCTCCAATTACTCCTTGAGACTCCCCCAGCAATCCAGAGGAGGCACTGCTCCCCCAACCATGCCTCCCAGCCTGTACTGCCTCCCAGCCTGAACTTCCTTCAACTGCAGGCCATCATGAGTTGCCTGGCCAGCTGCACCAGCCCTGTCCAGCCCAGTACCAACCTCCTCTGGCTGGCTGGCATCCTCCTTGCTTCTCCTCTGCAGCCTCCTCACCTTCACATACCCCTGGCTGCCTTCTTTCCTTCAGCCTGCAGCTGTAATTGCCCACAGTGAGCCTACCCTCCCACCAGCATCCCAGTGTCCTTAACAGCCCAGCCATGCTATGTTCCAGCTGGACCATCAGGAGTGCCCAGATATCACCCAGGCCCTACTGGGGTAGCCACACATCTTTTATGGCAGAAATGAGAAATCTCAGGCCAAATCAGTGCCTTCTACTTTGCGATCCGTCCTCTTGCAACTCCATTCTACTCAACTTCATTTAACCCAACCTCATCTTCCTTGATGATTCTGTGTTTGTGGCCACTGAAACTTTTATCTTGTCTTCACAGTAAGACCCTGATTTATTCAGTAAGGCTCATATCTGCTTAAAATACAACATCAGTTCAATTCAATTACCTTTATTGTCATTGACATTAAAAAGAATAATATACAAAAGATAAGGTAAGAGCAAATACCAATCAAAGAGAAAACTGTTCTAAAATAGTTTAAAATCAATGTAAAATACAACATGATGAACAAAGTTGTGATGAACTGACCTCCTAAAACCACGATGCTTAGTGCATCAAATTCAGAGAGCTGGGAGATTAGGGGTTAATGCCACATTGTAAAACAGTTTGATTGACAGGCTGCTGCCTGCGTGCACCCCTTTCTCCCTAATTGGTCAGCGCCAGCTGAGGAGAGTTTTAAAAAGTCTTGTCAGTCTTGTCAGAGGGAGTCAGTCCTTATTTGGACTTTGGCTTGGCAGTTGCCAGTCAGGAGGAGTGGGGGGGTATGAGGGAAATAGACAGATTCACTTGGGAAGTGAAGGGACACAACTTCTTGCCCTTACTGTGCACCATCACATTTGAAGAAAAGTTCAGAAACCAGAACTTAAAGTCTAAGTGTCAGCCCTAGCTGAATTCCATTTATTCACAGTCTCCAGAACTGGGGTTTAGGTTTGACAGAAGAGACTGGGCAGGAGATTGAAAACTGCCAGTCTAGCCAAACAGAAAAGGATTATTGCTCCTAGAAAGAGAAGGATATTTCTTACTTAGTTATTTAGAGGGTTCAACCCAGAAGGGACCCCTGGTTTGTGTGAAAAGGGAAACAATCTTAGACTCCTCAAGAGTATAAAAGGAAAAGTGATAATTCCACCAAGGAAGTATTCAAATACAGGAAGCAAGTACTAACTTCCAGGAAACTAAGATAGTCTAATGAAACTTTATTAAAATATACTGTTGCTGAAAGAAATCTCCAAGACAAACAAATCTCTCACAGTCAGGAACTGAGTCTCTAAGAATATAAGCTTCAACTGTATTCTGTTGCCTGTTCAAAATATTCTAATTTGTATAAACAACCAAATTTACCTCAACTTCTTGTCCCCTGCCCTATTCCTAACTCTACTGTGCCTGTTCAATAAAATTAACCTTTTTGTTTGAACTTTACTTCGTGTCAAGTGCTATTTCCAAATGGGATTTATAAAAGGGCTCCTGTTGAGTTACAATAAATCTCTGGGCTGCACAAAAGCCAAATAACTTCTCTATCACAGGGTGGGACATGCAGAAAATTATAATTCTATAACAGAAACACGCTACTAAGAGGCTGCTCAGATTAGGGAACAGTGTTTTGGTGTTCTGCCTCACAGTAAAGAAGAAGCAGGGGTTCATCATAAAAGTCATTAAAATAGTCAAACGCTACAAAACACCCAATGGCCAAATTCTATCATCCAAATAGTAATTGATTTCTACTGAAAGTGAAAAAATAATAATTAAAAAACCACACAAAGACTATATTCCAATGACACAAAATGTCTCTGTACATGGATGGGGAAACCTAGCTAACATACAGTCTTGGTGATCCCTCCTTCTCTTGGACAATTATTCTCTATGATTTGGGGAGTCTTGAATCAAATTCCAGTTTGCCATGAACTTTGCATATAGGCATCTGGGCAAAGTTTAGGCTTCTGAAACTAGGAAGCCTTCAACCATTCAATGTGCAGGGGAAGAGGAAGGAACCATGAAAGCATGGCAGCAAGCCATGATAATACCCCACTAGCAGGTGCAAATTGGAAGTTTTTGTTTTCTGATCTGGCAACAGGATACTGCCACTCCACCCACTTCCCCCCCTCTCCCATGGGTAGGTCTGGACTCTGCATTTACAGGGAAGCTTTTGCCAGAGTTACAAGCCTGTTGGCGCCAGCTGAAGGGTGAAAGCAGTAGTCTTCTTGGCCTGTGGCACAGCTGGAGCCCAGGCACTGAATGCACTGAGTGGAAGAAGTTCCCCCACCACTGAAGAGAGGGAGCTACAGCAGTTACTTATTTGAAAACCAGAAGCTGTATCATCACAAAACAATACACATTGGACAACTGTAACCTCAACACATTATGACTGTGCCCCCAGACTATTATATGGTTTCTGTGTGGACACCACAAAGCTGATTGTGGGGTATTGGAAAGTCTTATTAGTAGCAGTTGGAAGAATTCATTATCTAGAAGAGGATGTTTGATGAACAAACTATTTCAGCGCAAATGGGAGCAGGTAGATATGGGATTTTTCAAAGATTGCCACTTTTTGGCAAGGATGTTCACTGTCTGTCTAATCTCTGTAGTATCCCAAGAGTTGATGATACAAGGGCCCCATCTTCCCCATGCCTATACTGATATTTTGCAGTACCAGATCAGTGAATCACAACATAGCACAACTCTATAAGATGTTGCAAAGAAATTGATCAGGCTTGCATAACAGAAACATGGTTGGAAGAAAATAATATGGTATGTCTGTCCCAACTAATGCTACCTGGTTACTCAGTTCTCCACCAACTCTGCACAACTGACCACTGAGGAGGTGAGGCTATTGTCCTCCATGAGACCTCTGACTTCTGCTGACTTCCAATGCAAACTACCACTGGCATTAACTGTAGACTTCTTACACTAAGGACAGTTTTAGGCATTCTTCTTGTCTATCAGCCACCTAGTTCCACAGTGGGCACCCTCTACGAGTTGACAGAAGTACTATCATATGTGGTGCTGGACTGATTGTTCTGGGGGACTTCAACATTCATGTCAAGGATACCTCTCCAGGACTGGCCCAGGATTTTATAGGGGTTCTTGTGTTTTTTAAAACTGTTTTGGGCCTCTCTCTAATTATGATGGGCCCAACACATGAAAGAGGTCATACTTTGGATTTAATTCTCTGCACTGAGCCTTTGAGGGAAGTCTTGATTTTGGGATCGGAGATTTGACCTGAAGCATGGTCTGAAGTAGATACTCAAGGCACATGTAAAAGCAACCCCAACACCCCACAGGAAATGGGACCTGGTTAAAATCATCCACCCACAGAGGCTCATGAATCCTACTGGATTCCAGAACACTTTGAGGGATTTTAGGATAGGCAACAATACACCATTAATTTTAAAAACCTAGCAGGCATCAGTGGCAGACCAGAATCTCACATTAACTATTTACTGAATGTAACTAACTGCTTTTCTATAGTGAGGATAGACTAGGAATTCATAATAATTTCAATTTTCCTTTTTTCCCCACTGAGGAGAGACAGCCTGGAATGGGATGTTACAAAGAAATTAACCATTCCTGTGAAAGTCAGAAAATTTCCAATACCACTTGTCTGCCATCCATATCCTCAGTTACAGTAGCTGGAAGGCTGTCCTATGAAAGATCAAGGCTTTCAAATAAATCCTGTAGCTCTCTCAAGTGTACCCACTGAAAGAGGCCTCTTTCTCTACAATGAAAGAACCACCATCTCAGAACATCTGACTGCTGGGATAGTTCTCTTGTAGAGTAGTTCTAAGCAGAGTTGCACCCTTTTAAGCCCATTTGCTTCAATGAGGTTAGGACCACACTATTGGTTTTGTTAAGTATTTCAATTCAACCCAAAGGTGATCTTGGGGACCCACTTCCACAATGAGCTTCTCTGCAAGGGAAGAATTTTGCCATGTATGGAGCAAAATAGTTGACTTCTGAACATGTAAATCCTGAATATGCTATAAATTTATTTTGTGCTTTCCTGTTGGTGCATATATTTCAATGAGGAAGATGATATCATCAGCTCCTGAAAGTCCACAAAAAAGTGTTATCTTGGCCTGATCCAACATTGGCTTCTCTTATGTTCTTACGTTCTTATATGTGGGGAATTATTATTCACTGCTACTCAGTTTGCATAGGTAACTGAAAGTCTCAATGTAATACTATTTATAGTGCCAATAATAATAATGGAATACTCAGAGTAAAAATTCATTCATATTCTTTCGATCCAAGCCACTTTCTATAAGAATCTTGGAACATGTCAGTGTTGGAGACAGCAAGAACCTTTGTGTGTCCAAGAGAGGTACAGACAACACCAACTGTTCCTTCAGAATGCAAGAAGCGAAGGCTTTAGCAAACCTTTCAGCAAGAACTTCAGGATCTGGAGCATGAACTTGCTCCCCCTACACTGCATATTAACTGACAGAGACTAGCCTACATAAGTCTGTTATGAACTCCAGACTCTTATGAGCCTGAAAGATCTCTCATGCTTGAGTTCAGGACTGAGATACCAGATAAAAAGAGATCTGTTGTTATTGTGATCCTTTACAGATTGGTTATGGTAATCTGATGTTAGGCTTTACTGGCCAGCACAAGATAATGAGGAACCTTCCGTTCTTTCAAGGCAGACTTGACATCAGTTTATGCAGACTTGGTCATCCAATGGGAGGTACATATGGACAAATTTCTTCCAGGTAGTCAGTCTGATGTGGACTTCCACCCAGGGAACTAGTTAAAGCACCTCACCAATTTATTTGCTTGAGAGACTAAAGTCAACTGGAGGGTCTGAAAACTTGGTACAATGTAGCTACTGCAGGAACTACTGCACAGATCTGGCTTGCAGAGTCAATCTATTTTATGTACAAGGCTATTATGGAATTGTTCTACTGACATTAAAAGATTCCTCCAGTCTAAGAAATATTCTTAAATAAAGTGTGCTTTTTCCTGTAAATTACCTGACGTGGTGTATTGCTGGCAGCTGTTTGCCTATAGGAGACAATATCATCACTGCAAATGGAAAAATTGTCCTTATAGACAATGCTTTAAGAATGCAGAGAACAAGACAGCTGGAGCATGGAACAACCAATGCTCTGTGGTGCTTCTGAAGATGGCTTGTTGGTACCTTCAAAAGGAACATATCTCAAGATCTTTTATTTGGCTTTTAATCTATTAATACTTTTTATTTATGGGGATCTTTTTACTGTTGTTGCTTTGAAGTTTTTCTGAGAGTGGGGTCTGTATTTTGAGTGCTCCCATTTTTATTGATTTGCTTTCTAATTGTTCTGTTTTAAATTTTATGAGTTAATGTGCCCTTTTTTAGTACACTGTTATGTAGTTATAGTATTGTAAACTGTTAAACTGAAGGGCAAGACATAAATCTTGCAAACACACCAGCATGATACAGTGGTTAGAGACCCAAGTTCAAATCCCCACTCTGTCATGCAAAATCACTGGGTGACATTGGGCCAGTCATCTCTCAGCCAGGGCCGACTGATCCATTATGCACCGTAGGCACAGTGTCTAAGGCCCACAATACTTTCAGGGGCCCACAAAAATGTTTTCATTTCTTTTAAAATCAGCAGGGGAAAAATGGACTTTTAGGGTTGAAGAAAATGTTTTACTTTTTTCCCACATCAGAAAAAAAAAATTTAGGGCCTATAAAAATCTATTAAATTTTATCTGTAACAGAAAAAAATGTTGAAGTATTTAAAGTTATATCAAAAAATAATTTTTAATAGTGATATTATTATGGTGGGAGGGGCCCAAGAAAATCATAATGCAGTGCTGCTCTCAGCCTAACCCACCTCACAGGGTAGTTGTTGTGAGGATACAGTGAAGGAATGGAGAATCATATCATAAGCTGAAATGTTAATTGGGGCGGAGTATCGTTGGAAGCCAGGGGAGGGGGGGATAAAAATTTGTAGAAAGGGATATGGCAAGAATTATTAGCCAAATATGGAACATGTTAATATAAAGCAAATTTGTATATTTTCCAATAAAATATGTGAGTAATAGAGAATCATATCATAAGTGGCTTCATATTTAAATGAAAAAAAATATAAGCCTCTTCAGGTGTTTGATGAAATCTTCAAATTGAGAATGTTTCCTCTAGCAGCTCTTTTTATTTGGCATGGTGGAAAATGGAGATGCTGAAGAATTTTACTACCAATATGACTTCCTATATGGCCTGAAAGTCCTTCTTAATTTGTGGAAGTTTCTAAGGATTTGAATGAGGGGACACCAGAGACTTTTCTGAGGGAGCTCTTATTAGTACCAACAAGCACTCCGTGGAGCCTACGGGTTGGCTCTAACAGCTCTTTTCCATTGGAGGAAGTCTCCTTACTTAGCAGAAGTTAAATCATTGGATCCAGTAATATATTATCTTTTCCTAATGTATACTGTACACATCGGCAGGAAAATTAAAGGCAAGTCAGATCCTATCAGTACAAAATAAAACAGAATTTCTGAACAAAATTTTTAATTAGGGCTCTTGGCTCACCTTAGATACGTTTTATTCCCCCCCCCCCCAAAAAAAAAAAAGATAAGGAAACCAGATATGATTTGGAACTGGAGTCAACACTCAAGTATTTTATTCAGAAGTTACACTGAGGTAGCTACAACCTAACCAAATAGTAGTAGAAGGCATCAGGCATTAAAACTGCTGACACTAATAAAGAAGTGTGGTCCACTGAAGTCAAAATTAACCGGTTTCTTCTTCCCACCTCCTCAGAGCAGACTAGCCACCTCAGCAGTGACCACCCTGTCAGACTAGCCACGTCAGCAGTCCAGTTGTCATCCTAGGCTATGAGGACTCTTACTTAACTCAGCAGTTCTGCAGCCTGAAACCCTTCTAGTGATAAGTCCAGGCCACCTCAAAGCCCTGACAAATTTTCTAACAGAACAAGAGCATTTTAATGATACTGAACAACTTCAGTAGTGAAACTGAGAGCCATCAGAATGACAATTAGGCTCAAGACAAAACAGAAAAAAATCCTGTTGTGATCATGTACTACTGTTCCATTTTCTTATATACAGTATTTCATATTCAGCTGTCTCAGTTACAGCCTGTAAGCTGTACTTTAGCTTTACTGATGCCCAAATTCTCAACATAATTTTTGACAATAAATTCATCACGATCTAAATAGCAAGCTATATCATAAATATACCAAAATCAACATGGCACATGATATTTCACAACTTTATTTGCTCAGGGTGGCCCACCACCAGATCATTATGTTCTCATTTACCCCAGAATTACTGCCACCTGACCCCAGGTTATATGATGACAGACAAATATAGAATCATGTACTGGCCCTTGGTTATACATAGGATCACTGCTGTTAAGAGGTAAATATGGTAGTTGCCTCACTAAAATAAGAAAAGTCGCAACACAATATGCACTAGAGCTGTGGTTCCCAACCTTTTTGATATGGTGACCCACAAGTCCAAATTTACTTTGTACAGTGACCCATCCAGGGCTGGTGCAAAGTTTTTTGCTGGTGTAGGCAAACAATGACCTTGGCTCCCATCTATTCCATCATTCACACAAAGGGTACAGCTACCGCCACGATAGTTCCCAAGGAAGTGTAAGTTCATCTCCTCCTCCTCTGCCAGCTGGGCTGGAGCTGGAGTTGTTGCCATACTAGTATGCTTTGATATGTTATGCTACATCATGATGGACTGCTATGTACAGAATGCTTTAGGCTACAGCCTGGACTCTTACATTGCAAGAAGGTGTTCTACCTAATACCAGGTACTAAATGTATTAGACAGAAAGTTAGCTTTTTTATTTCTTCGCTGCTAAGCAATGGAGACTGTACTGCATAGTGATACCCTTTTTAAAAACTGTTTAATAAACCTTTATATATTTAAAAGGTCTGCTTTATTTGTATGCATTCAACCTTGAGGACCCACAGGATTGGGTGCTACTCAGGTAAAAAGGAGTGGTGACCCAGGCTTGGGTTTCTGACACCTAGGGATCAGGCCTAAGGCCCCGACATCAGTCTAGATACCTTTAAACCACTAACCAGTTATGAAGGTAGAAAGCCAGCAGGGGAGTGAGGGCTACCCGTGTTTTGCAGAAAGTGCCACATGTATGATTATCAACCCATTGGGTGGAAATTGTGGATGTGTGCTCGCTGCATAGAACTCGTGGCAGTCAGGGAGCAGTTTCATTCCCTTATGGCTAGGGTTGCCAATGTGCAGAAGCTGAGGCAGAGAGAGAGGTTTGGGGAAGAGACTTTCAGGGACTTACCAGAACTGTCCTGCTCATGTGCTGACAGCTTTTCTGCTGTTGTGGAGAGTAAGAGTCCCAAGGTCAGAGGGCGTCAGTCTGAGGAGGAGGGATGTGATTCTTTAGAAGGGACCCTTTCTTCAGGTAATGGACTGATATCCTCTCATACCAAGGATACCTGAGGGGGGGGAGGGGGCTTCTGGTACTGGGATATTCAATCATTAGGAATAGAGAGAGTGGGGTCTGTGACAGGCGTTTTTGTTAGCCCCAACGCCATTATGGGGCTTTGCTATGGACTGCTTGCTGTTCCCACATGGTCTGTGTACTTGCTAGACTGTAAAATGGATGCCAAAGGAGAAGCCCATAGAAAAGGGAAAAAGCTGTCTTTTTACTCTGAGGGACTCCATTGCATACCTGCCGCATGTCACATACACGGATTAAGGGCCATACAGCAGACAAAGGACTTTTCCTCTGCCAGTCATTTGCATGAAGGGATTAAATGCCTTCCCCACCCAAGCCATACACTTGAACAATAGGAGAGCCATCAGCTACCTGGAGAAACCATCTGCCTGCCAGCCAGCTTCCTCTGTCCAGCCCCCAGGTATCCAACGGACAGTGTAGCCAATAAGATTTGAAATTGACACTGACACAGACAGCTGGGAGGGTCAGTAGGTGTACACCGCCTGGCCTTCCACGCCCAGCACCCAAGACGCTATAATAACGCGATCTCTGGGTTAGCTCTAGTTCCTTGCCTTGTGCTGCTTCTCCTGGCCCTGCTACCACGACCTCTGTCTGTCTGCTTTATCCTCTTAAGCCCCCATCCTGTACCCGAACCCTTGCCTCGCTTCGTTCCAGTCGGCCGCTGGAATTATACACGTGTGTTGTTAGCTGGTCTAGACCACGTGTCCCTTCTTCCATCCTTCCTACCCTACCTAACCCCACTTGCTGGAAGATTTAGGAGCCACGTCTTGGAGGTAAATATCGCCCTCTTCAAACCAACGATAACCTGCTCATGCAACTGTGCTTTGTCTATCTGTGATTCTTAGACCTTGAATGTGTGTGTGTATGATTTGCTACTGTTGAGTGAATTGTGTATTTAAGTAAACTGAAATATTATTCTGAGTCCTGTCTCTCGCCTCTTCACTGGGAAGTTTCCGCGGCAGCCCATTCCTCGTAGACATAGACCAAAAGATCCCGAAATTAATTATACCTGTGGCGAAGTGCTCCACCCCTAGAGAGCATTTCGCCCAACATTTTGAACACATGGTGTGACCCACCTGTATGGTGCGAAGGTTGCAGACATCACACACTATCTAGCTAGGTTGACGGATAGTGCCGGAGAGAAGCCAGCAGTCATGGTGCACGTTGGCACCAATGACATTGGGAAATGTAGTCATGTGGTCCTGGAGGAAAAAATTAGGTTACTTGGCAGAAAGTTAAAGGCCAGAACCTCAAAGGTAGCATAGTGTGTACGGTTCTGGTCACCATATTTCAAAAAGGACATTGCAGAGCTGGAAAAAGTACATAGGAGGCAACCAAGATGATTAGAGGGTTGGATCATGTTCCCTATGAAGAAAGACTGAAGAGTCTGGGACTTTTCAGTTTAGCAAGGAGACAACTAAGGAGGTGGGACGAGATAGAGGTTTATAAAATTATGCATGGAGTGGAGAGAATTAACAAAGAGAACTTTTTCTCCCTCTCCTAAAATAATAGAACTCAAGGGCATCCAATGAATCTGATGGGCAGTAGGTTCAGAATGGACAAAAGGAAACATTACTTTACACAGAGAGTGATTAAAATGTGGAATTTGCTGCCAGAGGATGTAGTGACAGTCACAGGAATAAACAGCTTTATAAAGGGGATTAGATAGATTCATGGAGGATAAGTATCAATGGCTACTAGCCATGGTGACTGATGGAAACCTCCACATTCAGAGGCACTAAACCTCTGAATCCCAAAGCCAGGAGGCTACATCAGGGGAAGGCTTCAGCCTCTATGCTGTGCTGCTGGCTTTCCAGGGGAACTGGTTGGCCACTGTGTGGCACAGGATGCTGGACTAGATGGACTATTGGTCTGATCCAGCAGGGCTTAGGTCCTTAGGCCAGGCTGCTTAAGAAGCAGCACCAAGACAGTGCCCATGTACTCACACACTTCTTTCTATCCTCCTCTGATTTTTCCATGCCACACTGAACTTGCCAATCTCCCCATCACCACCACCACCACCACTACCATGAAGTTACTAGTTGCCAGACAGGTTTTTTCCCCCTCATTATTGTCACAGAGAGAGATAGATAAGAATGTGAAAAACTGGCAAGAAGGAAAGAAAGAGAAAGATGCAAAGGGAAGAAGCCACCATTACGGAGGGCTGACCTGTGACCCACTTTCAGAGGCTTCGCAACCTACTTTTGGGTCCCAGCCCACAGGATGGGAAGCACAGCATTAGAGTACAGAGAATACTCTTCACTCAGTGAGATAGTTATTATAAAGAAAAAACAAATACTGTCAGGGGTTTCAGAGAACTTGTCAGGAGGAAGAAGTAAAGGGTGCAGTAGAAGGGAAATATTAGAGATTAAATCTGCATACCGTTCCAGCCATAAACGCAGTCTTCTACTTAACAAAGGAATATCAAGAGAAACCAGAGGTAACTCCATCAGTGCAGTGAAGGCCAAAGGAGAACAATCTACTGTTAAGTAATTAACAGAGTTTGACTTCAGACACTATTTATGGGTCCAAATTGCCTCTAGATAGCAGCCAATTCACCACTGCACTCTACACCACAGTCTACATTTTAGATTATGCTCCATAAAAGAGATCAAACAAGTATTCTTAAAGATATTCTATTTTAAGTACAAAATAGTAGGCATTCTGCTAGGACTAAACATACTGATGGCAGGAGACTTCATTTAGTACATTTCCTTAAGTTTCTACTTATTTATTATATCTGCTGTCCCAAATAGCCACAAAAAGAGTCATAGAAATGTTACAAGACAGCAGAACTTTTGGTAAGCTTAACTCACTAATAGCTAGGAAAGGAAACGTGGAAAAAAGAAAAAGCAGAGAAGTTAAACTTGTCTAAGTCATGAATGCTGCATGCTGCTTTTCACCAGAAACCTACTATAAGAAAAGCATTTAAATTGATAGCTGGCATCAAAGAACGGCCTGCGTTTGCAGTATCAGGCATTCACACTTGGGTCAGAGAAAAATGTTTGTAACATTATCTTCTAAAACAAACAACTATCATTTCTCTTTGGAATGTACATAACACATTTTATTCTTCCACATTTTAAAAAAGTATTCAATAAACATCAGAAATGTAAGAACGTAAATTCTAATCATATAATTTAACCCAATCACAACTGGCATTTGAAGGGCCACCATCAAAACTGCCAGGCTTAATTTTAGGTCTACCAGCTGCGTTAAGATGCGTGTGCCTGTGCCACCCCTAAGCTCTGCCTGTCTATTACTTTCAAACAGACAGGCTATCAACTTGAACAACAATCCTGCTGTCAGACAGACCCTGGTTTTAGGAAAACTCAGTACCCGGACTTTGTTATTTTAGAACTGGCCATTACAGCAATTTAAATTTTAACAGACATTCATTTGGAAATAGATGGGGCCTTTCAAGGAACAAAGGGGTCAACAAGTATAACTTCAAGTGTAGTTTGGCACATAGACAGATTATTTCATTCTTCTGGGTCTATACTTAAGCCAGCACAACCCAGCAAAGCTGTTTCTATATGTGTTGCAATGTGTTTTTCTTTGTCCCACTCGAAAACTCTAAAACCATTTCTAAAATTTACTTGTGGTTGTGCTGTAAAAAAAAATAAAACTGTGAGCACATATTTGAGGCTATAAAATATAACTAGTGACATCCATATATAACATCTGCCCAGTCAAGCATACTTTGCCACTCAGGGCATTACCTCTCTATTTAAGTTATACTGATCCCCTTTACTGCCTTCACACTCAGTCTCTCTTTAATACTATATCATTTGTAGGATATTAGACAGAAAGCATCAAGTGATCCTACAGTTTAATGTCAAGGTCACAGAAGGAAGAGAGTCAAAAAGTATACTTAATTGTCTCTAGTCTGTGATACTCTCTCCTAGCCCATTGCTCTTAAACTAGCCATTAAATAGATAACTTGAGATTAAAATATTAATCTCTATATTACACTACATTCAAACTGAAGTTTCAGATTCTTTGCTTAGAAAAGAAAATTAAATAAAAGTCACATCAACAATGAAACATTGATTAGCACCAGTTAAAGTGAAAAAGGAGAAGTATGCGATTTGGGGAGGAGGGAAATGGGGACACTAATGCAGTGTGATAAGATACAACCAGAGGTTGTTTTTCCCAGCAGCCTAATAACCCAAATTTAAGGATGTCACAAGCAGAGTACCAGACCTAGCAAGATGTGCCATACCAAATTGCCAGGAATAAAAATAACAAGCAACAAAAAACAGAGAGCTAAACATGATTCAACAAAGCGAGTTACAGATGTGTATTAAAGTTCAGAGGAGGGAGGGTGGCATTTGCTAATGGCTGAAAGTCAATTGCTACAAAGAAGTTTTGAAGCTAGTATTAGCATCATTTAATAGGTGTGGATTACAGTAAATAATGTTTCAGAGGATAACTGTTTTGTTAGAACACAGCTTTTGTTGTTGTTCAGTCGCACAGTCGAGTCCGACTCTTCGCGACCCCATGGACCAGACCATGCCAGGCCCTCCTGTCCTCCGCCGTCCGCTGAAGTTTGCTCACAGCAGAGGAACTATATTCCAGTAGCATTCTTAGAGACAGCAAGATTTTTAGGGTATAGGCTTTTGAGAGTTAAAGTTCTCTTTGACAGACAGAGTAAATAATGAACAAGGTGCTCAACACTATCAGGTGAACTAGCAGCAGAGCCAGGAACCAAATTAACTTTGATTATGACATATATAGATATCATGGAAAACCCTGTAATTTTTTTAAAACAATGGAACAAGACTGAATACTTCCTAGTTTTAAACATATAGGAGTTTGTTGTGATGCTCAGGTTGGAGTAGCAATGACCATGGCAGGCTTGTTCTCAGCACAAACTACAGCTTGTTATGACACCTGAATGCAATATCTTTGTTTAATTCTACAGACATGAGCAAACAACTGCTAGGGATATTGAAACTATTGAAACTTACACTTAAAATATCCTTGAAAGAATACGTACACCAACTGTACAAATCCACACCCACATAACCAAAAAGTTAGCTAACTTTTCTAGAAAACTAAAAAATCAAGCAATTATGCAGGGACACCTACATCATTTGAGGCAAATAATAGGCAAATAATGATTTCACTCTGATACGATTTTATTCTGATGTGTATTTGATAAAACTTTAGTGACTCATTAAGGTTGGCACATTCAAGTAAGTTGTGGAAGGAAAGCTAAATGTCTTGCAGGCAGTATTCACAATTACTGGTCAGAAGCAGCAGAACAAAGTTTGAGTCCAGTGGCACCTTTAAGACCAACAAAGTTTTATTCAAAGTGTTAGCTTTTGTGTGCAAAGTAGGTTTCTTCAGTGTGCTTTGCACACAAATCTTACATTTTATAAGAACTTTTTTGGTTTTAAAGGTGCCACTGGATTCAAACTTTGTTCTGCACTTTAGCGAAGTACTCTGTATATCCAGATGCTTCAAAGTCTATTAAAAATAATTCCCACAGCCAGGGCTTTTTTTGTAGAAAAAGCCCAGCAGGAACTCATTAGCAGGACCACACCCAACAGCAGAAACTCATTAGCATATTAGGCCACATCTCTGAGAGCACAGCTCATTAGCATATTAGGCCACACATCCCACGTTACCAGAAGTGTGGTCATCCAGCCAAACCCACCTTTTGCTTCTTATTCTGTTTACCTTGTTTGTTGTCAAAACCCAGGGCTTTTTTTGTAGCAGGAACTCCTTTGCAGGTTAGGCCACACATCCCTAATGTAGCCAGTCCTCATGAGTTTCTGCTGTTGGGTGTGGCCTGTTATGCTAATGAGTTCCTGCTGGGCGTGGCCAACTTGGGAGCCAGCTGGAACTCTGTTCCTGTGTGTTCCTGCCCAAAAATAGCCCTGCCCACAGCTAATATATGGTTCTGTCCATAGCTACAGTGCCAAATCTTGCCTCCATTATGTAATTTTATTTATTTATTTGGATTGTTTTATGCTGTCTCTAAAAAACCCTCCTTGAGCTTTTTATCCTTCACCCCACACTAACAGCCTAATGTCTGAACATTCTGCCACGCGTGTGTGTGTGTTTAGGGTACAGGTTGCAACAGTAGCATATTTACCTGCATAATATAGTTTCTTTCCATATGAATAGAGTCCTATAATATCTTCAGAATAAGTAAGTGTTTTTCAACAAGAAAAACTGTATCAGGAATGTTTAGTTGGCTTATGTGTAGAAAGTATATGCAACAGCTGCCAGAAAATCTGGAAGTAACCTAAATTGAGCACTCAGTTTTAATCTTATATTTTAAGGTTTCAAACAACTGATATTTTAAACTTCATGAAGGTGTCTGAACAAATGCAGAATGATATTTTTTAAAAAACAATTGCAACTATTCTAAAAAATCTCTTCCAAATTATATTTAACAAAGTATTCAACAGTTGCCAGCAGAATATTAACAATAAATAGTAGTACTGAGAAAATAATAAAATTCAGGTTTAAAACATTTCTATCCCTACACGGTAAAAGATTTCAGTTTAACAGATTTAAAACAACACATGTCCCAGGTGAAGAAATTGTAATACTATTTAACCTAAGCAATTCAAGGTCAGACATTGCTAAAACATTTTCATAATCTGACAAATTCACTAAACAAATTAAATACATCAAAAGGAAACTTAGCTTTATAAATACATGTCTCAGCATTCACTCTGGTTTCATATAATATTATAGTTCTCTTTCTTGCAAATAATGAAAGCATGTTGCCATGTTCCTGAACCTTCAATTAAAACAATGTATTTTAATAATCTAGCATCAGTAGAATCTACACAAAAATCAAGAAAATACAATCTACCAGTTTCAGCCTATACATTTGATTTTTCCATTCAATACAATTAACTGGGAGTAAAATTGGCCCCCAAGTCTGAGAGGGCTCAACTGTGCGACTGAACAACAGCAACACCAAAATTGGCCCCAGCATATATACACCACAATGTATTTAAAACAAAATTAAAGCAGGGAGAGAAACACTGCAGGGTAATTGACCTCATTAAGGTTGAGGAATACACAGAATACACTGCCCTTAAACTTTTCAAACTGAAGATTATGCCACAATTACTATATGGAACCTTTTGAAGCCCTTCTGGGTCTTGCTTTTTGCCATTAGAACGGGTTCAATCTAAATTTCTAAGGGCAGTATTACGGGTCCCGAACTCTGTCTCAAACTCCATGATTTGATTAGAAACAGAGATGGTGAAAATAACTGCCAGAATAATTCTCTCTTTAAAGCTTTGGTTATTGTTTTATTGTTTTTCTTACCCATGATTTTTGTAGTATTTATTTATTTATTAGACTTATACCCCTCCCACCCTGCATAGCAGGCTCAGGGCAGCTTCCAACAGACATAAATACAGTTAAAAACATACAATTATATAAAACACTGCATATAAAAATACAAAACAAACACAAAGTGGTGGCAATCAGAATTCACATTGGATGGTTCATTTATGGAGGTTTCGGCTTCCAGTTGTTCTAAGAAGACTATCTACTCAGGTTTCTTATGGCATCAGCCAGATGTTTAAACCCACGGGCCGGGTTCTATGACAGCGGCGGCCTCTAATTGAATGCCTGGCGGAAGAGCTCCATCTTGCAGGCCCTGCGAAACTGTAAAAGGTCTCGCAGGGCCCTGATCTCCTCTGGGAGCTCATTCCACCAGGTAGGGGCCGCCACTGAAAAGGCCCTGGCCCTAGTGGTATATTTATTTATATACTGGCTGTGGGCTGTTAATAAAATCTGACTGACTGACAGAATACACTGGAAACAACATTCATTATTTGGACCCCATTTTGAAGTCAGTTTGGCCCTTCTTTTGAATAAAAATTTCTAATATACCTATACTAATACACTCCAGAATACTAATACACTCCATAAATTTCTCTTATACACTTCAGTCTAGTTGAATTTTATCAACTTCAAAGCTCAGAACTATTTGTTGTTTTACTTTGGGATAAATATATGAAAAGGCATTATACTGACTTGACCTTTTAGGCACATGCTAAGTTCCATGAATTTTGAAGGAATCAAGATTATAACCCAATTACTTGGAACACAAAAGTTTTAACTACAGTAGCAATAATGTCCCAAATTACCCATATATTGATGGAGACTTTAAAGACTGCATGCACAATTTATCCAGTGATGCCACAGTCTAGTAGTGATAGTGAGATTATAACTGCTTTCATGGTAGGAAATTATAAAGTTACAAACACTGATTGATTCATATCTGAAGAAGTGTGTGCGCACATGAAAGCTTATACCATGAATAAAACTTTGTTGGTTTTAAAAGGTGCCACTGAGCTTGAATTTTGCCTATAACCAGTGAGTGATTCGTTGTCACATTGTACCTGCAGACATGACAGTCAGGTTGGGATATAGATAGCTTCAAGTCATCACAGTGTTTCCCTCTCTCTAAGCAGTGTGTTCAGTATTGTGGGAGCATGCAGAAAACATGGTTGGACTTATCCAATATACCTTTACATATATAGCTATTGGATCTATGTTAAAAACACACTTGAAGTGGCACTAGAAGTTACTGAGGAAACTCACATGTAATTTATACAAGAACATTTACAAACAGATAAACCAAAAAGAGTCTAAGTTTAGTAAATCTTCACATTCTGTTTTTTAATCCCATTATTGCAGTTTAACAATACAATTTTACAGATTTTTTTTCACGTCTCATGCTCAATTTATCCAGTGATGCCACAGTCTAGTAGTGATAGTGACATTATAATTGCTTCCATGGTAGCAAATTATAAAGTCACAAACACTGATTGATTCATTTCATGCTGCCACAATCAGAAAGGAAGGTCAGACATTTTCTTTAATTAAGATAAAGAATTATTTATAAGTTTGCAGAGATTCTTTTGTCTCATTTTCATTTCATGTGATTAAAAAAAAAAGCAACTTAGATTCCTTAGCATTTTCAGAATGCTGGAGAAAAACAAGAAAAATTTCAAGGTTATTTACGGGGCAAAACCAATCAGTTTCCGTTGAATTTAATAAGCTACTTCCACACATAATGCTACTATCGGTTACTACATCTGGTCCTGTTTATATAACATTTATTCACTGTAAAAATTTATTTTTACCTTCCAAGAGGTTTAAGTTATACTTACTGATAATACCAGCTTTTGATATTTCCTTTTCAGTTCTGCCAGGCTATCTGATGGCTCTGCATTCAGAATGCTATACCAGTCCTCTTTCGGTAACTCTCCAAAAGCCATTGCATGACTAGGTAATTATTTATAGCATCTATTTTAATGAGAAAGGCAACAAAATGATTTTTACAACATTTTAAAAGAATTAAAGAGATATTATGGTGGAACACATTGCTGAGAAATGGGACAATGGTGATACTCTTGAGGTCCAGAACTCAACAATGATGATCCAGATCTTTCCCCCCCAGTTGCAGCATAGTTTCCAGAATTCATTCCTCTAAACATTTTCTCCCTGTATATTTCCCAGTACTCATGGGAAGCAGTGACATGGCACCCAATTTTATAGCTTGTTTTTTGCATTCATTGAAATCATAACATCTCATCTCACTTCAAAACATTTTTTTAAAATATTTTATTTATGTTATTTACAGTCCGTCTTTCTCATTGGGACTCAAGGTGGATTATATAGAATAAATCAATACAATCAACACAATGGGACATCCAAAAGACAATGCAATAGGCATATGACTTGCAGACATCTGGAAAACCAACCATTTGCAGAGTACTTACATTGTCATCAGTGAATATATGAGAATAAATAGGTTAAAACTGATTCCAAAGCACATAGTAATGAGCAGGGCTCTTTTTGTAGCAGGAACTCTTTGCATATTAGGCGACACACCCCTGTATGAAAAGATCTGTAAGCTCTTGGAGGATTGGCTACATTAGAGGGTGTGTCGCCTAATATGCAAAGGAGTTCCTGCTACAAAAAGAGCCTGGACTAATGAGGATAATGCTTCCAAATCAATTGAGAACAGTACAGACTGATTCATCAGACCCAATACATGAAACCTGGAATTCGCATTGTCTGAGTTTTCAGCCCTGGACCCAGCCTGGTAGAACTCTCTTCCTAGTGGGATCCAGGCCTGATATGTTCCAACGGGCATATGGTTGAAAACAGCAAGAGTTAGTGAGATGAGTGGCCTGATGGGTTCTCCTCCCCCTTTTTTAATTTCCCCATCCCCCTTTGGTTGAGAACGTTCCCATGGGTGGAATACGATGCTACACTAGCCACCCAGTTGCTTGCAGAAAAGATATGTGAAGCTGGAATCTGGTTGTATTGTATGTATTATATTTATTGTATACTTTTATTATGAACTGTTTGAGACATGCTGTGTGCTGCCCTGAGAAAAGTTTTGGGATATGGGTGGGACAGAAATTAAATTTATGTATAAATGTATAAAACAGAAAATATTTCTCCCCAACATCCCCTTCATTATAATTTTTAAGACATTATAAAATACAATGGTCCTTACTTCTGTTGGGGTACTTTTATATTCTACATTTTAAATTTCTGATTTCATAACTGATCTATTTTGCAACTACATTATTGATTTCATCATTTCTGCATATTTAATACAACATATTTTGCCATTTCTGCATACTCACTATAAAGGTTCCCTTACTCGAAAGCCAGTCGAATCTGACTCTAGGGTTGCGGTGCTCATCTCCGTTTCAAAGCCGAAGAGTCAGCGCTGTCTGAAGACGTTTCCGTGGTCATGTGGCCGGCATGACTAAACACCAAGGTGCACGGAACGCTGTTACCTTCCCACCGAAGTGGTACCTATTTATCTACTTGCAATTTCTTGCTTTCGAACTGCTAGGTTGGCAGGAGCTGGAACTAGAGACAGGAGCTTACCCCGTCATGCGGCACTCAGGTCTCGAACTGCTGAACTACTGACCTTCCACAGCCTGCAGTTCAGCGTCTTAACCACTTGAGCCACCGCAGCTCCTATACTCACTATAGCTTTTAATAAATCAAACTACAAAGGAAAGTTTATTATATATCTCATAATAAGAAAATTGAAGACATTTATGCTCAAAATCCACTTCCTTATACATTTATATTCAAAACCTCATTCTGCTTCTGCATTGCAATACATTTATATGCTATTTTTAAACTTTCTCATTCTGAATTTATCTCCTGTTTGCATAATACACACTCCATCTCCCCTCAAATTTTGTAATTGATCTGTTTCTCAAAGAGGTTATTAATTCCACCATCACTGCATAGTCTACAAGTTTATTTTCCCATTCTTCTACGTTTGAACAGAGGTCTAATTCTCATTTTGCTGCATAGACAATTCTAGACCCTGTCACCATGCATTTAAATATCTCTTCCAACATTTTTGGTTATTTCTTAGGCAGTATACGTAATACCATATTCTTAGCTTCCATTAGGGAATTTAAATTTTAATATGTTCTGCATTTTTCCATGTATTTCCTTCCAATATCTTTTTGCTTTTTTACAAGTCCACCACATATGGTAAAAGATTCCATCTATGTCCTGATATTTCTAACATTTTCCTTTGTTGTTTTTGTCTACTTTGTCAATATCCTTTGGGGTTATATCTATATATCTAATAGCCAAGGACCCATTATGCATGCAGATACTTATTTCTGGTGATTGGGGGCACATGGAGGCTCGACAGAAATTCCTGCACATTTGGGGCACTCCCCAGGTGTGCAGAAAAATCTGACATGTTTAAAAATATATATGGGGGATATTTAAATCCCCCCAAAAGTAAAACGATGTTCTCTACGCATGTGCAGAGAATGTACTTACTGATCCACCCAAGGGAAGCCATGCTGCTGCCTGCTACACTGCTATGACTGCTGAGAAGAGCCGTTGGTGCTGCGAAGACACATCGGGCACAGACCATCCTGGGGGAGAATCCTTGGTGGCCCGGTGACCAGGAGCCAGACAGGGCTCCCTGCCATTGCCACTGTGTATGGGGGAGAAGCTTCGGCGGGACGGCTGGCTGGCCCAGGTGGGAAGGGAAGAATGGGGGAGGGTAGCAGCAATGGCAGTGCCAGGAGTTGCCCAGGCTGCATCCAGGATCTGTTGGGGGGGGAGAGGCTGCTGGGTGGAAGGATCGGGGAGGGTAGCAGCAGCTGAGGGACTGGAGATTGCCCAGGCTGCATGCAGGATCTGTTGGGGTGGGGAAGAGGCTGCTGGCTGGCTCGGGTGGGAAGGGAAGGATGGGGGAGGGTAGCAGCAGCAACGGGGCCAGAAGCTGCATAGGCTGCATCCAGGATTTGTTGGGGGTAGAGGCTGCTGGCTCACCTGGGTGGGAAGGGAAGGATCAAGGAGTTCCAGGGGGCTTAATTCCTTCCTCTCTCCCCATCTATTTGCTTTCCCCCCTTTCTTTCCATTTCTTTCTTTCTTACTTTCTTTCTTTTATTCATTCATTCAGTTCTTTTCCATTTCTTTCAATTTCTTTCTTTCCCTTTCTTTCTTTCACTACAGGGGCTTGGCATGCGCCACTGTATGTTCTAGAGGCTGGATAGGCAAGTGTGGTGGGAAGTTCCAGGACAATCTTTTGAAGCTGGGAGTTGTCCCTTATTGCTGAGTCTAGCCTCAAATTTCAGGAATAGAAGAGGTGTTTTGTATATTTGTAAACTGAAACTCAAGGGTCCCCTCTTGTACCATCTAAAAAACATTTTGTTCCCATTTTCTTTTAAAGCCTAGCTGGCTGTAAACTTATTTTCTTTTTCCCATAACCGTTCCCATTAATGCATAGGTATCTGCTCTCTAAAATTGTGCATCCATTTAATGATACATTTTTCACTTGTTCTTCCTCTGTTTCTAATTGAAGTAACAACTTATATATCTATCGTAGTAAATGATCTTTTTGTTTTATATTCAACTGTTCGAATTCAGTCACCTCTCTCAGAGCTTTACTTTCCATGTTGATAATCTTCTTTAGTCTTGAAAATGATTGATAATATAGAAACCATTGAATGTTGATTCCTTTATCTCTAATATCTTTCCAGGACTTAATTTTTCCCATGAGCATTTACCATATTGTTGTACATTAAAAAAACAACACTTTTATTTCTTGTATTCTTATCATGATAAGCTTCTACTGGAGATATGAGGAGAGAATGTGGAGGGCTCAATAAATTTCATTGTGTAAACCATATTCTCAAAAGTCCATCTCTAATTATATGACTCCTTTCTTTGGTTACAATCATTTTAATTAATTTCTTAATCCATAAGTAATTGTGTAAGCCTTCATTTAGGTCTGCTGATTCAAGTTTACTGTTCTTTGTCTTGGGTTTTTAATCCAATCTACAATCCAAACCAAGTCTGCCGCTTGGTAATATAATTTATATTTGGAACTGCTAACTCTCCTCTCTTTTCCTCATCTTGTAGTATTTTAAAGCTTATTCTTGGTTTCTTGCCATTCCAAATAAATTCGTTTATCTGTCTTTGCCACTCCATCAATATTCTTTTTCTATATGTATAGGTAGCATTTGGAATTAAAAAAATTAGTTTTGACAGTACATTAATTTTGATTGCAGAAATTCTTTCCAGTCACAAGATGCTTATTTTTTAAAAAAAATCTGAATAAATCTGTTTGTATCAATTTCCAAGTTTTAAAAAACATTACAGTTCTGCCCAGTCACATTTATTCCCAGATATTTAATGGGATCGGTGGCTACTGTACATTCTATACTCTTTATAGTATCATCTTCTTGTTGTTGCATTAAGAATTTCGTTATCATTTTTCTCTTCTTCCTGTTGATTTTGTATCCTGAGGAGGATATAAATTCTTCAATATATTCCACTATGTACTGTAACAATTTCTGGGGATCCAAGACTGTTAGAATCACACCATCTGCATAGCTTTTCATTTTAAATTCTACATCATCTACTTTTATTCCTTTGATCCTTGTATCTAGTCTGATCTTTGTAACTAAAGTTTCTATCGCTATGATAAATGGTAGGGGTGACGGACATCCCTGGCATCTTCCCTTTTTATGGAAATTGCTTCTATTAATTTTCCATTTATTAAAATATTTTCTTGTTTAGCTGAGTATATATCTCATATCCAGTTCCAGAATTCAGGACCCATATTTTGAAGTATATTCAGTAGAAAAGGCCATGTTACATTACCTAATGCTTTCTCTGTATCCAGAAATAAAAACGCTTCTCCAGGAATGAAATCAGAAGAGCAAGTAAATCAAAGGTAAAACAAACAACTGAAGAAAAACAGTCTCCCACAGAAAAAGTATTTTTGCTATGTATCAAAGGAATCACTGATCAGATGGGAAAACTTATGAAAAAACAACCTACAAACAGTATTCAGACCCACCAGAAAAATACAACAGATGCTACGATCGGCAAAAGACAGAAGAGACCCCCTCGCTTCTGCAGGAGTATACCGCATACCATGCAGTTGTGGACAGGTTTACATCAGGACCACACAGCATAGCATTCAGACAAGAATAAAAGAACATGAAAGATACTGCAGACTTGGCCAAACCGAAAAATCAGCAGTGGCTGAACATAGCCTAACTCAAACAGGACACAGTATTTTGTTCCAAGACACTGAAGGGCTGGACAACACATCCAATTACTATGTCAGATTACACAGGGAAGCCATTGAAATTCATAAACATAAACACATTTTCAACAGGAAAGAAGAGAGTTTAGAAATAAATAGGGCATGATTTCCTATCCTGAAAAACACGATTTGATAATAGCACTACAGATAAGATTAGAATTTCAACAGCCAATCCACATGCAAAAGAACCTCCTCGGGAAACAGGAAACAATCCATATGCAAAAGAACCTCATCAGGAAACAGCCAATCCATCTACAAAAGAATCTCCTCAGGAAAGCTCCGCCATTAGCATGTTTCACAGCTTGGGGAACTCCTACATGTTAATGACTCAGCCCTACCTCACCTTCCTGAGTAGATCTAAATTACCTGCCTACCATTTTTCTTCTCACCTTGACACAGAGAGTACTCTGTCTTTCTGTGTTATACCTCTGAAGATGCCAGTCACAACTACTGGCGAAACGTCAGGTCCTACAATGCCAAGACCATGGCCAGACAATCCGGAAAATCTACAACAGCTAATGAACTCCAGCTGTAAAAGCCTTTGACAACTTCTTTAAAATGTTAGTAATAAATTGCTGCCAGCCCATTCGGGCCTGGTGCTTTGTCCTTTTTCATATTTTTTATTGCCTGGGAGATTTCTTGAATTATTATTTGGTTTAAAATTTTTCTGTGTTCTGGCATAAACTTTGTGGTCAGGATGTCTTTTAGATATTCTCTTATTCCTGTTTCTGCATATGTAATTTGATCTCCTTTCTTTACACATGTTACTACTCTTTTTTCTTTCCTCTTCCTAAGACAGTACGCCAAGTATCTGCCAGGTCTGTTCACATGTTGAAAATCCCTTTGTTTTAGATTTTTTTTCCTGTACCTCTTCCATTTCTAACATGTCTAATTGGTTTTTTAATTGTCTGACCTGTGACAGTGTATCTTTCTTGAAGGGTGGGGTTTTTTTGTGTGTGTGCTCTTGCTCCAGTCTCTGGATTTCTTCTACTAATATCTCTTTTCCTCTAATAAAGCTTTGCTTGCTTCCCAAATTGTAGCTGAGGACATTCCTTCTGTATTATTTTTTTTTAATCCTTCCAGATCTTTTTTTCACACTTACTACCTCTTCTTGTAGTAGAAGAGCATCATTTAATCTCCATCTTCCTCTTGATTTTCTGTTCCATTGATAAACTACTTCTACAGGATTATGATCTGCAAATATCTTTGGCTAAATCTCTGCTTTGTCTAGATCTATTGTTAAACTTTTTGATATCCAACACATATCTATTCTTGAATGTGTTTGATGTCTATCTGAAAAGAATGTAACAGCTCTACCCTTTGTCTGAGTTTGTCTGAGTTTTGTACTCAGTGAAAGCTATGAAGTATTGCAACCTCTGAGTAGTAAACACAATCCCTCCTCCCCCACTCATGAGATTCATTGACTTATGTTTCTTGACTGCATGGCAACCTATTTTGGAAACCGTGGGGACTCTGAAAAGCAAATTGAGTTGTGCTGCTCAAAGTGGGGGAAAACTCACTACTCAAGCTATTAGGAATATCTAAATCAGCTTTTTGGATCCAAGCCATTGAGCTTTCCCCTCTTGTTTTTCTTTCGTTCTGTCTGTCTTTCTTTTCTTTTTCCTTTTTGCTAAAAACCCTTGATGGGATAAACTCTGTGAAGTAATAAGTCCACTGAATTCAACATTAATTGTTTCCTGATAAGTATGTTTTGAACTGCAGTTTTGGCAAACTTGCTACATATTCTACTATGGAACAATTTTTCAGTTTCACAAATGAGAACAAAAAACTGGAAAAGGACTGTCTTCCAATCTACTATCCCCAGGAAAATAGTTCTCTTGATGCCTCCTCTCAGTACAAGCACATAATGTAATCAATGTCAGGCAATGGCTAACACCTCATTACATTAATGAACAGCAGAAAAAGAGAAAGCCTTTGTAATGTGCTGACACAATAATGACAGCTTCTCATTAACCAGACACCAGGGGAAAATCAGGGCCAAGGAGACAATGATCCAAGGAACATGGGGAAGAAAGAAAGGGAGGAACTTCATGGCACTCACAGAAGCCCCTTGCTCAACCTGACACAAGCCCTCTGAACCGGTATAGAAATACAGGCTCATGAAATGCACCAAAGAATAGGGAAATGTTTCAGAAATGCTTGGTAAACCATTAGTAATGCTTTGAAAATATATCCAAATCTTTTCAGAAAACTCAAATACAAGGTAAAGTTTCTATATACTTGGGAATGCAGACATGAGCCAAAATAAATAACCCCAACAGTCTACTAAGCACTGAGCAGGTCCAGAATGCTTCGACTGTTGAAGACAAGTAAGTCCCGGGTAAAAGGTTATTAAAAAAAAAAAAAAGAGGGAGATGGCAAAATTGGCTTGCTTAAGGCTCCTGAGAGGTGGCAGAATCCTGGAGAGGAAGATTTGAGAGGGTGCAGTGGGACTTCCACCCCCCCGCCCCCATCTCACTATTCTTCATGATTGTTTCCTCTAACAGTAAAGTGGCTAGCCTCAAGCCAACATCCTACAGGGCAGCAAAATGCTGCCATTCATATCCTTCCTGGCATGCAGAGACAGACAGACTGACAGAGATTTTAAAGGGACAGAAAGGGGAGGACTGAGATCAGTGCATGTGTACTGACCTTATGCTGCCATGGTCCAAAGGCGAATCACAGCCCCAATTCCTCAGCTTGGTGGTTGTTTGCTTTCCCACAGTTTAGGCTCTAATTAAGTGGGTAAGTTTAGAATAAGGGGTTGTGTGTAGGGTTGCCAGGTCCTGCCTCCTCCCCAGTGGGGGACTTCGGGAAGCTTTCATGGAGGGGGCACGGACATCCCCAACATGAAGACATCACTCAAAAGTGATGTCATCACATTGGGGATGCGCCCGAATCCCAAGGGGCAAATTTGCTGCTTGGAATTCAGGCGTCTGTCCCCCCTCCAAAAGCATTTAAAAGCCCACATGCCTGAATCCCAAGTGGCAAATTCACCACTTGGAGTGCAGGCATGCAGCTGGCGGCTACCCCTCCCTTCTCTCCTGCCATATTTAAAGGGCCCTCCAGCTGATTAGGGGGCCAAGTGCTCCTGCTGATCAGCTGGAGGCCCTTTAAATCTGGTAGAAGGGGAGGGAGCGGGGTGGCTACAGGTGGAGGTGGCCAGCAGTGGACAGGAGCCCCTGAAATCCATAGCTGAGTGCCAGTCTGCCAGATGTATATTGGCTTGGATTCAGAGCGGAACATTTCTCTTCCATGACAGCCTGAAATACATCCCTAAATCCTGTTCTGAAGGGAGAGGGGTCTCCCATGGATAGGAATTGGAAAGAGGAGGTGGGAAAATCATGCTCCATAGGTGGGAACACTGATCTAGATCCAAGCCTATCTACTTTGGCTTCCAAATCTCTTGAACAAGTCAATCACCAAAGGCTCCTAAGTAAACATGGCAACTATAGGACAACATATGCATAGGAGATGTACAGTTGGATCAGACCAGGGATCAATTTACTCCAGCCTCCTGTTTCACACAGTGGCCAATCAGTTGCCAATCAGTTGCCCTGAAGGGTGAAGAAACAGGACGCAAAGACCAAGACATTCTCATAATGTTGCCCCACAGCACTGATGTGTTCACTTGCCTCCAAACATGATCAGAACAGACACAACATTGCAAATGAGGTTGTATCACGGATCTATACAACAACATTAAAATACTGGCAGTTCTGTTTTTAGTCCCTTTCCTAATTTTGGCTTCATTTAGTCCCCATCCCCCCACCATGAGGATCCTAAGCTGTTTGCATCCTCCTCCTCTTCCCCATTTTGTCCTCAAAACAACTCTGTAATATAGGCTGAAAGTGTGGGAGTGGCCCAAGATCACCCAGCAAGCATCCATGGAAGAGTGGGGATTTGAACCTGGGCCTCCCAGATCCTAGTATGACCCTAAAACCACTCAAACCACTACACCAAGCTGGCTCTATCTCCAGCATGGAGTTCGCCTTTTTCACCACTGTCACACACTGAGTTGACGTGCCTCAAGCTATCCACTAGGACACCAGAATCTCTTTTCTTCTCAGTCAGTACCAGTTCTGTTCCTATCATAATATATTTAGAGTTTATCAGTACTTATTTAAAGAATGGGTTCTCTCGTGGTTAATCAATAGGAAGAAGACTTCCAGATCTCACAACGGAAGTGCAACACACACCAAGATCCTCCAGTAATCTGTATTAGGATCAGTGCCATTTAATTTGTGTATACATGATCTGGAATTGGGGACAAGTTATGAAAAGGACCAAATTTCCAGATGAGACCAAATTATTCAGAGTACTGAAAACCAAAAAGGATCCTGAAGAGCTCCAAGAGAATCTTTCCAAACCGGATGAGTCAGCAACTGTAAGAGGTTAACAGCACATTCCAGTGAGGGAGGCATGAAAGAGTACAGGGAACCAACAAGGCTCTCTCCAAGAAGCACTGACAGAGTGCCCAGGAGCAGGGAAAAGGGCAAACCCAAGGTGGTGGCAGGAGTTAGTTGGGTCCCTAAGCCACTGCAACCCAGGACCACCACCACCCCAACTGGGAAACCTGATGGTTCAATTTCAAAGATTGTACATGAACCGAGGCACTGACCCAACAATACTACACCTCACACCCAAGGCTAGCAGTATATGCATACAGGGGTGGCCTGAGCCAGGGCCACCTGATATTACACCCCATGTCATGCAAGGGGGCATACTTCCAGGGAAGTGTACCCAGAAGAGCTGCTTATGATGGGTAGACAGGGACCCTGGCAGCCCTGTATTGGGCTTTTAGCACACTTTCTTGCCTCAGTGCCCTTACCCTCAAGTGGTAGGGGGACCAGGTATGACTGTGGTTTGAGGTGCCTGACAGCTGCCCTACTGTGCTGTGTGGATCAGCGGCAAAACAACCATGAGACTTCTTGCAGGATTGGAGCCCAGTGCAGCAGCTGAGGGAGCAGTTACAGAGCACTCTCTCACAAGATCGGTAAGCACCATTTGGATGGCCACCACATGTGCCTGATGGTTTTCACTGGCAACTGGAGCCCGCCCCCAGGGGGGTGGAACTGGAGACCCAGCCAGGGCTCCACAGGCGTGGCTTCTGTTCTATTTGTCGTCATGCACATGTTCCCATGGAGCATCTGTGCAGGTGGTGATTCAACAGGGAGACCTGGGAGCATGACCAGTCATTTCCTGCCATTCTGCTCAGTCACTAGTTCCAGCCTGGTTCCCACACTTCCCCACATCACTACTGGCATCTGATAAGCCATGCAGCTTGGTGGTGAAGGTGACCCAGGGTGGCTGTAAGGGAGCTGCCACCATGAATGAAGCATACAGGAATTGTGGAGTGGTGCTGCTGACAACATGGGGGCCCATCAGCTGGGCTATCCTGCTTCCCCCTTTTGCAGTCTGCAGCGGCAAAGTGTTGGCTTTGAGGCTTTTGCCTTCCACTGGCCTTCTACCATGTGGGTATTGAATCAGGAGCCCTGGCCATGCTATCCCAGTGGCTTTCCGCTGAGCTATGCCTGCTTATGTAATGGTCTCTTTCTGGCTCCATGTTGCTGGAATTTATTTCAGAGCTGCAAGGGAATGCCTAATTCCTTCTGGCATGCCTCCTTTGGACCTGCCCTCTTGGCCCAGAAGTTAAGAAGCTAGCCTTGGGGGGTGGGGAGGGCTGTGGGTTTGAGTCTGGCCTTTTTTTTAAATTTCTTTTTCAGGGGAAGGGTGTGTGTGGCTTGGGGCAGGGATGCTTGGATGTGGGTACATAACATAAGAACATAAGAAGGGCCCTACTGGATCACACCAACAGTCCAGCATTCTGTGTCACACAGTGGCCAACCAATTCTTCTGGAAGGCCAACAACACAGCATTGAGTCTGAGGTCTTCCCCCCGATGCTGTCTTCTTACTCTGGGATTCAGAGGATTACTGCCTCTGAGCGCTGACCTGGATAGCCCAGGCTAGGCCGATCTTGTCAGAACTCAGAAGCCAAGCGGGGTCAGCCCTGGCTAGTATTTGGATGGGCAGCCTTCAAGGCATACCAGGGGTATGATGCTGAGGCAGTCAATGGCAAACCACCTCTGAAATATTTTTTGCCTTAAAACAAGTCTAGCTTACCACCTAGTGGTACATCATGCTAAAAGAACTAGAACTTCTGGCTGCGAGATAAACTTAGGATCTCCTGGCTATACTACACATACTGTCAGATGATGATGATGATGATTAGTGCCTCTGAATCTGGAGGTTCCCCTCAGTCACCATGGCTCATAGCCACTGATATCCTCCATGAATCTATCTAATCCCCTTTTAAAGCTGTTTATTGCTGTGGCCTTTAGCAGCGAATGCTACATTTTAATCACTCTCTGTGTAAAGTAGTATTTCCTTTTGTCCATCCTGAAGTTACTGCCCATCAGCTTCATTTGATGCCCTCAAGATGTAATATTTTGGAAGAAGGAGAAAAAGTTCTCTTTGTCAACTCTTTCCATCCCATGCATAATTTTATAAACCTCTGTCATGCCCCCCTTTAGTCATCAATTTTCTAAACTGAAAAGTCCCAAACTCTTCAGCCTTTCTTCATAGGGAAAGGTGCTCTAACCCTCTAATCATCTTGGTTGCCCCCCTCTGCACTTTTTGCAGCTCTGCTATGTCCTATTTGAGATATGGTGACCAGAACTGTATACAGTATTTCAAATGAGGCAGCACCATAGATCTATACAGAGGTATTGCAATATTGGCCATTTTATTCTCCATCCATTACATAGAGTTTGCCTTTTTCAGTGCTGCGGCACACTCGGTAGTCCTTTTGCTGCCAATCAGGCCCTTGCTGGGGAAGGCGTGAGCATCCTGTCTGCTGTATGGCTGCCCTTCATGTATGAGCGGGGGTTGGTGGGGGGATTGCTCAGGCCACGTGCCTCGTTCAGGTTGTGCTGTTGCTGGGTCTTTCCCTGTCTGCTGGTTCTCCATCTCGGGGGGCGGGGGGGGCATCAAGAAGCACTGGCTGGATTGATGGGCTGTGATTGGCTGTGCCTGTGTCTGCCACTCACTTGGGGATCATTGGCTGCTGTTGTTTGATTGGTGGCTGTTGCTTGGTAGGGACTCAAACATGCTTGCTGTGCCATCTGTGCCTTGTAGAGTGATGCATGTTGTTATTTTACCCTGCAGAATGTCCATAGAGAATGAACTTACAGTGCTGTTTTTGTGTCAGCAGCTGGCTGCCATCACTGCAGCAGCCCTCAGGATTGGCCTGCCTTTATAAGTTAGTGTGACATGATGTACACTGGCACCAAAAAATCCTAGCTTCACACATATGCTAATATGATCCAAAATGGTGGTGAATGAACATATCTTCAGCTCATGACAGACAGCTCAATGAACACGTCAACTCAGAGTGTGGCAACGGGGAAAACTGACAAACTCTGCGGAATGGGTTATCAGCAAAGAAACTGAAAATACAAGGGAGTATCACAACACCCTTATACAGTAAGATGTACCCATCTAAGGTGTGGCCGCATTTGGAATAATGCATACAGTTCCAGTCACCTCATCTCTTCGCAGAATTAGAAACGGTACAGAAAAAGACAAGATCAGGTGGCAGAGGCACCTTCTGTATGAGAAACAGCTACAGTTTCTGGCTTTTCAATTTTAAAAGGAGGCATATGTTAATACATAAAATGATGCACAATTCAGATATAGTGAAGAACATCCCCCCCCCCGCCCTTCTATAACACTATAATTGCAAGTGCCAAAACTGGGTTACTGGATAATCAAACCTAATCTAGGGCCGAGGACAGACTGGCAATTTGCCCCGGTAGCCAGTCGCGGCAAAAAACCCCGGAGTAAACGATACCGGGTTTTCCCGTCCACACAGCGGGGGCCTCTGCCGGAAGATACGGGACGGAGGCGCGCGGGAGCGTTCAGACTGCCGCACCAGAGGCGTGCTATATTTGCCGTTTCCCCATTAATTCGGCTGTGGGTGTATGTACGCATGAGCGCATTTTGCCGATTTTTTTTTTTTTGCCCTGCAACGCCGGCACCGCATTGGGCGGTGGAGCGGAGCGCGGCCAATCACACCGCTACTGCCTCATGCCCAACGCGGGTTGCTCCCGGCTTTTCGGCTGCCCGTTCAGACTCCCCGGAAGCGGAGAAACGCGCGACAAATGCAGGCTTTCAAGATTTGCACCGGCTTTTATCAGGTGTTTTTTTAATCCGGCAGTGAAGCGTGAGAGCACTGGTAGGCTACGGGTGGGGGACGCCAGGCAGATGTGCCTGTGTGAACATTCCATTTAATCCAATATTGAGTCGTTGTCAGCCCGGGTCCCATCCTGCGGCAAATTGCCAGTCTGTCCTCGGCCTAGGACTAATCTGTCACCTCCATGCTTGAGAGAGATGGATGGCAGGGTCTCAATTAATTATTCTCAGCATTCTACAATTAAGGATACATCAATCTCCAATTTTTACATATATATTTCTTTCACTGTTTCCCCCCAGAATTGAACTCAAACAAATGGTAACCATATACCATGGAGGGGCCACCATGGACTGATTTGGGTGACCTTAGTGGTTCAGTTGCTATGTGAACTTTAAGGGAGCTATGAAGCTGTTGTGAATGGCTGTGTGAGTGTGTATGATTATTGTTGTAGATTACTGAGAGGGTTGTAGATCACCGAGAGGATTGCAGTTTAATTTTGTTGTACTATGTACAATGGCAATAAAGTATATTATTATTATTATTATTATTATTATTATTATTATTATTATTATTATTATAAATGAAGCTTGTTATTCCTGTTTGATCCTTGAATCTGTTAAAAATTTTCATTATGCTGTATGATAGCTTACTGCTCACCCTCTACCTACATGTATGGACTGGTAATTTCCTCCCCCCCCCCTTTCTCTGTCTTGACTGTAATTGGCCCTTCCTGGTAATTAAGCCCCCCTTCCTACACGTAATGGCTGAGGAAATTCTGTTTCACGGTATTTGAAGAAGTGTGCTTGCACACAAAAGCTTATACTTTGAATAAAATTTGTTGGTCTTAAAGATGCCACTGGAATCAAACTTTGTTAATCTGTAACTAGACATTCATGAAAGAAATCTGAACATTTTGAATGTATACTTGTAGAGCAATGCTTTGCTTGTACAAAAGAGAGCTCTGTTTTGATACTGTTAATTATAAATCATTGACAATGCAACTGCAGATCGCTGCTGGGATTGTTTTACTTGGTACTACTAGGAAGGTCCTACAAGGTGATGATGGTTATTTGTTATACCCCCTGTGATCTTTGCTGAAATAGAGTGCTATCTTGCCTCATTTCTTTTCAACATGTTGAGAATATTTGTGGAGTTTTGTGCAATAAACGTGACACCAAGCTATTACTTTCCCATCAAATACTTCCTCAACATCTGGTTTTGATTGGTGAAACTACTGAAGCTGAACACAACAAGACCTTTAATGATAATCATCAGCTCCAGCATCCATGGATTGGAGGTGGTGGTCAGGAACACCCATCAAAGAGCAGCAAGAAGGCTAAGATTCCTTTTCTTTGATAGATATTTGAATTGCCCTAACCTGGAGAAGACCCTGATGCTGCAAGTGACTGAGGCAACAGAAGAAGGGGACAGCAAAGGATGAGATGGTTAGACAGTGTTATCAATGTAACAAACATGAAACTGAGCAAACTCCAGAGGATGATGGAAGGCAGGAGGGCCTGGCGTGATGTGATCCATGGGGTTGCAAAGAGTTGGACTCAACTGTACAACTGAACAATAACAACAAACCTGGATGGCCAAGACTAGCCCTGTCTCATCAGATCTGAGAAGCTAAGCAGGGTCAGTCCTGGTTAGTATTTGGATGGGAGAACACCAAGGAATCCCAGGATCACTTAGTAGAGGCAGATAATGGCAAATCACTTCTGTTATCTTTTGTCTCTTGCCTTGAAAACCCTATGGGGTTACCATGTTAACTGAGACTTGACAGCATTTTACACACATAAAGATTTGAATGTGGTTTATCATATCTCAGTAACCTTAAGATGAGAGTAATATAATACCTTTTGTGGAACCAGCACTGATGATTATTCTGAAACTTTAAAGAGTCCGGTAGCCTGCCCCCCAAACTGGTGAGGAACCAGTTGCACTACCACTCCAGTTTCCCAAACAAATCAAAGATTTAATTTCTAAAGCTCATAGTTCTTTTTTGGTTTAAATTAATTTTTATTGAAAAATCCACCATACCCATACAACAATATCCTACCAAACTATATCTTCTATCCATATTCACGTACTACACACAGAGAAAAATCCAAATTATATCCATTACTACAAATCTCCTTAGGTTTTAAAATTCAATAATTCCTTATAATATATGGAGACAATTTCTTTATCTTGCTAAAATTTAACAACAGAAGACCAAATTACTTGAAATTTTTTACAATAAACTTCGAAATTCTGAATAGTCTATTTTACCCAGTAGAATAATCTATTTTACCCAGTAGAATAATCTATTTTACCCAGTAGAATAATCTATTTTACCCAGTATAAAGTGATCCCAAAAAGAGTCATACCAATTTCGTATTGAAGGCCCTTTCTTCCATTAGCAATCTCTAACCTCGCAATTGCCAACAGAGTTGTTATTATAACCAGCTTGATTTTACCTACTTGTTCTGTTAAGCCAATTTCTAAAAGAATATTTTCTGGATTTTTGGGGATCTGTTGACCAAGTATTATCTCAATTTGAAGTAATACTTTATTCCAAAACCTTTGAATAAAGGTACACAACCAAAAACAATGCATGAAATCTCCCAATGAACCACATCCTTTCCAATATTTTTTGAAAACTTAGCTATTCTCATTGGAGTTAAATAGCTTCTATGTAAAATCTTAAATGAATTAAAATAAATTGTTGAAGTCTTGGAGTTAAAACTTGGGGCCTTCCAGGATTTTTCAAAATCATCCTTAGTGATTCTGCCATCACAATCCGCTATCCATGCAAATAGAGTTCTTTTGCAAAGACAATAATAATTTATATATTTTAGATAGAAGACCTTTCTGACTTCTCTCTCTTTGCTTGAAAAGTAATTCTAGAGAGGTTAGAAGTATTTCCCAATTTCTCATTATACCTAACGATTCTAAAATATGTCTAATTTGATAATAATTTAACCAAGATATTTTTTCATGCAAAACCGCCTCTATCTGTAGTTTGGAAAGAATTTGGCCATTCGATATAAAGTCCACCGACCTAGTGAAACCTTTAGAATACCGAAATCTAAAAGGAGAATTACCTTGAGCTGGGGGGAACCATCCTTGATTGGTATATCTAGAGATTAAAGGTAAAAGGTCATTTCTATATTTATCCCAGATTTTCAAAGAGACATTTAGAAATTGATTTTTTTAATTAAAGGCGTTCTATTTATATGTACATTCCAAAAAGTTTCTAAGATGGTTCTCACAAAAGGTTTCTTCAACATGTTGCCAGCTTGTTTGATTTTCTGGCTTTGCCATAATTACTCTAAAGAGTGTCAAAATCGTAGCTTCATAATAGAGCTGGAGATTTGGAAAATTTAGACCTCTCTGTGTTTTAGAACTAGAGATCACTTTATAGGACCAGAAAATTTTTTATCAATGAGGACTGCCATTTAGATATCAATTTACTAGGAATAGGTATAGGCACAGCTCGAAATAAAAACAGATATTTGGGTAGAATAAAACTCTTAATTATTTGTAATCTATCAGTTTGTGAAAATCTTAGTTTATGTAAATATTTTAATTGACTTTTGATTTCTTTATAAAGGGCTTCAAAGTTAACATGGATCAAATCATTAAGGTCAAGTTTGTCTGGAATTTGAATCCCAAAATATCTTCATATGACTTTCTTCCAAGAAAACAGAAACTGGGAACCTAGTTGGTCTTTTGTTTCTCTAAGGATGTTAATAGGAATCATGAAAGACTCATTTACATTAATCTTCAGGCCAGAGAAAGCATAAAATTGAGCCCATAGTTCTAAAGCCTTGAGTTCACGAGAAACTCCGAAGTTCTTACTGACTGTAATTTCTAGGGCTAAGTTAAAGTGTCTCTAGCCACACAATCTGCACAGCAAAAATAAAATGGAAGAGAAGAGATCAAGATTAGGATATAAATTAAATAAATAAAGAAACAACATACCCAGAATGATATACATAGAAAGGCAAAGGCTGTCCCATAATAGAGAAATATTTTGGATTTCCCCAAGTCTTGAGCATCTTTTGGAACTGTACTACACAGTAAGGACTGAATAGGTTAGAAATTATTTTTACTCTCTGGCACGTTTAATTAACCACTATATCAACTCGATATAGTTCAACGCAATATCAACAATTCACAACCCCTACTAGATTATGACAGTTCTCTTTCTCAAGTACTGGGAGGCAGGCCTTTTCTTGCACAGAGACCCCAATCTCAAACAACTCCTCACCCACAATAATACAACATCTAACTTGAACATGGACACTGGTACCAGAGCTTGTAATTATGCCAACTTTGCTGCCACATACACCCAGACAACACAATCACTTGACCTAACAACATCAACTACACCATCTCAGACTCATTTACTTGCTCATCTTCCAACATTGTATATGCCACTAAATGCCAACAATGCCCTTAGATTCTCTACATAGGGCAGACAGGTCAAACCCTATTCCAAAGGATAAATGGACACAAATCTGACATCAAGAATCATAGGACTGAGAAACCTGCAGGGGAACACTTCAGCCTTCCAGGACATTCAATGGGTGACCTCAAAGTAGCTGTTTTATTGCAAAGGAATTTCAGGAACAGACTAGAAAGGAAAATTGCTGAGTTACAAGTTATTCCAACACTCAGAACAATGGAACCCCAAGGTCTTAACATGGATATTAGTTTTTTATCTCACTACATATGCTAACCTCATTCAGTTCTCACATAAGTGCTATACATCCTCTTTGTTTTATTTCTTATTTGGAATAGTAGATCGTAATGTAATGCAATGAATAGTAGAATGTAATGTAATTTGGAATGTATTTCTCTGATCTGGGGACAGAGGAGATATATTGCAAAGCCAGTCACGTACCTCAAAGAAGAGGATGCTGTCAGATCACCTCTGCACTTGAGAGGACACATATGGAGCATAATGGCAGTTACTCAGTTAATTATTCTCAGCATTCCACAATTAAGAAGGGTACATCTGCCTATCAGTCTCCAATTTTGATATATTTATTTCCTTCACTATGTTTTCCCTGGAATTATACCCAAACAAAAGGTAACCATATAACCTAAACTTGTTCTTCCTGTTTGGTCCTTGAATCCATTAAATATCTTCATTATGTTGTATGCTAATTTGCTGCTTACCCTTTATCTATATGTATGGACTGGTAACTTCCATTTCATTGTATCTGAAGAAGTGTGCATGCACATGAAAGCTTATACCTTGAATAAAACTTTGTTGGTCTTAAAGGTGCCACTGGACTTAAACTTTGTTCTACTTTATCTTTAACATGTTTGTTCTATATCAGAGTGGTATATGGAGATGTTGGACGGAAAATGTTCCAAAATGGAAAAATTTCCAATGCTTAGTTATTTTGTGGAAAAATTTCAATTTCTAAAGATTCATTGTCTCAAAAAATAAACAACAATGAATGGATGTCACTGCCAACAGAATGTTAGGCACACTCATCAATTTCAAAGTTAAAATGTATGTTTTTCTGGTGATGATCCCCTAGGAATTGTAAGAGGGAGTACATGCATCATTTATTGAATTGTTAAAGGGGGAAGATTTAAATAAACCTGCAAACATATGACAATACAAATTTTTAAAAAGCAAGGTATGAATTCACTTGATTGGCTGTACAGGTCAAATTAAATCTAAAGCTAAAATTCTTATTTATACATCTTCTCTCGGGTGGTGGAAGTATTATTCAATGGAATTGTGAGAACACTTTCCTGGGAGTAGGCTCCACTGAATAGACTTAATTAGACCTGTTTAGGATTGTTCTCATTGCAATCACCAATTTGATATGGAATCTGGAAGTGATACTAAAGGGTGTAACAGTGAAATTGATAACACTCCATTGACCTCCATGGAACAGAGTTAAATTCTGTTGAAATAGATTAATGGTCCATCACATCCACAGCATATTATGGACAGTACTTTCAGTATGCTAAAACTGGTATGTCAACATTTTCCAGTGCCTTAAGGTGGTCTTAAATATAATTAATGTAACAAATTATACTGTCTTTTAAAATTTACTAGTATTATTGCATTAAAAATAATTTCTACACAAATGTGTTTGGATATAATATCTCATCCACACTTGTTTTATTGTTCCCCTAAACAAATGATTCTGTTACAGTAGTTGTTTCAACTGGAACATAAAATTAAAACAGGGTACATTTTGTACACCAAGTAGCTATCAAAATAAACATACTAAATCAAATAGTGCTGTATTGTGGCATCAGAAAAATTTGCAAACTGAGTTTTTTCTAGCAAAACCACATCACTGGTGGCCTGTAATGGCTAGTGTGTATGACAGAGAGACTCAAGCTCCAGTCTCCACTTTCTCATAATGCTCACTGGGTATCTTGGGCTTACAGCAACAGTCACAACACAAAATCTGAAGTGCTCGTATTGGCATCACATTCCTAATAAGAAGGTGGTGCATACCCACCACATTGGGCCTCCTTTTTTAGGGCTCTCCCAAAACAAACACTATTACCACACAGAAGAACCATTCAACAGATTTTAAAACTAAGCACTCTTGGTTCAAAAGAAACAGGGAGTGGGAGGAGAAAGAATATCTCTTGCTTTCTGGCTGAAGTTGTAAGTGGATACACCATTAAGACAACTGACAATAGTTCAAGATGGGTAGCGGCATTTGTCTGTAGCAGTAGAAAAGAGTAAGAGTCCAGTAGCACCTTTAAGACATACAATCTTTAAGACTAACAAAATTTGTGGTAGGATATGAGATTAGAAAGAGAGAGTGCTGAATTGCAAGTGCATCCACCTGGACTGAATCAAGACCAAGGTTTTCAGTCTCATTACCAATGCTGATTTCTCCATGCCTACTACCTCTCTGCATATCACACCTTATCCAATCACACCTTCTATTGACATTTGCCCACTAATGTCATTTGGATTGGAAATCACTCCAATTTCCAATATATAGGACAGATGAACTCACATTCTAGCTCTATCTGAAGAAGTGAGCAGTGATGCCAAAAGCTCCTACCCTACCACAAATTTTATTAATCTTTAAGGTCCTACTGGACTCTTTTCTACTACAGCTGACAATATAATAATTAGATAAAAGTATGTTCCACTTAATACTGGGAAGAAACAAAACTCTGACAAGGCAGTCTGGAGATCTTACCGAGTCCCTGAGGATGAGGCATGACTTCAGGGGCATATTGGCCCCCTTACTTTACCTGGGGAAATCTTGGTGGGCTACTGACACGGTGGGACCCAGAGCATGAGCACGAGGAGTCCCAAGCATAAAGAAGAGCATGATTAATACAGTGCCAGCTTCACCCTACCATTCTTTTCCCAAAATTAGCCGGCAGGTGGAATAAAGAGTACATAAGAACATTAAAAAGAACCCTGCTGGATTAAACCAATGGTCCATCTAATCCAGGGATAGCCAAACTGTGGCTCAAGACCCACATGCGACTCTTTCACATATATTGTGCAGCTCCCGGCAGGGCGGCTGGGGAAGTGAAAGGGAGGAAGTGTTCCCATCCCTGGGTAGGCTTGATATAGGGGGGAGCAAAGAAAGAAAGCAACTTTATGTGTCCTCAAAGCCCCCCCCTGTCTGGCTTGCAGAAGGCATTTGTCTCTTTAATCCCTTCTCCAAGTCAAGCCAGCTGGTGTGGGAGTGGGGCAGGGTTGAAGGACACATTTAAAGTTAAAGTTGCTTTCTTTCCACCTCTCCCCCCACCTATTTGCTTTGTTTTGCTCTCTCTCTCTTCCCCCATCTATTTGCTTTCTTTCCACCTTTCTTTCTCTTCCTTCCTTCCTTCTTTTCTCTCTCATTCCTTCCTCCCCCTCCCCATCTATTTGCTTTCTTTGTTTCTCTCTCTCTCCCCACCTCTTTCATACTTTCTTTCCACCTCTCTCTCCTTCTCTCTCTCTTAGACAAACAAATATCATTGGACAAATAAATACCATCAACATCTGTTTTTACCCCTTTTGTTTCTATTTCTGGCAGTCTCATTTAAAGTTAATAAAAAACAAATTTGCATATTTTTCAGTAAAAACGTTTGTGTGATATTTGTTCCTATCTTGAGGCTCTCAAACATTTATTCTATGCGTGGCTCTTATACTAAGCAAGTTTGGCCACCCCTGATCCAACATCCTATCTCACACAACCACCGACCAGTTCTTCAATAACTGAAGTTCGCTAAGCTACCATAATGGCCCCCATATCTCACAAAATGACACTAGCACAACATATGCAACCTCAAGAAGGAGTAGGGCCTCCCTATAGCCGTTTCATTCAAAACACCGGTTTTTTGACCGATCTTGGTAGATGACGGGCCCGAGAGCAGAACACACCGGGAACTGGAGAGGACCGCCCAGCCCCAGTACAATCAAGTAAACCAGCCCCGAATCCAATCTTACCTTCGGAGCAACAACACTCCTTGAATCGCGCAAAACCTTCACGACACACTCACCGTAAGACACTAGAAGAGGAGTCAATCACTATAATAGGCGCTGAGAGTTTGTCAGTCCGCACACCAAATAGTCCTCCGACGAGGAAACATACGAAAAGGCTCCAATAAATGCTCCTCGTTGTCAGAAACGTTCCGACAGAGGGCTTTGTTTCCTACCCGGCTGAATGGAGTGAAACTCACACAGGAAAAGGTGTGTGTGGGGGGGAAGCCCGGCTAGTGAGAGACGCCGTCACCATGGCGACCCACTGGCGTTTAGTTCAAGCGGCATTGCCGGGACACGTCGTTAAATGAACGTTTCGATTCATCTTTTCTTCTTCACTACGAGTCAGTTCTTTGTCCCTGGGGAAACCGAGAAGTCCCCCCGCCGCCTCTTTACACCCAAGAGCCTCAGCGTAACCTCTTCTGGGAAGGCACGCCGCTTGTCTCTTCTGTCCGCCTAGCAGCCTTGTGTAAGCAGTCAACTTCTCGCCCAGACGCGCTAAATCTTTGCCGTATTCATAGATTCAGGTGGGTAGCCGTGTTGGTCTGAAGCAATAGAACAAAGTTTGTGTCCAGTGGCACTTTTAAGATCAACAAAGTTTAATTCTGGGTATAAGCTTAAACTTCGTTGGTCTTAAAGGAGCCCCTGGAGTGAAACTTTGTTCTTTTGCCATATTCAATTTTCCTCTCCAAATCAAGAACTCCAGTCAAAATTTGGTGAGGGAGAGTGAGTGATCCACATTGTTGAGTCAGGCTTTGGGAATTGTCTTAAATTCTTTGTCACCACTCTGGAGGAAAGAAAGGCAGGGGAGACAATAACATGATAATTCCAGAGGAGTGAGAAGTGCTCAATCAAGTAAGGTAGGGGAAATGTTTTTCTTTTGCTTGGATTAATTTGTCAGTATAACACTTTACTAGTATTTCTTTTTATATTACGTTGTTTGCAAAGGCTTTGACCCTGTTGTTGTTATGGTTACCCTCACAGCAACCATATCAGGGATGTCTCTAATATTCATGATGGGGAGGTGTTTCTGGAAGGCACTGACTGCAGCGAAACTGCTGTGTACTGGACCCACCTGTGCTACTGTGCCAGAAGTACTGGAATTCAGCATCATAGTGAGATCAGTTTCACTTCCAGTTATGTTTGGAGCCAACTGGGTCATTTTTTAATCAAAGCAATCTTGCCAGCTGAATCTTTTCTGTGTCTTTTTTGGCTCTTTCCATTTTGCATGGAAAGAATGTTTCCGTTGCTAAACAAGCATTCCTGAAGAGACATGTCTCTTTGACTCAAAAAATGTCTTGCATCATTATATGAGGCATGTATAGAGTATGTCTTGCAGCTGTTTTGTGCCCCGGAAGTTTAATTCCTTCTTGCTGTACTCCTGAAAATTTTACATTGACTTGACACATTCACTCAGTAGGCCCGATACAGTTACAAATTCATCCAGTTAAGTTCCTAAACTGCCAGATCTATCATTCATGAGGGCCTGCACAGCCCTTACCATGTTCTAGAGGCACTTATCTGGGTTTCTGGTTCCCCAAATCTACCCTCATGAGTTGGGGACTGTTGCACTGGCTTACAGTCATTCAGCAAGCTTCCATGGCAGAGCGGAGAGTCGAACCTGCCCCCCCAGGTCCTAGACTCATTGTAACCACTATACAATAATATGTGCACAGTATAAACTTGTTAGAATTTGATTCCAGCCTTGAGAGACCACCTTACACTCTTTTCCCCCATGGGCCAGCTGCTTAGCTTATTCTATTGTTCACAAGTGGAGACCCGCAAGAAACTTGCGGGATGGTTATCTCATTCGTCACACCTTTGCTTCCTCTGCTCACCCCCTACCTCTCTCACACTATTTTTCCCCTCTCCTTCCCTTTTCTTACTCTATTTCTGCTCCATGCATGTGATTTCCTCTCTCTTTCTGATCTGTCATCTTTCTCTTTGTTTTTCTGCCTCCCCACTTCATCACTCTTTCTCTCTCTTTCTGCCCCCCAACCCATCATTCTTTCTTTCTGCCCCCAGCCTCCTGGCTGCTTTCTGCCCCCAGCCTCTTTCCCAGCCTCCTGCCTGCTTCTTCCCCCACTCCGCAGAGCAGCAGCAACAGTGGTGGCAGTGCTCTCAGCCACCCACCTGCTTTCTCTCCCCCCCACAGCAGCAGTGGCAGCACTCTGGGAATTACAATGGATCTCCCAGCTACAGAGATCAATTCACCTTAGGGTTGTCAGCTCCAGGTTGGGAATTTCCTGGAGATTTGGGGGTGGAGCCTTAGGACAGTGAGGCTTGGGGAGGCAAGCAGCCTCATCAGGGTATGATGCCATAGACTCAACCCTCCAAAACAGCCATTTTATCCAGGGGAACTGATTTCTGTCTCCTGGACAACAGTTGTAATTCTGGGTGATCTCCAGTCCTCACCCAGAGGTTGGCAATGGTGGTTCTCATGGAAGAAATGGCTGGAGGGTGGAGTCTATGGCATTACACCAGTCCAAAGTTCCTCCCCTCCTTAAATCCCACCCTCTCCAGGCTTCACCCCTCAAATGTCCAGGGATTTCCCAACCTGGAGTTGGCAACCCTATTTCCTTCCCAACCAACAGCCAACCTACCTTTATCTGCCTCTCTGTCTCCTGTTTTCCATCTTTACCCCCCAGCCTCTACCTAGGAAAAATTACAGTCTTTCTCCACAGTGAGGGCCAAAGCAGCTTTCATTATTCCCTCCTCCTTTTTTTCTGCACAACAACCCTGTGAGGTTGGTTAGGCTGAAATATGTGACTGGTCCAAAATCACACAGTCACCTTCCACTGCAAGATGGGGATCTGAACCTGGGCCTTGCAGATCCTACTTTGAAGCTCTAACTGCTGCACCTCACTGGCTTTCATAGGGTGGCTGCTGACGAATGGTAGCAAGCAGCCGAGGCTAGGTGAGTCATGCAAATCAGGGGGGACCTGGCAAGCCTAGAATGCTGCCAGGCCTAGAGTGGCCAACCTGCAAATGTGCCCTGGAGACCCCCCCCAGAATTACAACTGGACTCTAGACAGCAGAGGTCTGTCTCCCTGCAGAAAATGGCTGCTTTGGAGGGTGGAAACTGTGGCATTATACCCAGCTGAGACCTCTCCCTTCCCAAACCCAGCCCTCCTCCTTAGAGTCCACCACAAAATCTCTAGAAATCCCCCAGCCTGGCCCTGGCAACTTTTGTGAGGCCTGGCCCCAAGGCTTCCTCCTCCCTCCCTCCCTCCCTCCCTCCAAGGCTGAAAGAGGCCTGGAAAGGACCCAGCCCCACCCCTTCCATCGACAGAGCCAGTTAGAAGCCTCTCCCTCCCCCTCCCCCCCCAACGTTCTAATCTCTCACCGTTGCTGCCTGGAGTTAGGTCCCTGCAGAGGCCATTTCAAAAGGCTTTTTGGGGAATTCAAGAGTTCCTGAAGGGATTTCTTCACTTTTGGGATTTTTCTACAAACCCAGGAAGTCTACTGACTATGCAGGAAAAGCTGTTGGGGGAGAGTGAGGCCCCTGTTGGTGGGAATAGGTATCCGCACTTTTTGGCTATTAGAATAAGGATATAGGAAAGGCTGAAGAAGGGAAGACAATAGCCATTGTGTAGACAAGGAACTTCCTTGGTACTCTCTCCTGGGGAAGAAAAGGGTCTTTCTGTGTCACACATGTACACACACTGACCCCTGGGATTTGAGAATGTTTTGGGTCATCCAGTCAAGGCCACAAAGAATTAACCCCTCTAATGTTGGCAGGCCTACCTAAAAACAGAGCATCCAAACGTACTTGGAGTTATGCACAAAGCTTTGCTAGATACACACTTCCAACAGTGGGTCCCAGGCCCCAGTCATATTTGTTGTAGGACAAAATGTATGCATTTGCTTGGCTCTGTGCTTTAGCTCTATTTATTTAGTTACTGTCAATATGCAGCCAATTTATGGCAACCCTGTAGGTTTTTCAAAACAAGAGACATTCAGAGGTGCTCTGCCATTGCCTGCCTCTGCATTGTGACCCTGGTATTCCTTGTCTCCCATCCAAATGCTAGCCAGGGCCAACCCTGCTTATCTTCAGAGATCTGAGGAGATGAGGCTTACCTGGGCTATCCAGGTCAGGACACCCAGAACGTATTGTAAGTCTAACTACTACAAGCTTAAAATGAAGTGATGTGGAAGAATGCACTCATGTTCAGAACTGGGCTCTGCAAAGCAAAGTGTTATTCTGCAAATGCACTCCCAGAAAATAGCTACCTTTTTTATCATGGACTTTCTTGTACACAGAAGTCTTCTCCATGTATAGCTGAAATGGGAGAGATAATCACTGTTTTTTGTAGATTTTGTCAATTTCTCTAAAAAGGTAATAGCCTGGATTCACATTGATTTAGAAATTGAAGATTTGGATCCTGCAAAACATTTTTATAGATGGAAGAGTTTCTGACCACAGAACATGACTTTCTTTCCTCTCCCTCCTTCTCAGGCTTCCCAAGGACTTACCGTAATTGGGTGGGGGATGGATACATCTTGGCAGGACCATTCCCGGGGGGGGGAGATGCGGCACACGATGCCATCGCTAGGAAGTGACACCAGGCGATGCTCTGGCAATGGGGCTGGAAACTTGATGGTACCATCGAGTTTCCAGACCCATTGCCAGAACGTCGCCTGGTGTCACTTCCTGGCAACGACATTGTGTGGCGTGGGTGTTTCAGGGAGGAATGTTCCGGGCGGGGACTTTGTGTCCCCCACCAAATTATGGTAAGTACTTGGCAATCCTACTCCTTCTACAGCCCACTATGAGGCTGTGGGAATGTGAGTGGCCCTAAGGTCACACATCAAGTTGGGATTCAAATCCTAGTATCCCACATCCTAAACTTGGTAAAATTAATTTTAGTTGATGCAATATAATTTAAGTACCATAAGCTGCTCAAAACTATATTATTAATTTATTCAATACAAATAAGATGTTTGTTCTTGACTTAAGAATTACTGTCAATTAAAATACTGAAACTTTTAAATTTAAAATGGCTGAATCATTTTTTTGAGCTTAGTCAGGGCTTTTTTTGTAGAAAAAGCCCAGCAGGAACTCATTACATCAGGGGTCCTCAAATTTTTTAAACAGGGGGCCAGTTCACTGTCCCTCAGACCGTTGGAGGGCCGCCGCGTTCACCCCTCCCCCCACCAGCCTGCTCGCCCAGCCGCCGCGTTCGCCCCCTCCCCCACGACCAGCCTGCTCGCCCCGCCGCCGCATTCGCCCCCTCCCCCACGACCAGCCTGCTCGCCCCGCCGCCGCGTTCACCCCCTCCCGCCCACGACCAGCCTGCTCGCCCCGCCGCCGTGTTCGCCCCCTCCCCCACCAGCCTGCTCGCCCCGCTGCCGTGTTCGCCCCCTCCCCCCACCAGCCTGCTCGCCCCGCCGCCGTGTTCGCCCCCTCCCCCCACCAGCCTGCTCGCCCCGCTGCCGCGTTGGCTCCCTCCCCCCACCAGCCTGCTCGCCCTGCCGCCGCGTTCGCTCCCTCCCCCACCAGCCTGCTCGCCCCGCCGCCGCGTTCGCCCCTCCTCCATGACCAGCCTGCTCACCCCTCCTCCTCCTCAGCTCCTGGGCGCTCTTGCCGCCCAGGGCTGCTGGAGGAAGAAAGAGGCCGCGGGGGGCGGCTTTGAGGGGGCGGGGGTGACAATTTGCCGCCCTAAGAGCCCGCCGCCCTAGTGAGCGAGCGGGCAGTGCCTCTCCCAATGGGGCTACTCGGGAGGAGGAGCCCGGCAGGCGGGCGGGGGCGCTGCTGCTGCGCTCCCCAAGGAGGAGGCGGCTCCGGGCGGGGGGGGCGGGCATAAACACTTGGCGGGCTGCATAAATGTCCTCGGCGGGCCACATGTGGCCCGCGGGCCGTAGTTTGAGGACCCTTGCATTACATAATAGGCCACACCAAACAGCAGAAACTCATTAGCATATTAGGCCACACCTCCGACAGTGCAACTCATTAGCATATTAGGCCACACTCCCATGTTACCAGAAATGTGGTCATCCAGCCAAACCTACCTTTTGCTTCTTATTCTGTTTACCTTGTTTGTTGTCAAAACCCAGGGCTTTTTTTGTAGCAGGAACTCCTTTACATGTTAGTCCACATACCCGTAATGTAGCCAATCCTAATGAGTTTCTGCTATTGGGTGTGGCCTGTTATGCTAATGAGTTCCTGCTGGGCGTGGCCAACGCAGGATCCAGCTGGAACTCCATTCCTGTGCGTTCCTGCTCAAAAATAGCCCTGAGTTTAGAAATTATAATAGTTATAATATACTATGATGTGATTTATCAGTAGTCTACTTCGTGCATTTTTAAATGTTTCCTATGAGTAGTTGTTAAAGTTGTTACAGCAGGTGCATAACCATAACATATCATTGCTCCTTGGGTGTTTTTAGTTTTTGGCATTTTTTAGTCAGTGGCTATAAATGCAACTGAATGCAAAGTTACTCTATTTTAAGCCCACTGATTTCTATAGGCTTGCAGTGGAGTAGCATGGAATTGCACTGACTTGCCACTTCCATATTCCTGCAGCTACTAATAGTGCTAAATAAATGTTTAGTAGCAGCAGCAGTTATTGACTCAGCCTTGACTTTGAATCAGGGTGGGGAGCCCCAATGCATTTACCTGATAAACTGTAGTCCAGTGGGATGAAAGAGAAAGAAGAGTGGAACGAGGCCTCAGGAAATGAGGAGACTTACTTATATGTTATTTGTTTAGTACCAGGGTATAACTATCCTAATATAATCAAGTTACTTGAAACAGTGTATGTTTGGTAAATTCATTAAAAATAGCATCTAGGGAATTATTTAGGGAGATACAGTATTGTTTAAAATACACTGCAGGACACATTCAGTACAGTCTTTTGTAGCTCATTAGCAATTTCTTTAATGAGTTTCTTTTTTAGTGATAGATAGTTAAAATAACAGACAAGTGACAGATTGTTTGTCTTTAATGATTTCCCTATTTCAGGCCCATTACAAAGCAATTAGAAATCTGACAGCATTTTCACTCTGCATTACTGATTATCTAAAGTGATGAGAAACTAGAGGTGATGAATATTAATTGTATATTTTCATATGATTATCATAAATTATTACCTTGTCTAATATGCTGCAGGTGAATAAAGAGCAAAAGGAGGAAATTCAGTCAGATATGATAATTTGAAAGATAGTATGATTTGGTTTATGCCATTGTCAACAGTGCCAATTTATCTGTGTCTTTTTCCCATTAAAATAACCACTTTTTAACCTGAATTCAAGATGCTGTTTTAATCAGATGTTAAAACATTCTAGCGCTAGGCTATTATTAGTTTATTGTTTTATTAATAATTGTTTTAAGCATTCTTCTAGTGAAATATAAATAAAGTTGATAGTGTAGCATACATAGCATGAAATATTGGCCAAAAATATAATTTTCTGTTGGTAAATACATCCCCACAATTTTGAAATAATTTGTGAGGATACATTATGATTTCAACATTTTCAGTTATGAAATGATATTAGTAATAAATTCAAAATTATAATATGATTTATATACTAACATTTATAGTTTATATAATAATTATAATTCAGAGGGAATCATTTCAGACTAAGCATAGTGCATTTTAATGGCTTACTTGCTAAAGAAAAGTAGCTTAGAACATCATTCTGCCCTCCTTCATTTTATCTTCACAACAGCCCTGTGAGGTAGGCTATGCTGAGAATGAATGACTGGCCCAAGATCCATGTGGATTCAAACTTGTGTTTCCCAGATCCTAGTTCAATTACTACACCACTTTGTCTCTTGTTTGGTGTAGTGGTTAAGTGTGTGGACTCTAATCCTGGAGAACCAGGTTTAAGAACATAAGAAAAGCCAATGTTGGATCAGGCCAATGGCCTATCCAGTCCAACACTCTGTCACACAGTGGCCAAAAATACCAGGTGACATCAGGAGATCCAGCAGTGGGGCCAGAACACTAGAAGCCCTCCCACTGTTGCCTTCCCTAGCACCAAGAATACAGAGCATCACTTGCCCCAGCTTGAGAATTCCTATCTATGGCTAATATCCACTGATGGATTTCTGCTCCATATGCTTATCTAATTCTCTTTTGAAGCTGTCCATGCTTGTAGCCGCCGCCACCTCCACCAACTCCTGATTCCCCACTCCTCCACTTGTAGCTACTGGATGACCTTGGGCAAGCCATAGTTCTGTCAGAGCTGTTCTCTCAAGGACAGTTCTGGAAAGAGCTCTCTCAGCCTCACCTACCTCACAGGGTGTCTGTTGTGGGGAGGGGAAGGGAAAGGAGTTTGTAAGCCACTTTGAGACTCCGAGTTAAGGGTGGGGTATAAATCCAATCTCCTCCTCCTCCTCCTCTTCTTCTGTAATGCACTCTTGCTATGTGTAAAGATTGAGGAGAATACTTTTAAAATCTTACATCAGTGATACTGAACACCAGAACAGTATGCAGAATAACATTTATTTTAAATCTTTTAAAAGTTAGTTATCTCATTTAAAAACTACTAGTTATAATTTACTATCTGGGCCCGATAAGTTTCTTATGATATGTAAAAGGTATTTTGGCAAATATTAGCTATTAATACATAAAGAGTATATTGGTGATCATAATTATTTTATTATTGTGTCTTTACAACTGTTCTGAAAGAGATTGTCACTGCTCTTAATCAAATTGGTTTGAATGAAATGTTCAGAAGTCTTGTCAGATAATGCATAAATTGCTTGTTTAACCTCCAGACAGTTACTGCTTTTAAATCAGGTTCTAATTGTTCATGTTGAGTTATAAAAATATTGTCTGGCATTCCTTTTATATGTTCACTCGGCTTTCTTAAGAGCTATAGAGCTGGGCTCATACAGTTCGCTGAGCTAATAAAGGTTTATTGTTGCAGCTAAGGATACTAGCCTCCAGGTAGGACCTGGGGATCCCCCAGAATTACAGCTCATTTCTGGACTACAGAGATCAGTTCCTCCGGACAAAATGGATGCCGTGGATTGTGGACTCTATGGCACTGTACCCCACTGAGGCCCCTGTCCTCCCCAGATTCACCCCTAAACCTCCAGGAGTTTCCCAGTCTGGATCTGGCAACTGTACTCCTTCATCCCGTGCCAGTGGCAGCCCTAGTTGCAACAGTGTACAAAGGCTACACAACTACTGTTATGTGATATGTTGGTAAGATTGCCAGCTCTGTCTTGAGAAATTCCTGGAGATGGTGGCTTGGGAAGGCAAGTTTGGGGATGGAGCTCAGCGGGGGTGTGATGCCACAGAGAGCCTTCTGTCCAAAGCTGCCAGGACAGCTTCAGTTTCCCAAAGAGCAAGGAAGCTACATTTGTAACATTTTCATCTTGGCAAGAAATATAGGATGGGTGATGTAAAATATAGGATGGGTGATGTAAAAGAGAACTCCAGGCCCCACTTGGAGGTTGTTAACTCTATATGTTGGTCTGTAGTTGTATTGTTTACTGGCAATATACTGTCTTGCGCAAAGGACTGTGGCCCAGGAAAAGTGTGTGTGATGTTTTTCCAGTAATCAGTGATAACTAGGAATCCACGTGCATGGCTATAATAAAGGACATGCATGAACATGTTGTGGTGGGTAGGCGATTGTCCTAGTGTATTTAAACATAACTGTATGAGATTTAAGCAAGGGATGTATCCTAGAAGAGAAGCCACTATAGCAAAGGTTGCCTAGTGTCAAAAGTATATAATTTTACAGAAGAGGCAGGAAAACTAACAGTTGCCCTTTTCTAACATTCTGCTTTTCATGAAAAGTGGGGCTTCTAGCCCCTTCAATCTCACAGGGGAAACATGTCTATCAGAGTTTGAATACAGGTTTCTTGTCTTCTTCCACAAAACTAGAAATGCCAGGGCAGCTTCAGTTTCCCAAAGGCAAAGAGCAACATTTGTAACATTTTCATCTTGGCAAGACATATAGGATGGGTGATGTAAAACAGAAAAAAAGCAATGATCTTGGACTACTGGCAAACAAAAGTCTCTGGAGAAACATACAGTTACATGTTTGTATGAAAGGCAAGCAGAATATCCTAGGGAAGAGAAGCTACAGAACCATTTGTAGCAGCATAGTCTCAGCAAGCATTAACCCTTCCACTTAGTTTTGTTATTCTATTTGCTTCCAGAATTTTTAAACAAGAGTTGTTATTTTTATATTGTTCATCATCTTGCTTGTGGTTAGTATTCTTATTTATTTATATATTTATTGAAATATCTTATCCTGCTTTTCCCTTGCAAAGCAGGACTCAAAGCAACTTACGGGGGGGGGAAAGTTAACCATCTAATCACAATAGAACAATAAAAGAGGAGGTGCAGCCAGGGGGTGCGGCTGAGCAAGTGGAAGAGCTCAGCACTTGGTAGAATAGTCTCACCTGACAATTATCAGCTGACAATTTTGGGAGGAAATGTCTTCTTCATTTCTGTATGTGATCTTATTTGGAAGATACGGCCTTTAGTTCATTATTTGCCCCAGATTCTGAAATTTCTAGGAAGTCCTGCATAAGAACAGTTTAGTCATAAAGGTAATGCAACTTGCCTATTTAAAAAATGAGATCTGAGAGCTTGTGTGTGGCTGCTGCCAAAAAACCTTGGCCTCAGAATCTCCACTTCCTCTCTTCTTTGCTAATGGTTAGCAATGCAAAATGGATGCCGTGACAGTGATATCATGTGTGGGTTGTTTTCCTATTTGTGACACTGGAACTGGACAAGGGCAAGAAAATGTACAATGATCATGGCATGTATCTTGTACTACCAAAGATTACATGTTGGTGCAGGGAGGAGGAGGAGGAAGAAATGTGGGGCCACTGCTTGTGCTACAGGAAGAGCCTGGAGATCTCCCGGATTTACAACTGATCTTCAGACTACAGAGATCAGTTCCCCTGGAGAAAACAACTGCTTTGAAGAGTAGACTATATAGGATTATATCACCTCCAAATCTCCAGGAATTTCCCAAGATGGAGTTGGCAACCCTAACCACTATTCCTGTTTGCTACCATGCATGGGCTGTAACAAATTGTACCACATCCCCAGTCTTTCCTTACTTGTAGGCATATAGCCAGTGTGCCTTGATATTGCCTGAACCATGTAAATTAAAAAAAGCTTAACTTCCTGTTCTTCACAGTGACCATCACAGGTATAGTTCCCTTTAGTAAAGATGAGAATAAGAAATAGATTTCTTTTCTTTTGTCTCATCTGATCTGTATCTCAGTATGCCACTAAAGATGTAACTGCAGGAGCTGCTTGCATTTTTGAGGACTCTAACTCTGCCTGAGGAGCTGCATCAGAAAAACAGGCATGTTTAATGTCACTATGATTACTTGTTAGTGCAAACTGCAATACAACATTTAAAGACAACATATTATTGAGAGTGTTGTCTTTGCTGCTTGTAGGCATGATGGACAATATTTCACAGTTTACATTAAAAGCATCTTTGTGAGAAAAGTAATTATCAAAAGAGTATTATAAGTTTGGATATTAAGATTATCCATTTTATTTTAATTGGCTTTTTTCAAGATAATTGGGCTTACTCCCATGTGTTTGTGAGAAGGGGGCACTGGGCTAATTGGCTTTGATGCACATATACTCTTCAGAAAATATGAAATTATTCTGACATTCTTAACATTTGTCTTGTGATTTAGTTTCTTTTTAAAAATATAAACATATTTTGCCAGATATAAATAGCAGGTCATTTACAGTTCTCTGAATGCCTTTCATTATATCTTACCCTTACAATTTGACACTGGACATGTCTGTAACTGTGTTGCCAATCATTATGTTTGGATCCCTTCCTGGAGTAAGGTAAAATTTCCATTGTATTTCATGCAAGTTTTGCATTAACATACAGTAGCAGAAGCTTTTCTGAGATAATTTGAAAACTCTGTTATCTATGGGTACCGATGGTACTTGTCTCTAATCTCAGTCTTAACGGGAGTCTCCAGAAGAAACTATGGATCTGTTATGATGATGGCATAATCTGGCATAAATTGTGCTGAACTGGTATAAGAGGGATGTGGTACAGTTCCTAAAGAAAAGAAGATGCAAGTGGTAAGTGGGACTGCCAAGAGCCACCATGGGCCCCCAAGCAAAGATTCCATTTGACTCCCCTGCCATGATCCTGATCCAAATCAAATATCATAACAAACCAAATCAATTGGCTGACCATACATCTATAATAATAAAAGGATCTGAATGTCCTTCTGTCTGTCCATTTACGGCAGGCATAACTAGTCAGAAAATAAAACTAGGAATCTCAGAACTGGCAACCAGCTTCAGGATGATCACGGGAGTTCCAGGGCCAAAACTGAAATGAGCTGTAATATCTTGGCCCACGTTTTCTCCAGACACCTCTTCCACATACTATTTGCAATGGAAGCTAAACTTATGTAGTGGCATCAGAGTAGGATCTGGGAAACCCAGGTTCAAACCACCACTCTGCCATGGAAGCATGTTGAATGACCTTTGGCCTGTCACTCCCTCTCAGCCTAACCTACCTCACAGAGTTGTTGTGAGAATGGAGGCAGGGAGAATAATGTAAGCCACTGCGGGGGGTGGGGTAGAAGTGGGGATAGACAAATGGCAGAGCATGAAAGTAAAGCAGCAAAATGGAGGAGAAAAGTGTGGGAAAGAGTTAGAGCAATGTAGGAAAAGACAATGAAAGTTGTTTTTGATTGTTGTTTTTTAAAAAATATTGCTACCTCAGGCTAACAGGGCTGCCCCTTTGCAAGATCTGGCTTTGCAGGATATTGGTGGAACTAAAGGGAAAAACAAACCACAGATTCCTGAAGATAATGACCTTTTTAGGAGGCTGCATCCTGGCAAGGACGGTAGCTTGTCCTGGCTGGTTTTGCTTTGCTTCAGTGCTGGCTTAGCTGATGGGTTTAATAGCATCCAGTCAGCCAATGGTTTCACTCAGTCGCCTAGTAAACTTTGCTAAAAGGCCCAGGCAGCAGATAGAGTGCTTTTTACAGTGCTCTGCCTTCCCTACGCCCCTAGTGGTTGCAGTCAGAACTGTATAAGAAATTTTTAAAAATGCATTCTGTGAATGCAGGACTTCTAGGGTGCAGTCACACTGCCGTTTTGATAGGAATTCGCTGCTGTTTACTTGCGCATGTCAGTTTTACATTCACACGCGCCAATCCGCCTCCCGCCACGAAGCGGGCTTACTTGCGCAATGCTTCCGGGTTTTCCTGACCCCTGGAGAAACTAGTGTTTTCCTGGCACTTCTGCTTTGATTGAGCAGTTTCGCTTATGTGGACAGCCCCTCTCTCACAAGGATTGCGATTAGGGCTGTCTGAACTTTCTTGGGTTTTTTTGTTTTTTTTAAAAAAAGCTTCCGGTTTGAGCGCTTGAGCAAACATGCGCTTAATAAATCCATTTAAAGTTTAATAATGGATTTATTAAGTGCATGTTTAGTCAAGCGCTCAAACCAGAAGCTTTAAAAAAAACAAAACGCACAACGACGGCCCTGGAGGCGGAAACGAGAGGTGGGGGCTACGGCAGCTTGGATGGGGCCGGCAAGGAGGATGGCGGAGACGGCGGAGCCTATTTTCATGGGTCAATGGCGGCAGCGGCAGCACCCCCCCCAAAGTGTCGGCAGGAGCAGCAGCCGCCCAAGCCTCCCCATGGCCGGCAGGATTGCCTGGAAGGACGGCGCAGCAGTAGGCAAGCTGGTGCTGGGAAAGAGGGGCTGGCTGCATGTAGACAGCCCAATGCGAATAAAAATGTTCCCGATTTAAATAAACCGGGAACAAAGCGCATGTCAGTTGCAGTGTGACCAGAGCCCTAGCTTCAGGGGCCCTCCAGCTGACTGGCCCCCCCCCAAATTTTGTCCTCTTGGTACCCATCTCTCAGCAGCCCTGGTGGTAAGAGGGTGCGAAAGCTATCCCTTGTATTTTGCATGCACCTGACCCCTCAAATAGCTTCCCCAAGCTGTTTTTCTCTTGCTGGAGCTTGCATCAAAGCCTAGCTGAGAGCAAAGCTGGTGGAGGATGGATCTTGGTGGGGAAGCATAAGGGGGGAAAGTTCAGCACCCCCACCCACTTATATCTTTTGGGTAGAAATTCTGATTCTAGAACAAAACTTCAGGATCTTATGCAGGTCTCACTCTTCTGGCCCAAGCAACTCCCTTGTGTAGCACAGCTGTGCCGTAAAGGGATGAGGAACAATTCTGAAAGTACATTGCTGATGACTGCTACGGCAACAAAACTGGGGCTGGGATAAAGTATATACTCACAGTGCTAAGGGCTGATGTATACTTTCAGAGAATTTGAGTGGTCATTCTTGAACTTCATTACTTGAAAATGCTGGCAGAAGATCATAAAGTTGAATGTTTCCCTGCTCAATAATCTCCCTGCCTGTGCAAATCCAACACCAATGAGGAGGTCTTTAGCCTAGTGTTCTCCTTGATGTGCCAGTTTTCTCTGTTGCTTTTATTATGGCTGCATTAAATCTTATGACCTTCCTTCCCATTCTGAATGCCCAGCAGCACCACAGCTCATTCCATAACATCAAGAGAAAGATATAAACCAGCAAGAAGTCATGCTATAGAAACTATTTTGTTGTTTTACCTTCTTTATATTTACTAAGCAGGAAATGGAAAATAGTGACTTGTCGCATGTTCTGTGATCTGAAACATCAGAAAGAGATAGAACAAAGTTTGAGTCCAGTGGCACCTTTAAAACCAACAAAGTTTTATTCAAGGCATAAGCTTTTGTGTACACACACCTCTTCAGACACAATGAAATGGAAATCACTAGTCCATACTTATAGAAATACATTTCAATCTACCATTCCAAATTACATTACATTCTACTATTCATTATGTTACATTACAATCTCCCATTATAATCTGTTATTCCATATAAGAAATAAATTCTCAGATGAGAATCTCTGTCTGTAGGACTGGAGAAGATGTAGCTGTAGCATAGATCCTGGCTATCAAGGAATTGCCAGGTTATAAAGGAATTACCCCTACACATTCAGGAACAAATCCTTTCAGACATACCACAGAAACCTCAACCAGGTACCTTTTACCTTCTACCCAAAATACTCAAACCCAGAGACAACACCTGATACTGGAAACCTACTGACCAACAAGTATCTTCCTACATACCTCCTGCTACCATCCTAAACATACCAAATGAACCATTGTATAGAGTCAGGCTCTACACTACAGCCACATCTGCTCTAATCCTTTAGACAGAGATTCTCTTCTGAGGGATCTACAACAACTGTTTTTGGAACTAAAGCATCCACCTGATGAAGTCAAGGAACAGATTAACAAAGCCAGAATGGTACCCAGAGAAAACCTGTTGCAAGGTAGGCCCAAAGAGACGATAACAGAACACCACTAGTGGTTATGTACAGCTCTCTTCTCAAAACACTTTAGTGCATCATCAGTGACTTACCACCTCTACTGGATAATGACAGTTCTCTTTCACAAGTACTGGGAGGCGCAAACCTTTCTTGTGTACAGACAGCCCCCCAGTCTTGAACAACTCCTCACCAACAATAATACAGCATCTGATTTGCACATGGACACTGGTATCAGAGCTTGCAATAAACCCAGATGCCAACTTTACTGCCACATGCAATAAACCCAGATGCCAACTTTACTGCCACATACACCCAGACTTGAGCTGCGGTGGCTCAAGTGGTTAAGACGCTGAACTGCAGGCTGTGGAAGGTCAGTAGTTCAGCAGTTCAAGACCTGGGTGCCACAAGACGGAGTGAGCTTCCATCTCTAGTTCCAGCTCCTGCCAACCTAGCAGTTCGAAAGCAAGAAATTGCAAGTAGATAAATAGGTACCACTTCGGTGGGAAGGTAACAGCATTCCGTGTGCCTTGGTGTTTAGTCACGCCAGCCACATGACCACGGAAACGTCTTTGGACAGCGCTGGCTCTTCAGCTTTGAAACGGAGATGAGCACCGCAACCCTAGAGTCGGATTCGACTGGCTTTTGAGCAAGGGAACCTTTACCTTTACCTTTACACCCAGACAACACAATCACTGGACCTAACAACATCAATTACACCATCACAGGCTTATTCACATGCTCATCTTCTAACATTGTATATGCCATTAAATGTCAACAATACCCTTTGGTTCTCTACATAGGGCAAACACATCAAACCCTATGCCAAAGGATAAAGGGACACAAATCTGACATCAAGAATCACAGGACTGAAACCTGTAGGGGAACACTTCAGCCTTCCAGGACATGCAATGGGTGACCTCAAAGTAGCTGTTTTATTGCAAAGGAACTTCAGGAACAGACTAGAAAGGGAAATTGCTGAGTTACAGGTTATTAAAACACTCAGAACAATGAAATCCCCAGGATTTAACAGGGATATTGGTTTCTTATCTCACTACATATGATAACCTCATTCAGCCCTTACATCTGTATTCTCACCAATCCCCCCGGAAGGCCCATGCGTCCTCTTTATTTTATTTCTTATTTGGAATAATAGAATAGTAGATTGTAATGTAACATAATGAATAGTAGAATGTAATGTAATTTGGAATGGTAGACTGGAATGTATTTCTCTGGTCAATGGACAAGGGAGATAACGCTACACAGTCAATGGCCCCACTTCAAAGAAGAAGATGCTGTAAGATGACCCTGGAGGTCCCTTCCAGCTCTATGATTCTAAGGTCACCTCCATGCTTAAGAGGAGATGGATTGAGAGTAATGGCAGGGTCTCAGTTAATTACTCTCAGCATTCCACAATTAAGGATACATCTGCCCATCAGTTCTCCCTCATGGATCATTGCCTTGTCGTGGCGAGGGGGCTTGCGTGGTTCGATGAAGCTGTGGGCTATGCCATGGAGGGCCACCCAGGACAGACAGGCCATAGCAGAGAACTCAGACCAAGCATGATCCCCTGGAGAAGGAAATGGCAACCCACTCCAGTATCTTTGCCAAGAAAACCCCATGGACAGTAACAAAAGGTTAAAAGATATGACGCTGGAAGATGAGCCCCTCAGGTCAGAAGGTGTCCAATATGCTACTGGGGAAGAGCAGAGGGCAAGTACGAGTAACCCCAGAAAGAGTGAAGCAGCTGGGCCAAAGCCGAAAGGACACTCAGTTGTAGATGTGTCTGACGGTGAAAGGAAAGTTCGATGCTGCAAAGAACAATACTGCATAGGAACCTGGAATGTAAGATCTATGAATCAAGGTAAGCTTGACGTGGTCAAAAATGAGATGGCAAGAATGAACATCGACATCTTGGGAATCAGTGAACTAAAGTGGACAGGAATGGGCGAATTTAACTCAGAAGACCATTATATCTATTACTGTGGCCAGGAATCCCATAGAAAAAATGGTGTGGCCTTTATAGTCAACAAGAGAGTGAGAAAGGCAGTATTGGGATACAATCTCAAAAATGACAGGATGATCTCGGTCCAAATCCAAGGCAAACCATTCAATATCACAGTAATCCAAGTCTATGCCCCAACCACTGTTGCAGAAGAGGCTGAAGTGGACCGGTTCTATGAAGACCTACAACAGCTCATAGAACTAACACCAAAAAATGATGTCCTCATCATCATAGGGGACTGGAATGCTAAAGTAGGAAATCAAAAGGTAACCGGAATAACAGACAAATTTGGCCTTGGAGAACAAAATGAAGCAGGGCAAAGGCTAACAGAGTTTTGTCAAGAGAACACGCTGGTCATAGCGAACACCCTTTTCCAACAACCTAAGAGGCGTCTCTACACATGGACATCACCAGATGGGCAACACCGAAATCAGATTGACTATATAATTTGCAGCCAAAGATGGAGAAGGTCTATCCAGTCAGTAAAAACAAGACCTGGAGCTGACTGTGGCTCAGATCATGAGCTACTCATTGCAAAATTCAGACTTAAATTGAAGAAAGTTGGGAAAACCACTAGGCCATTCAGATTTGAACTAGATCGCATCCCCGATGAATATACAGTAGAGGTGAAGAATAGGTTTAAGGGACTAGATTTGATAGACAGAGTGCCTGAAGAACTATGGACAGAGGTCTGTGACATTGTAAAGGAGGCAGCAATCACCGTCATCCCAAAGAAAAAGAAATGCAAAAAAGCAAAGTGGCTGTCTGATGAGGTTTTACACATAGCAGAGGAAAGAAGGAAAGCTAAAGGCAACGGTGAAAAGGAAAGATTTGCCCAACTGAATGTAGATTTCCAGAGAACAGCAAGAAGAGATAAGGAGGCTTTCCTGAATGAACAATGCAAAGTAATAGAGGAAAACAATAGATTGGGAAGGACTTGAGATCTCTTCTTGAAAATTGGAGAAATCAAGGGAACGTTCCATGCAAAGCTGGCCATGATAAAGGACAAAAACGGTAGGGACCTAACAGAAGCAGAAGAGATTAGGAAAAGATGGCAAGAATACACAGAAGAACTATACAAGAAGGAACTCTATGTCCTTGACAACCACGATGGTATAATCACTGACCTCGAACCAGACATCCTGGAAAGTGAAGTTAAATGAGCGTTAGAAAGCATTACTAGCAACAAAGCTAGTAGAGGTGATGGTATCCCAGCTGAGTTATTCAAAGTATTAAAGGAAGATGCTGTTAAAGTGCTGCACTCAATTTGCCAACAAATTTGGAAAACACAACAGTGGCCACAGGATTGGAAAAGGTCAGTGTACATTCCAATCCCAAAGAAGGGCAATGTCAAGGAATGTTCAAACTATCGCACAATTGCACTCATTTCACACGCTAGCAAGGTCATGCTCAAAATCCTACAAGCTAGGCTCCAACAGTACGTGGATAGAGAACTGCCAGAAGTACAAGCTGGGTTTCGAAGAGGTAGAGGAACTAGAGATCAAATTGCCAACATTCGCTGGATTATGGAGAAAGCAAGAGAGTACCAGAAAAACATCTACTTCTGCTTCATTGACTATGCTAAAGCCTTTGATTGTGTGGATCACAATAAATTATGGCAGGTTCTTAAAGAGATGGGAGTACCGGACCACCTTACATGTCTCCTGAGAAACCTGTATAAGGGTCAAGAAGCAACAGTTAGAACCGGATATGGAACAACTGATTGGTTTAGCATAGGAAAAGGAGTATGACAAGGATGTATATTGTCACCTTGCTTATTTAATTTATATGCAGAGTACATCATGTGAAATGCTGGCTTGGATGAATCACAAGCTGGAGTTAAGATTACTGGGGAAAAGATCAATAACCTCAGATATGCAGACGATACCACTCTGATGGCAGAAAGTGAAGAGGACCTAAAGAGCCTCTTGTTCAGGATGAAAGAGGAGAGCACAAAAGTGGGCTTGAAGCTCAACATCAAAAAAACTAAGATCATGGCATCTGGGCCCCATCACTCCTTGGCAAATAGAAGGGGAAGTCGTAGAAGTAGTGACAGACTTCACGTTCCTAGGATCCCAGATCACTGCAGATGGTGACTGCAGCCATGAAATTAAAAGACGTCTGCTCCTTGGGAGGAAAGCGATGGCAAACCTAAACAGCATGATAAAAAGCAGAGACATCACCTTGCCAACAAAAGTCCGCATGGTCAAAGCAATGGTATTCCCCGTAGTAATGTATGGCTGCGAGAGTTGGACAATAAGGAAGGCCGAGCGCCGAAGAATAGATTCTTTTGAATTATGGTGCTGAAGAAGACTCTTGGGAGTCCCTTGGACTGCAAGGAGATCAAATCATTCAATCCTAAAAGAAATCAACCCTGATTGTTCCCTGGAAGGCCAGATCCTGAAGCTGAAGCTCAAATACTTTGGCCACCAAATGAGAAAGGAGCATTCACTGGAGAAGACCCTGATGCTGGGAAAGATTGAAGGTCAAAGAAGAAGGGGATGGCAAAGGATGAGATGGTTAGACAGTGTCATTGATGCAACGAATATGAAATTGAGCAACAAGCTTCAGCGGACGGCGGAAGACAGGAGGGCCTGGCGTGGTCTGGTCCATGGAGTCGCGAAGAGTCAGACTCGACTGTGCGACTGAACAACAACTGCCCATCAGTCTCCAATTCTGATATATTTATTTCATTCACTATATTTTCCCCTGGAATTAAACCAAAACAAATGGTAACCATGCAAACTAAGTTTGCTATTCCTGTTTGGTCCTGGAATCTGTTAAACATCTTCATTATGCTGTATGCTAATTAACTGCTCACCCTGCTATATGTATGGACTGGTAATTTCCATTTCATTCTATCTGAAGAGGTGTGTGCACACAAAAGCATATACCTTGAATAAAACTTTGTTCGTCTTAAAGGTGCTACCGGACTCAAACTTTGTTCTGCTGCTTCAGACCCACACAGCTACCCCCCACCCCGAATCTATCAGAAAGAGACATCTGAGATTCAGCTTCACAATCACCATCATGTCAAAGCAGTGGAAAAACCACAGAACTAAAAAAACTATGTGAGTATATTCAGTCTGGTTTAATCTCTGTCAGCATTAACAGCTTTATGACAGAACTAAGCATTTTACTGACTAAAAAGACTTGGTTAAATATTGTAACATACTGGTTAGGGATTTGTTAATTCTAATAAAGTCAAAGATTAAGAAGTAGATACTATAATCATCAGTAGGTCTGAATTCTGTGCTAATTAAAAACAATTAGTTAGCTGTTACTGTGAAACAACAACGATGTGAAGTATGTTAGGCTGACATTCACAAGGTGCAAGGTTATCAAGCAAGCATCATTGTAGTGTCGGGATTTGAATTCAGGTCTCCCAGACTAACTCTCTAACCTCTGCACCATGCTGCTTCACTTAAAATGAAATTAAAAGAAAATGACAACTATTTTTAAAGTTCTCTCTGGAGATGCCTGCAGGTGTCTCGCAGGCGAAGCTTCACTATGCTACTATGTTTACTCCAATTGCCCCAGCCCCCACTCACGCCTGTTGTAAGGAATGACACTATAATGAAATAAAAACATAAACACAATATGATGTTCAATTTCATGGAATATATTTCTTCAGTCAAGTAATAGGCATCCAGTTTGCAATATCTGATCGGTCAATGGACAAGTGTACTATGTAAATTTATTAAATGTGTTAAGAACAAGAGAAGTCAATGTTGGATCAGGCCAATGGCCCATCCAGTCCAACACTCTGTCATACAGTGGCCAAAAGGAGGTCCAGCCGTGGGACACCAGACACCAGAAGCCCTCCCATTGTTGCCCCTCCAAGCACCAAAAATACAGAGCATCACCTGCCCCAGACTGAGAGTTCCTATCTATACCTTGTGTAAGCCTCAATTCAGTCGTCACCTGGCTTAAGCTAAATCATCGTCCAGCAGATATTACTTCCTTAATTTTGAAGGACAGGCACAGTTCCTGCTGGATTAGTGCTATACATCAGAAGCTATCCATGCTTGGCTTCTGTCCTGAGTCCTTGCAGATAATGGCTGTAGATCAAGCCAGGGCCCTAGTTAAGCAGAGAATATTTGATGTAGAGAGGCAGAATGATATTGCCAGGGCTTCAAATTTTTTAGCCTCACCTCGAACAAAATATATTGTCTCCCCAGCTTCATACTTGTCAAATTTGGATATTCCATCCCATCGAAGGGCCTTTTCTATGGCCCGTTGTAATATTTTTCCCTCCAAAGTGGTAGCGAGCCGCTACAGAAAGATACCGATGGCTGAGCGTGTCTGCCTGTGTGGTATTGGAGAAGTGGATACAATCACACGTATCCTGCTTAGTTGTGAGTATTACAGTCAAATACAAGCCAGATTTATTCAGCCTATACAGGAAAGATTTTCAGGTTTTTCAAATGCTACAAAGAGCAATATGCTTCTATCAGATTCTAACCCAGAGATCACGTTGGTGTGTGCAAAATTTTTAGCAGCAGCCTACAGAATTCATGAACAGTATGTGAAGGTCTGATATAGAAATAGATTGTATGATTTTTTATTCTAATTATTTGTAAATGCTTCAATTTTATTCTGTCTCTATATTAGTATCTAAATTTCATATTATTATAGTTATATTTTGATATCCAGTTTTTTTATATACCTGGACTGTTTTGTGCTGATTACAAACTGTAATAAAGTGATGGTGATGATGATCTATACCTTGTGGCTAATAGCCACTGATGGACCTCTGCTCCATATGTTTATCTAATTCCCTCTTGAAGCTGTCCATACTTGTAGCCACCACCACCTCCTGTGGCAGTGAATTCCATGTGTTAATCACTCTTTGGGTGAAGAAGGACTTCCTTTTATCCGTTCTAACCCGACTTCATTGAGTGCCCACTAGTGCTTGTATTGTGAGAAAGGGAGAAAAATACTTTTTTCTCAACCTGTCCTATCCCATGCATAATCTTATAAACCTCAATCATGTCACCTCATCTGTCGTTTCTCCAAGCTAAAGAGCCCCAAGCATTCTAACCTTTCTTCATAGGGAAAGTGTTCCAACACTTTTATCATTCTAGTTGCCCTTTTCTGCACTTTTTCCAATGCTATAATATCCTTTCTGAGGTGTGGTGACCAGAACTGTACACAGTACTCCAAATGAGGTCACACCATTGATTTATACAGGGGCTATTATAATACTGGCTGATTTGTTTTCAGTTCCCTTCTTAATAATCCCAAGCATAGCATTGATCTTTTTTATTGCAGTCACACACTATCAAGATGTTTTCATTGAGTTATCTACTACGACTCCAAGATCTCTCTCTTGGTCAGTCTCTGCCAGTTCGGACCCCATCAACATGTATTTATAGTTAGGATTTTTTGGCTCCAATGTGCATCACTTTGCATTGGCCACATTGAACCCCATTTGCCACGTTGACACCCACTGGCCCATCCTCGACAGATCCCTTTGGAGTGCCTCACAGTCCTCCCTGGTTCTCACCACCCTGAACAACTTCATGTCATCTGCAAATTTAGCCACTTCATTGCTTACTCCCAATTCCAAATCATTAATAAAAAGTTTAAAAGCATCAGACAGAGTACTGATCCCTGTGGTACCCCACTGCTTACCACCCTCCACTGGGAAAACTACCAATTTATACTCACTCTCTGTTTCCTATTAATTAGCCAGTTTTTGATCCACAAGAGGACTTGTCCTTTTATCCCGTGACTATTGAGCTTACTTGAAGACAGGAGGGCTGGCGTGATCTGGTCCATGGGGTCATAAAGAGTCAGACTCGACTGTGTGACTGAACAACAACAAATATTGAGCTTACTTAGGAGGCTTTGATGAGGAACTTTATCAAAAACTTTCTGGAAGTCAAGGTAAACAACATCTATTGGGTCCCCCTTGTCCACATGTTTGTTCACTCCCTCAAAGAACACTAACAGGTTAGTGAGACAAGATCTTCCCTTACAGAACCCATTCTGAGTCTGCCTCAATAGTTTTTGTTTATCAGTGTGCCTACTAACTGTTTCCTTAATAACAGTTTCCACCAACTTACCCGGTATCAGTGTCAGACTGACTGGCCTGTAATCTTCCGGATCTCCTCTGAAACCCTTTTTAAAGATGGGAGTGACATTAGCTACCTTCCAGTCCTCAGAAACGAAGGCAGATTTAAATGAAAGATTACATATTTTTGTCAGGAGATCCACAAGCTCACATTTGAGTTCTTTCAGAACTCTTGGATGTATGCCATCTGGGCCTGGTGATTTACTAGTTTTTAAGTTGCCTATCAGTCATAGGACCTCCTCTTTCATCACCTCAATCTGACTCAGGTCTTTCAGTACAATGCAAAAAATGCATTCAGCTTCTCAGCCATTTCCCTGTCATCCTTCAGTAGTCCTTTTACCCCTTGGTCATCCAAGGGCCCCACTGCCTCCCTGGCTGAATTTCCTGCTTCTAATGTATTTGAAGGAAGTTTTATTGTTGGCCTTTATGTTTTTCACTATATGCTCCTCATATTCCCTTTTTGCCCGCCTGATCACAGACTTGCATTTTATTTGCCACAGCCTGTGTTCCATTTTATCAACCTCACTAAGACTAGCTTTCCACCACTTAAAGGAATCTTTCTTACCTTTTACAGCTTCCATTACTTTGTTTGTTAACCATGCAGGCTTTTTTCTATACCTATTTGTGCATTTCCTAATCTTCGGTATATATTTTTTCTGAGCTTCTAGAATTGTAGTTTTAAATAGTCTTCAACCTTCCCCAATGGTTTTGACCCTTTCTACTTTTCCTTTCAGTTTTCTCCTCACATGTCCCCTTATATCAGAGAATTTACCTGTTTTAAAGTTAAAAGTGGTTGTGTCAGTCTTTTTGGACAACTCCCGATTTATACAAATGTTGAACTCAATAACATTATGGTCACTATTCCCAAGTGGTGCATTCACTTTTACATCTCTCACCAGGTCTTGGGCATTACTTAGGACCAAATCCAGGATTGCCTCTCCCCTGGTAGGTTCTCTGACCATCTGTTCCATAGCATGTTTATAGAGAATGTCTAGAAACTCAATCTCTTTTTCCCAACTTGAACACATATTGACCCAATCAATATGTGGGTAGTTAAAATCACCTATTATGACACACCTATTTCATCTAGCTGCTATCTAATTCATTCATCATTTTATAATCCTCCTCTGTTTTTTGATCTGGTGGGTGATAACAAACTTCCAGTGTTAAGCTTCCTTTTGGGCCCACTATTTCACCCCACAGCATTTCCAGAAGTGAATCCAATTCTCTTACCCTCTCAGTCTTACTGGACTGTATACCCTCTCTGACATACAGAGCCACCCCACTTCCAACCCTTCCCCCCCATCCTTCCGATATTTATAACCAGGAATCACCGTATCTCACTGATTTTCCTCATCCCAACAAGTTTCTGAAATACCCACAATGTCTATATTTCCCCCCAACACCAAGCATTCCAACTCCCCAATTTTATCTCAAGATACTTCTAGCATTTGTATATAAACATCTATTGTATTTAAACATCTGTTTGTATATAAACAGTTTCCCATGCATGTTAAGCCTACAACCTTCCTCTTGCTGCCTTGAGACCTTGCCAGGCAGTCCATATCGTTTGCCACAATCTCAGTGGACAATTCTAATCCATTTCCTTGTAGAAAAGTAATAGCTACCCCTTCATCACTTTGAGATAAGCCATCCCGAACCAGAGACTTTTTGTCTCCTGTCGGCTTTCCCCCAATATTCAGTTTAAAAACTGCTCTGCCACCTTTTTGATTTTAAGTGCCAGCAGCCTGGTTCCTTCTCAGGACAAGTGGAGACCATCTCTTTTGTACAGCTCCCTCTTGTTCCAAAAAGCATCCCAGTACCTAATGAACTTGAACCCTTCCCCCCTACACCATTGTCTCATCCACACATTGAGACTCCTGATCTGTGCCTGTCTCTCCGGCCCTGCACATGGGACAGGTAGCACTTCTGAGAAGGCTACCTTAGAGGTCCTGGCCTTGAGTTTCCTGCCTAGCAGCCTAAATTTTTCTTCCAGGACCTCACAACTGCATTTCCCTACATTGTTGGTGCCAACATGTACCACGACCACTGGCTCCTCCCCAGCACTATCTACCAGCCTATCTAGAATGCATGTAATGTCCGCTACCTTTGCACCAAGCAGGCAAATCACCATATGGTCAGTACGCGAGTTCGCCACCCAGCTGTCTACCTGCCTAAGGATCGAATCACCAACTACCAAGAGCCCCCCTCCCTCCCTGCCAAGGGATGGTTCTTTGGTGCAACCTTTCCACCAGCTGAAGAAGAGGTCCCTTCTGAGGGCACATTCTCCTTATCTGCAGCACGGTGCCCTGTTTCCTCTCAACCCACATGCTCCCTGACAGCAGTGGGGCTGCCATATTCAGAGTGGGTCATATCTAACAAGTCCCTGAGAGTTTTCTCGATGTGCCTAACTGACTATGTCTGCTTCTCCAGGTTGGCCACCATGGCCTCAAGGGAGCAAACTTGTTCCCTGAGAACCAGGAGCTCCTTGCACTGGGCACACACCTTATACTTCTGTCCAGTGGGCAGACAGTCATACATGTGACACTCCATGCAAAACACTGGATCACCCCCAACCCCCTGCTGGCATTCTGGCTTCATAATTGCTTTTTTAAAAACATAATTATATATAATCCTCCTTTTAAAACCCTTTGTATTTATGTGGTTCTCCTTGTAGAAGTCTACTTACCTTACTGGAAACCCAAGGAGACTAGGGCTCTGGCTTTCTGGCTCTTCCTGGGCTTCTAACAGAGTTCCTAGGCCAAGAGCCCTTTGCCTCTCACCCTTCGGCTCATGCCAGAGGCTCGTGCCTCTGGTGAGGTGCTGCTTTAAATAGAAGCCTTCCCCAGCAGAGGGTGTTGCTAGCAGCTATTCAGGCACTCAATTACAGTCAAACAATGACCCTTTCTCACCCTATCCCAAGCATCCAGGACTCTGCAACAAATCAAAACTCTCCCACACACTCCCAAACACAGTCCCCCACACAGTACCCCTCAGCTAAATCACCTCAGCTGATAGCAAATAAAAAACACTCACCCCTCTAGCAGCTCTATCTCCTGCTGCTTCTCAGAGCTCAGGTGGGTTTTTGTTCAACAGGCCAGTGAATAGCTGGGAAGAGGTCATGGTTCAGGGCAAAACATGCCTGTGCACGTAGGAGATCTTGGGTTCATTTCCTGAGGGGTCTCAACTAGCAAGTGTTAGGAAGATCTTTCTGTTCCTGAGACCCTGGACAGCTACTGCTAGTCAGAATACTGTGATGGAACAATGTGATGGACCAATGATCTCATAAAGAAACTTCATGTTCATATGAAGACATTGAGTTGGACTCAGACTAAGGTTTCCATGGGTGCAAGGATTTCCTCTGACAGAATGCAATTGTCCTGCCTCACCCGCCTATGGCAGCCTGAAATGCTCCCCCATATCCTGTTCCTGGAGCTCCCTCTCCCTCAAGAACAGGATTTCAGGAAGCCTTTGCAACTACAGCAGGTGAGGGATAGGTGGTAACATTGTGCTCCAAGCCAATATGTTTAATAGTTTCATCATGATCTGAATTACATTTCCATGTCTGTTTGATGCGTTGAGGTTATAACAATCCCTTCTGAGTTCATGAGGTTGTTATTATCTTAATGTACTTGAGTCCTATAATTCTGTAGTTTAGTTATTCTGGTTTGTTCCCATATCAAGCAAGAGGCCAAACACACCTCCCACTATTTTCATTTAACTCCTCCACCAAGATTACTTCCAACCAGTGTTTCTGTCTTGTTCTCTCCCAGTCTTTTGTCACACATTCCAGCCTCTCCTCCATGTTTGCATAAACTGCTGCATGTACCAATGGCCCATTTTCCTTCCTGCTGCCTATAAATTGAAATCTATATATAACTCAGAAATCCTTTGCTGCCTGCTTAACCTTGGGAATATTTGTGTGGGGAAATTCAACATGTATATTCCTTTCCTTTTGTTTAATGATCAACTCATGTGGCTTAAGGTCTCAAGTCAGGGACATGTTTATTGTGGTTGTTAATTACTGGGTAAACTAAAAGTGTTTTGTCAGTTGGTTTACACCTTTAAGTAAATTGTTTTTTTGCAACTATCAAAAAAACTAAATTTTAATTTTGATTTTGTGTAATCATCTTAAAGTAAACCTACAAGGGAAACCAACATTTAACAAATCTTAACATTTACAGTAGATGGCATAGGATTATGAAATCATGCCTTTAGCAGATTGTCTTTCTGTTATGGTCCACTGTATTTTATCCAATCATTGTTATCTAATGTAATACAGTTGCAAAATGTTGCATATCTGAACCTATAAATCATCTCAATACTTGGATAGTTTTCTTGTGTGTAATGTTGAGGGCATAAATGCTTCATGAGGAGGGTTGCCAGGTCCTCTCTGGCCACCGGTGGGGGTGGCGGGGTAGGGGTTGCCAGCTCCAGGTTGGGAAACTCCTGGAGATTGGGGGTGGAGCCTGTGGGGGACAGGGACCTCAGCGGTGCACAGTGCCATAGAGTCCACCCTCCAAGGCATCGATTTTCTCCAGGTGAACTGATCTACACGGTCTGGAGATGAGCTGTAATTCTGGGGGATTCACAAGTCCTACTTGGAGACTGAGATCCCTATTTATGAGAGGAGTCTTTGTTGGGCCTCTGTGTGTACATGAAAATTTTTGGTTTTGTTGTGTCACTCTGTCATAAAATTGTGATGCTTTCTGGGCTCATAAAAAGTTGATTATAGAGTGGATACTGAGCAAGGGCTCCAGGAAGCTTATTTCCCCTCCTCCTTATTTTCCTTTAACTCACACACACACACACACACGTGTGTGTGTGCGTGTGTCTGTGTTGACTGCAATAAGATATATTCATTTAAAAACAACTCAAGTGTACAATGGATGCTTCCTTGCTCTTTGACTTAACTTTTTTAAAATCTGAAATTTTATTTATTGTGTCAGTTTCTTAATACTTCATTTATTTTTCTCCTTTGAAATTACCCTCTCATTTTAATTACCTTGTTCTCAAGCATGTGTGCATGACAGGCTTTCCCACATTCCTCTAGTTTTATGTGGTTATTTAATCCTACTGAAAGACCATTCTGTCTTTTTTTTCTTTGCAGAAAAGGCATGCTCCCTTGTACAAAGAAAATAGATAAAAATACTGAAGAGAAGGAAAGAGAGCTTCTACATGGCCCTAAAAGTCACCTGCAATCATCAGTAGTATCAGGAAGGTCAGGACTTCAAGATGGTCCCACACATCAAATAAAATCAGTTCAGAGCAGTTACAGAATATCAGAACTAGTCAGCAACAAATCAAATAGTACAAACAATTTCTATCTTATATCATCATCCAAGAGAAACAGACCTGTCAGTGCTCCACCAGGTCAGCTAAGGTAATCAAAGCTGTTCCATGTTGCTTTTAACTATGACTGCTTGTGCTCTATCCCCTTTCAACTGGATCAGTAATGATGATTCAAATGACAGCCTTAAACTTATAGTACAAGACAGCTCAACATTAAGATTTATGATTCCCCCATTCACAGGACAGCTTTAAATGTGTGGTGGGGACTGTAAGAATTTCTTGTGTGTATGAAAAATCATGTAAACCATGTGTACATTATTATGTGTTATATTTATTTAGTTTACCAATAAATGGCGTATTATGCCATTTCCAGTGCATGTCTATGAAGATTAGGGTATTAGTAAACTTCTAGTTCAGTGGGACTAAGGCAGCAAATCTGTGCACACATACTTTAAAGTAAGCCTCACTGAACACAGTAAAATGAATTTCCAATAAATATGGATATTAACAGCACAGGAACTTCTAAGCGTATTAAAAACCTAAGGACATGAGGAATCCAAAATTACAAGGAAGTTATTATTTTTAGATGTAAAATGCATGTATTTATTTTAAAAGTTTATATAATTCTCTAATATGTGTTACTGGCTCTTTAAAGGAAAAGATATAACTCACTGCTATTATAAAGGAAGTTACTTGCTTTACTGCTATTATAAAGGAAGTTCACTGAAGTCAATGAACTTTGAAAGGAATAACTCTGCTTAGGGTGGCACTGTAAATAATATAAACAAATTTACTTTGCTTGGTTGCATTTTCCCATAAATTTAGCAAAAAGTACTTTTTAATATTAAAGTGCAGAAATTATGAGATGAATGATATTTGAGGGACACTGTCTAAAATGAAAACCACTAATAACGGTTTAGTTGAATTAAACTGGAATTATTTTACAACAGATGTTTACGGTTTCCTTGCTCAAAATTTCACTTGGCTCGGGAGGCCTCTGAAGTGCTCCACCTTTTTAAGCGGCAGCCTTGGATACTCAGAGTAACTGCTTATAAGAATGGTACACTAAATGTATTTGCTAAAGTTGCAGTGGCACCTTCCATTAAATTGGTAAGTATGAATATAATTTTTTTGTATATACAAATATTCAAGCTGGTTCTTACAACAAATGAAACACTTCAGAATTATGCATATGTATGATAATTATCTTTTCCCCTTAAACTCTGTCCACGTAAAACAAAGGCTACAAAAAAATATACAGAAACAGGGCCAAATTTGCAATTTATGAAATCCAGCAAACAACAAGACTAAATTATATACAAATATGGATCTTAATTATGATAGTTACTGTTTCATCATCTTCTCAAATGATAACATTGCTTGAAAATAGTTAGCAATTGGATGCATAAATACTGCATATAGGTAAATATATAAGACCTGGATTTTAAAGATTTGATTCTTGAGTAAATGATTTACTGGAGTAAATTTTAAATCCTTTTTTCCTTACCTTTTTGTATTCATTTAGCTGCTGGAGAAATGTACTGAAAAGCTGAAGCTGAATACGGCTGCACGACGAGTCTTCCTAGCAGACGGCACTGAAGTACTGGATGCCATAGACATTCCCCTTGATGCTGACGTTTATATTTCAACAGGAGAGCCCTTTTCAAATCCATTCAAAAAAATTAAAGGTAAAAAAATGCCACAGTCAGTGGCTTAAGGGGTGCAATTAAAAATGATTTTCATCCTGTCTTTTTGCATGGTTTAACAAAACTAATGTTTACTCATTTACAGCTCAGTAAGAAGATAATGTGCTTAATGAAAGAAAAATCTACTGACAGCCACGTTTATTGCCCTTCATTAGCATTGGTGCTTAATTTAATATAGATCTGAATAGACATTAGGGAGCCTGCAGGAGGTTAAATGGTGAAAATATAATAAATTAAATCAGAGATTATTGAATTTACTGTTTAGTTTCACTGACATCTAGCAGACACAATTCATTAGGCTTATTACACTAGCAAAAATAATAGTTCAGAGTTTGAGTGCTTTATTAATTTAGGCATATGACCTTTATTAAGACACACTATTAAAATAATTATCAGACAGTTCATGCAACAATGTAAAATATTCACTCTGAAGTTGCACATAAATTTATATGTGCACCTCTTCTAATGTTAAATTATGACAGTTAAAGCTCTTTTCAGTATAATATCTGAATTTACTGTCTCTTATCACTAATTGATTGTATATGTTTTCAGATTACAAGACCAGAGTTTAAAATTTTATGCTGCTGCTATTTTCAAGTATTTTTTTTTAAAAAAACAGATTTTGATTTTGACAATGTTCTGTTGGATTGAGTCAGTGCATGTTAGTACAAAGTTGTGTATGGCTTTCAAAACCATATCATAAAATATTGCAGTGTAATATTTACTATCAGACTTTAACTGAAATATTTTTGTTAAATATCAAAATTATGAAATTCATAAAACTGACTTGAATTAGTAAATCACCTTTAGTATCACACCACTGACCCCCAAATAAAATTCATTATCTTAGGTAATGTTACATTTTAAAATACTATATTGGCCTAGTTTTTTATGTAGGTTAATGCACTGTTTTAGAAGACTTTGGAACTTAAGTAAAACAATTTTTTTAGCAAATGTGCCGATTTTTATGGATCATGGCTTTAAATGTAGTACTGTTCTAAATTTTCCTTAGCAGTTACAATTGTGTTTAATTTTTGTGAAAAACAGCAAAATATTCTTCATTCTTTTTTCTTAGTACGTTAATAGAAAGGGTTTAGCTACTAGTCTAAATATGTTATATAAGTGAATGCATTACACTGAAGGATGTTGTCACTGCCAAATAAAATTGTGCCCAAATGCTTGTGTATTGAATGTTGGTGGCTCAGAGGAAAATGTTGGAAGACTTTGTAGTAAAGAAATGTTGTTTCATACAAAAAAGGATGAATAACATCAAACTGCCCATAAATACCTTTTTAAAAGGCATATTATATAAGGATTTTATAAAGGAAAACATTTTATTTTATTTATTCCATGAGTTGAATCGTATAATATACATTTATTTCTGTTTTTGCAAAGATTATATTTGCAATAAGTAACTCATAACTCATGAATTATGCATGTAGTGTAGTATTACAGATGATATGACAGTCTCCTTGAATGTAGTCCAAATGATCCATTGAATATGTTTTAGTCTATTAACTCAATAAAGGAAATAGATTTAGACAAAAATCTTTTTGTCATTTTCTTAGTTCATATAGGAACAGTGAATTGTCTGTTCTTTCAGGTAAACCACAATAATCAATATTCACTTTGTCTTAGATCTTAGGAGTTATTAAGTTAAACCTAATATTATAATAATTCTGTATAATCATAACAATAGTTTATGTAAGGCATTATTACTTTTTCCAAGGTATGTTTGACTACATTTTCAAATTAATTAAGCATTTCTTTCTTTCATCACCTCTGCTTCATCATTCCCAACAATAAACTTCTCTGCTTTGTCTGCATCTTTTGGCTGTGTTTCATCATATCATATGCACTGCTGTTCCTTTAGCACCAAAATGTTGGCACACAGTACTGAAAATTTCACACCAACTCTTGCTGGATCAGCAAGCTTAACCTACCAAAATCTGGTGTAGTGCAATAGTATTTGACTGATAATCAATCTTTTTGCAGCTCGACAGTTGTTTCTGGGACTCAGACTAGAGCAGGTGGCAGATGTGCCTTGTCTTTTGAGAAAAGAAAGAGTAGGTGAGGTTGGGCACAGTGTAACATATTGTGTGGCCATTAAAAGGGCTTTGCTAGGGTAAGTATTACAGGAAAAAGTCACTGATATGCATAGAAGACCCACCAAGAGTATCCAATAGGTCTTTTTACAATCTGGTTTATAAGTTTAATTCTATTACAGATTTGTCCCAAATGATTTAGACACATTGCAAAAGTAATTTTAAAACATTGTCAACAAAACATATTTTTTTTTCAAATTACAGCTGTCAACATATTCTTAGCAAACCTGTTACTGCAATATACAATACAGAGGAAACACATCATATATAATATAAGAAAAGAGTGATTCTTTGGTAAAATATATCTTATAGGAAGAGTACAAAAACAGAGTAAGAATGAAAAATGAAGAGTTATTTGTCTACTGATAATCTAACAGATAAATCTAAATTTACATTTAAGATCTAATTCTAAAGATATTTTCAGTCCTGCTGTGCTGCAAGTATGCAGAACTGGTATCGTGTAATGATTAACAGTTTGAGTTCTGAGCCTGGAATCCCTTGATTCAAATTTCACTTCACTCCAAATTCATCAAGATGGGTAGCTTGTCCGTAGCAACAGAAAGAGCAAGACTCCAGTAGCACCTTAAAGACTAAGAAAATATGTGGCAGGGCATGAGCTTTCGTGAGCTTTCCTCACCTCTGAGGAAGTGATCTAAGGAAGTGAGCAGTTACTCATGAAAGTTCATGCCCTGCCACATATTTTCGTAGTCTTTAAGGTGCTACTGGAGTCTTGCTCTTTTCTACCAAATTCATTAGGTTCTTTAAGCAAAACCCTACTATCTCAGCATCAGTCTGCCAGCTCTATTAATGTTGATCTACCTTACAGGGTTGTTGTAGTTCTCACCGAGATTAGATACATGAACATCTTGTACACTGCATTGTTAAAAAAATGGCAAGTAGGTTGATGATTGTAGATCTGCCTACCCATAAAGGTATAAAAATGCATAAACAATTGTTGGGCTATAATATGGGGCTCTGTTCTTCAAGCTCCAAGTGGGATAGGAGTGCTGCTGATTTGGCTGTTGTTGGAAATTGTCTTTTGGGTATGAGAGAGAACACAAGTACTTAAGATCTCACTTTGTCTTTATGATGTCAAATAAAATTTACATGTGAATTTACTTTTACAGTGCCATCCTAGGGGGAACAAAGTTTGAGTCCAGCGGCACCTTTAAGACCGAGAAAGTTTAATTCTGGGTATAAGCTTTTGTGTGATATCTGAAGAATTTATTAATTATTTATTTATTACTTTAACTTTTATCCCGCCCTCCTTAGGGCATGCACATGGAAACTTATACTCAGAATTAAACTTTCTCGGTCTTAAAAGTGCCACTGGACAAACTTTGTTCCGTTGCTTCAGACAAGCATGGCTACCCACCTGAATCTATCCTAGGGAGAAGTATACCCTTCTAAGTACACTGTAATTAATGGACTTAGAAGGGAGTAACACTGCTTAGGTTTATAGTGTTAATTTAGCTCTTTGACAAAATGCATTGCAGATTACGTTTAGAAGTCTGTTCTACTACATATTTCAGACAAAAGTATTACAATAGTCTAGCTTTAAGATTTGCTTAACTTTGGTGTTCAACTGCAATGTAAATCAAGGGTGGAAAGTTAATTTAAAGAAATACTTTAGAAACACTAAAATAATAAGCACAGGATTCTTGCTGAAGAGGTTAATACAAAGTCTTGATTGGGCAAGTACATCATACTCTGGAAAATCACCTTTTATACAAGTAAAAACATGTGTTTAATGAAGTAATCATGCATGTATCTCGAGAATGTTCACCATGCAGAAAACTTGTAGCAGAAGTCTGAACTTTGTATTAACTATCTTATTTAAAATACAGCAGAATTGTTTATTTAATAACTGTTTTATGATGTTGATATATTAAAACATGACAATAATAAACATTTGAGAATTCATTCTACTCATTCTACTCGGTGCTTGTTGCTATCAGTTTTTATTACACTTTGGGGATTCTATACATGAATGGGTTGTATTGGCTGTCTATAATACACTGTTTTAGCTACAAATTGCTTCAGATGTTTTTAAACTACCAAGTGCTTTAATTAACCTCGGATTCTTTCTTTCATATTTGAATTGTGACTTTTGCCCAAGGCCTCATCTCATCATTTTTTAAATTCATCAGTGTTTACACATTTTGAAGTATAGTAAAGAATCACGATGTTATAAAAATAAGTTTCCATCTAGTACATTTCACTGAATTCATTTGTAGACCTTTTCTGTCTAGGCAGTTCAGTGTTTCATAGACTGACACAGTGTATATGTCCTACTAATTGCATTTTGATCACTTAAGTGTGTCAACATTCATGCTCCCTCCTCTCTAGTTAAATGAAAAATCTATTTATTTGTTTGTTTAAAATACTTATATCCCAACTTTCCGCAATGACCAAGGCAGCTTGCAAAATATAAAGGCATACAGTTGAAAACATATTAAAACACATAGATCAAGCTACAACTTCAAATACATCAGGCTAAAACTGCAATCCCTGGCAATAAAAATCACCATCAGCTGCTAATCAAAGAGATTTATTAGCAGGTTCTGGCAAAGGCGCATCAGAATAATTCCACTTTGCACCTTTTATGAAAGAGTGATTGTGGGAGCTTTCTGTACCATATCCAGCAGACAACTGTGAAGTATGGGTACAGCCACTGAAAATGAGCGTGCATGGGCTGTAGATGAATGGAATAGTGGTCTCCAAAAATTATGATGCCTGATTAGCTTAGCTGGCACACAGGATCATATGGAGAAAGGTAATTCAGAAGGTATGTGTGTTTCAAACCATAAGGCACTTTAAAAGTAACAATCATCATCTTGAATTGTGCCTGGAAACCAATAGACAGCCAAGAGTAATATGACTGTAACAGCATAAATCAGAAAATAATCTAGTGTGGTATTTTATACCAGCTGATATCTCCAAACAATTTTCAAGGGCAGCCTCATATATAATGTATTACAATAACCTAGCCTCAAGGTTGCAGAGCTATGGATCCGTGTGGCAAGGTCAACACTGACTTTGGTTAACACCATTATGGGGTCATGGTTAGTGTGCCATCTAGAGATGGGCAAGAACTGGGAAAATTGAGGTTTGTGAAAGTTTGTAGTTTGTGGGGTCTCACAAACCACAAACCTTCCCATTTAATGAACTGGTTCATGGTTCAGGCTACAGTGTGGCTTGCAAAAGCCATTTAAAGTGAACAGTCTTTTAAAAGCCTTTAAATGGTTTTTGAAAGCTGTGCCAGTACTGTGGTGTGACTTACAAGTGAATCCAGAAGGCATTTAAATGTCTTCTGAGTTCACTTGCTGAGTTGCTCTGTGGTGGAATTGGGGCTTGGAGAAGGCATTTTAAGAGACTGCAGTCTCTTTAAATGCCTTCTCCAAGCCCTGCCACGCACGCCAGCATGTCTGCTGACACGAACTGCATAAGCCTCCTATAGCCACCTGGGAGGGTTGTAGGAGGTTCATGGCGGTAGCATAGCACAAACCTCAATTTGTGAACCATGAACTGGGCCCAGTTCATCATAAATTTAAGTTCATGAGCTAATTCACGCCCATTCCTAGTACTGCCCTGTAGGAAAGCTGGAGGGGCAGACACATGGAATTACTCGCTTGTGCTTTGGCATGAATGCACAACCTTGATGCAGTGCCTGTGTCCTCTTTATAATAGTGTGAATATACTAAATGGTGTATATTGAGAAGTGAAACAAACTACAGTTCTCCACCAGCCACATATACCAAGCCCAGCTGATACAGAAGCCATTTAGGACTTCATTTACTGACCTGCCAGTAGCGTTGCCAAACTAAGGCAGTAGGAGTAGGGAACCAACTAGCATTAGGGAGGGGGCTCATCGGTGATGTTGTGATGTCATTTCCAGCATGACTTGAAAGGGATCTCACATAGAGGTGATGTTCTACATTTGCCAAAAACTGTATTTTTTAATAGTTTAACTATTGGGCTTTGAGCAAACGGTAGACTGTTATTCCCATATGATGACATCACTGCTGGTGGCACTGGAAGTGGCATCACTGTATCACCCTTTCAGGTGATTCACCCACCCACCCCCAACTCTCTAAGTGGTGATGGTGAAAGAAGGCTGCTGGTGGGAGTTCTCTCACCATTCAGGGAGATGAGGTAGCCCTACCTGCCAGCCCTTGACCCTATTTAAATTAAAGACATCCTGAGGTAATTTTCAGTGGCATTACAGAGGCTCCTCTGTTCTTTCATTAGCCAAAGAGGAACACGGGGAATTAAAACATAAACTGAGCACATTTATTTTACAGGGAAGGGCAAATAGGGGATGTTCAATGCTTTAACAATCTAAAACATACATGGTAAAATCACATTTTAAAATCATTCAAATCAACCCTCCCACATACACATTATTTAAAACAAATTGAAAGCAGAGTTAAAATATGTTGGTCAGGAAGGAGGGATCACTGAGAGAATGCCAAATTTAACAAAAAAAGTCTTCACCAGCTTGTGGAAGATGGCAACAGAAGATGACAGATGAATCCCCCTGGGCAGAAAGTTTCAGAGCCCTGGTGCCATGGCAAAGAAGTCTCATGAGTTGCTACCCCCCTAACCTGAGACGGTAGAGGCACCCAAAGCAACGCCTTCAACAATGACCATAGTTGTTAGGCGTGTTCATGAAGGAGTAGTAGGTCCTTCAGGTATGTTGGTCTCAAACCATAATAGGGCTTTGAAGGTCAACATCAGCACTTTGCATTGTGCCTGGAAACAGACTGCGAGCCAGTGTTAGTGGGCTAAGACTGGAATGGTAGGGTCCCTATGACCCACTCCAGTCACCATCCTCGTTGCAGCATTCTGTATCAATTGAAGTTTCAGAATTGATCAAGGGCAGCCCCACATAGAGTGCATTGCAGTAATCTAATTTAGATTACATCAATGCCAAAGCAAGATTACAGTTAAACATCAAGAAGACAAAAATAATGACATCAAGAAGACAAAAATAATGAATTACTTGACTTTAAGGTTGATAATGAGGAAATTGAAATTTTTTCAAGATCTTATCCCATCACAATAATGGAAAATATGGAAGCTATACAAAAGCAAAATATGGGGGCCAGATGGGATATTTGCAGAATATTATAAAGCACTAGATGATATTATCCATCTGCCATATAAGAATGTGATTATGACAGTTATAGAAGAGGGGGTTCTGCCTGAACCTTGGATGGAAGCAACCAATGCTCCCTCTAAGCTGTGGAGTCTTGTGAGCAAAAATTCTACTTTGTGAGCTACTGGCATTAAAATTGTGAGCAAGCGGGGGGGCGTGGCGCCGCGATCGGAGATGGCGGATGCATGATTTTGGCGCTCCCGACCTCTCCCGCCCAAGCCCTTATCAAACTTAATTAAAAGCAAAGAAAATCACCACGGAATGGGCAAACACGACTCTGTAAGAGCCAAACTTACTGTCTCTTCAGCAAAACCTGTCAGGGAGCAGCCAGAAAGCTCCTTATTCAAAACGGGGCCTGATCGGGCCGAAAACAAAATGGCGGCCGCAAAAATAACAACGGAACAAACAGCGTGCTCCTCAGGCACAGCAGAGATTCTCAGTCACCTCAAGGCAATGGAGGTAAGCCTCCTAGACAAAATGTCTAATTTATCCACTCAGCTTAATGAAGTTCAAAGTGCACTTCTTCAAACAACCCAAAAAGCAGAGACTGCCATGGAATTAGGGGTGATCAATCAAACAGATATTAAGCAGTTACAGGAAACTTCTGTAGCCCAAAGAGACTCTCTAATCTCCTTAGAATCAGAAGTAAAATCTGTTAATTTAAAATTTCGTGGAATCAGAGAGGAAGCGGAAAAAAACATAGACATGATTTCTTTTATGGCTTCCTTAATAGCACGCGCACTATCCTTAGAAGAAGGTGTATATCCAACTATTACACAAGCTTACCGGATGGGATCATTGGCAAAAAATCGCAGCTTACTCCCGAGGGATATTTTAATATCTGTTCCAGATGCAAGGGTGCGCCGCAGAATTCTTGACGCAGCAAAAACACCAGGAACTTTCAAACATGAGGGACACCCAATTCAAGTTTTTCCAGACATACCGAGAGAAGCAATATTAATTCGTCGTACTTTAAAACCAATCACAACCAAACTACAAAACATAAAACAGAAATATCGCTGGCTTCCCTCTGGAAAACTTTTTGTCGCCTTTCGCGGTCAACAATTATATGCCTGGGACGAAGACAGCGGGGCAGACTTACTTCACATCATATTGGGCGAAGCACCTATGGAGCACGACGGCAAGACTCCGTTAAAACGAAGAAATCTGTTCCCAGACTCACCGCAGAAAGCCAGCAAGATTCCAGTTCCTGCAAGTCCATCCGGCTCCTAAGAAAGACTTGTTGTATTTTTTTCTGAGTTTGCAAATCTATCCTTTCTTCTGAAGAGGTCTTTTATGTGCATTTATAACTGATGAAGATGGCTTAATTGACGTTAATGTTACAATTGCTTTCCAATTTTAATGCATAATGCTATATCCTGGGCGGGGGGGGGGGTAGTGACAATTTCTGTTCTGTTCCCCAGTGTTAACACTCTCAAAACCAGGGTTTTCTCTGAGTCACCAGTGCTGTAACTGGTGAGCTGAGGGTGTGTGTATTTAGTGTGAGGAACCAGTGCCAGTGGTTTCTTCTAAGCTTTGTCTCACACAATAAGGGTTTATTTTTGTTGTGTTTGGGGGGTGGGGGGTAGTTGGCTTCTCATAGGAAATAGTTAAGTAAGGTTAGGTGTGTGAGTTAAACACAGTTCTGATATAAGTAAAATCGTTGGTTCTGTTGCTGAAAATGTCTGCGGAGACGTCATTTAGATCGGTCAACGTTCGCGGTTTGAATAACCCTATCAAGGCTAAGAGAATGACATCTTTTATTTTACACAGTAAACCTAATGTCCTTTTCCTTCAGGAAACGCATATGAGAGATACAGAAACAAAAATTCTGAAAACTGCGTGGTATGATCAACAATTTTATGCTGGGGGATCCTCAAAATCCCGCGGGGTAGCTGTTCTTATTTCCAAGGTAACTTCTTTCACTTGTGAAGATAGTCTAGCAGACCCTCATGGCAGGTACATTCTTATAAAAGGTATGTTAAATCAACAAAAAACCACTTTGGCCTCAATATATGCTCCCAACGAAGGGCAGGAACTCTTTCTTGAGGAAACACTTTGCAAACTACAGGCCTTCAAGGAAGGCCAGGTAATCATTGGAGGCGACCTCAATTTAATTGCAGACCATAAGCTAGATAGATCAGGAAATCAAACTAGAAAATCCAAAAAAGGCAAGAGATTCACAATACTTCCTGAGCTATTAGATAAATATCAATTATGTGACACATGGCGGGAACTGCATAAGGGAGAACGTGATTATACCTTTTTTTCTCCAAGGTTTCGAACCCATACACGTATTGACTATATACTGGTTTCTCAGGATGTAATGCACAGGACTCTTAAAATAGATATAGGGCCCACCATGTGGACTGACCATGCCTTCGTGGAAATGCAACTGAAACAAGACACACCACAGGGCAACCACACATGGAAACTTAACACTTCTCTTTTATTAAAAGAAGAATTTAGAGAGGAAATCAAACTGACAATGGAGCAATACTTTAAAGAAAATAATAATGGTGAAGTAGAGCCGCACTTTGTTTGGGATGCCTTCAAGGCTGTAATGAGGGGGAAATTTATTGCTTTGGCATCTCATCTAAAAAAAGAGAGAGAACAAAAAATTAAATCATTATTGACAGCAATACAGAATTTAGAGGCTCTTCATAAAAAGACAGGAGACAACAAAATATATAAAAAACTTTTAGCTGAGCGCAAAATATTGGAAGATGTACAGACACTTGAGATCAGGAGAAAAATCTTAAATGTGAAGCAACAATACTGGCAATCAAACCCTAAAAGTCTTAAAATCTTATCCTGGCGTTACAAATAAAAAAGAGCTCGACATAAGATACATTACTTAAAGACTAAAAATAATACCAAAATCACAGATCCAGCTGAAATTGCAAATTGTTTTGCAAATTATTATGAACACCTATATTCTTCAACGAACCCAAAGCAAGAAGAAGTAAAAGCTTTTTTAAACAAACACAACATACAAGTAAAATTGTCAGAGGACCATAGCAAACAACTAGATGAACCTTTTTCAGTAAATGAAGTACAGCAGGCGATAAAACAGACAAAATCCAAAACTGCACCTGGCAGTGACGGATACGGCCCAGAATTTTATAAAACCTTTACACAATCATTAGGTGAATACCTAACTCATACATGTAACTATTTATTAAATTCAGGAAAAATGCCACCCTCATGGAGGGAATCGTTCATAGTTCCAATTCCTAAAGAAAACAAGGAAAAAGATAATCCAACTGCTTTCCGGCCAATCGCTTTATTAAATTGTGATGCCAAAGTATTCTCTAAGGTTCTTGCAAACAGATTACAAAACATCATTTCAGACTACATTGTACCAGATCAGACAGGATTCATTCCGAATCGATCCATGACAGACAATATTCGTCGGGTCTTAAACTTAATCGCATACAGTAAGAAGCAAAAGCAAGAAACCCTCCGGCTCACAATAGATTTAGAAAAAGCCTTTGATAGCCTGGAAGCAAATTATCTGAAACAACTCTTAACATGCATGAATTTTGGAGAAAAATTTAGATTGGCTATGTCGACTATGTATATGGACTCTTTTGCTAGAATACAAACTAATAATTTTTTAAGCAGACCTATTTCCCTGGCCAGAGGCACTAGGCAGGGATGTCCCCTGTCCCCACTCATTTTTGCTCTGGCTATTGAACCCCTGGCTGTGGCCATAAGGAACAACATAGCAATCCAGGGCATTAAAATCGGACAGGCGGTTCATAAACTTAGTTTGTATGCAGATGATTTAATTATTTTTCTTTCCAACCCAGAAACATCAATTCTAGAATTACAACAAATTTTTGCTGATATGCAGAGAATCTCCGGTCTGAAGGTAAACCAGTCTAAGTCTAAAATAATTCCACTTCAGATTAAGCAAGACACTATTAAACGCATTCAAAAACTTTCTTCGTTTCAATGGTGGTACTCTAAATGGAGATGTTTAGGCATATGGATACCTCCGCAATTGGAAGACTTGATAGATTGTAATTTCAGGAAAATTTTCCAGGAAACAAAAAATATGCTGCAGAAATGGAATCGCATGAGCCCCTCCTGGGCAGACAGGGTAAGCATGTTGAAGAGTTTTATTTTGCCTAAATTTTTATTTTTATTTCGAGCCTTGCCAGTGTCTCTTCCTAAGAAGGAACTTAGAAAATGGCAATCTGAAATAAACAGATTTTTCTGGAGTTACAAAACATCACGAATAAAATTTTCCATTCTGAAACGCTCTCCTTTACAAGGCGGTCTGGGTATTCCAGATCTGGAAACTTATTATGAAGCGGCTAACCTGGCCACCATTGTGCGAATATTAAATAATAATTCTTCACTGAACTGGCAACAAATTGAAGAATGGGAGGCTGGCTCAATTCCATTACAAGATATTATTTGGAATTCTGCGCGACACAGACCGGTAATGCTTAAGAGTAATCAGTTCTTGCAAGCATCTTTACGTATATGGGACAAAAACAGGAAAAAGTTACTTCCAGACAGATCTAAATTCTCCTCTTATTTGAACCAACATTGGTTTCCTCCAGGGACAGATGAAATGGCCTTTAAAAAATGGCGAAAAGCGGGACTTACACGACTTGTTGACCTAACAAATAAAGGGCAATTACGTACAAAAGCTGATCTTGAAAAGTTGATAGGTGGCAGTGTACACTGGTTTCAATATCTCCAAGTTTCCCATGTTCTTCAAACCTTTCATAGAGAACAAGTTTTTTCAAAACCAGTATCTACATTTGAAGAGATACTATCAAAACGCTCAGTTGAGATTAAAGGTTTAATTTCTAAAATCTATAAGATTTTATTATCATCTTCCTCTGATGTAGTGAATAATCAGAGCTTTTCTGCTTGGCAAAAGGACTGTCAAGACCGCCTGGAAGAAGAAGATTGGGAAAACATGAAGTCTGCTTATAATTTTAGGTCAAGAATTTTTACTATTAAGTTTAATTATTTTAAGGTTTTAAACAGATGGTATATGACTCCTAGCAGACTACATAAAATATATCCAAAAGTTAACAACTTATGCTGGAAAAAATGTGGCCAGGTGGCAGACTATTTACACTGTTGGTGGCTCTGTCCTGTTATTAATTCTTTTTGGAAAATAATATTGCAACAGATCTATATTATTACGGGCATTAACTTACCTGTGTTACCTGAGTTGGTTTTGTTAGACATCTGCCCAAAAGTTCTTGGGGAAACAACAACAAATATGAAGTTAATTATGACGTTAATTGCTATTGCTAGAATAAGTGTTGCACAAAAATGGAGAAATAATTTAGGTCCTTCGTTATATGACTGGCAAAATAAGTTATGGGAATACTTTGTGCTTGGTAAAACTATTGCTTATACAGGGGAAAAAATCCAGAAAGATTTTCATGCAATTTGGTTCCCTATTGTTGAATACCTCACGGATAATGGGGTTCTCCCTAAAAACAAACATTATCAGAGTTTAATGTACTTTTAATCAGAAAGTTTATTTATTTTGAATGTATTTGTTGATGACAACATGCATTAGTACTTTTTTATGTGTGTATTAACTCCTTCTTAACTATTTCTAAACTTATGTTGATGCTGGTTATTGGTTTGGTTTGTATCTAAAACAATAAAATTATAAATTAAAAAAAATAAAATTGTGAGCAAGCGATTTGGCTACTGCATAAATTAGTTTGCTCTGGAGCCATTCTTCCTGTGCTTAGACAAAAATATGTGAGTTTCCTGTGCTTAGACAAAAATATGTGAGAAGATTTAGAAAGATGGAAAGGACTCCCATCTATTCTTGAGGGGAAGGATTGCAGCTGTTAAAATGAACATATTGCCATATATCATCTTTATCAGACTATTCCTGTTTGTATCAGTCACTCTTTCTTTGAAGATACGAGTAAGCTAGCATCTAATTTTATTTGGCAAGGAAAAATGCCAAGAATTAAATTGAAAGCATTGCAAGATTTTAAAGAAAATGCTGGCTTTGTTCTACCAGATTGGAGGACATATTATAAAGCATCCTGCTTGGTCTGGATGAGAGATTGCATTCTGCTTGAAAACCAAAGACTTTTAGCTCTGGAAGGGCATGATTTAAAGATAGGGTAACATGCTTTTGTTTAGTATGGGAAAGCAGCTGGGCATAAATACTTTTACATCATTTCATAAGAAAATCCTTATTATCAACTTGGAAAAAGATCCTAACATTGGTATAGTCTAAAATCCCAAGATGGGTCTCTCACCCCTTGGTCTTTTCACAATGAAGCCTAATTTCACTAGACAAAATTCTTAGATATGAAGATCTTCTAGATGATAAAGGATCCCTAAAAACAAAGGAAGAACTATTAAGGCAAGGTGTTAATCTAGATTGGTGGGCAAGGGCTCAGATTGAATCTAGATATGTTAAAGATAGAAAATATGGTTTGTACATTTGAAAAACTGGTACATCTAATGATAAGTTGATTAAGAAAATATATGTATTTTTAATGCAAATGGAAATGGAAGGTGACGTGGTTAAAGATTGTATGATTAAATGGATGCAAAATCTGGGTTATAATATTGATCTTGCACAGTGGAGCAAACTGTGGAAAGAGAATGTGAAAATAACTAAATTGGTTGTATTTAAAGAGAATTTGTATAAGATGTTTTATAGATTAGCTAAAATGTATAAAAATATGCCAAATAATTGCTGGAAGTGTAAAAAACGTGGGTACGTTTTACCGTATGTGGTAGACATGCAAAATTGTATGCTAGTTGTGGATTAAGGTACATACAGTTTTGCAGACTTCATTACCCTTTCGACCAGAATTGTACTGAATTGCATATCAGATGATCTTGACAAAGATATTTTGTCATTCATGATTTTATTGTTCGTGATGCTAAAAGGGCAAATGGAAGATTTCATTGGACTATGAACTTTTTACAACTGGATAAAAAAGAAATATAAAGACATTAACTTTCTAATAATATAATATGAAGAAGCTTTTATGAACTTTTAAAATTTCACAGTCTATCCTTTTGTAATGTGAAATAAGTAGAGATTTATATACAGAAGACTTATTATTTGTCCTTTCTTTCCCTTCCCTATTCCTCTGTAACCTAAACATTTAATAAAGTGTACTATAAGAAGTTTTTTCAATTTTTTTTATTCTTTGACGCTATCGTCATCCAAAAGACAGACTGCAACCAAGAAATCAGAAGGAGATTATGACTGGGAAGGGCAGCCATTTAGGAGCTAGAAGAGATTCTTAAGTATAAGGCTGTATTGTTGGCGACCAAGATCAAGTTAATAAATACCATAGTATTCCCTAATCCCTATTACTATGCATGGATGTGAAAGTTGGACAAGGAAGAAAGCTGATTCCTTTGAAATATGGTGTTGGAGGAGAGTGTTAAGGATGCTGTGGACCACCAAAAAGGCAAATAAGTTAGTTCTAAATCAAATCAAGCCTGAATTCTCCCTAGAAGCTAAAATGACTAAACTGAGGCTATTGTACTTAGGTCACATTATGAGAAGTCAAGAGTTACTGGAAAAGACAATAATGCTAGGGAAAGTTGAAGGCAGCAGGAAAAGAGGAAGACCCAGCATGAGATCAATTGACTCAAAGAAGGAAGCCACAGCCCTCCATTTGCAAGAACGACAGGATGTTTCAGAGGACATTAATTCATAGGGTTGCCACAAATTGAAAGCAACTTGATGACACTAAATACACACACCATCTAAATGGAAGCAGGGCATCTATCACAGTGGCCAGATCTTTTCTACCCAGGAAAGGCCACAGCTGGCTAACAATTTGAAGTTGGTAAAAGGCACTTGTGGTCATGGCTGCCACCTGCTTATTCAGCAGTAGGCCTGGGTCCAAGAGCAATAATTTGTGTCCAAGCAGAAAATGTACTAATAACTGTCAGTAGCTTCAGACTGAAAGTTAAATAGGCTTTTCTCTCAGGTTTCTTAACTTTCTTAACTTTTCCCACAGCTACACCTAACAGACCATAGCCTATTATGTAGTGTTCTCTACACAGTAAAAGTCTACAAGAGAGAACCTTAAAACTGTGGCCCATACTAGGCTTGCATACCATCCAAGTCTTCCTTTTGAAAAGACTCTGGGATAGAGTACATCCACAATGTGCCTAGGTAACTGCTAAGCTCTATCCTACTAAAATGAGAAAAACGAGTCCTTTTTATCCTACTCCCTACTGTCAGTTGCGTACCCACTAGGAACAGAGGCCTCCTGCTTAAGGTGACCAAATTAACACCCTTGCAGTGAATGTAATACTATATGAAGATCTGTGGAATATTGTTAGATGCCAGTCTCTCCCCCCTTCCTTTAAACTGAGAGGCGATATTTTCTTTTGCAGTTTAATAGATTTGCAGTGTGGTAGAGATTGGACCTGGACTGTCCCCTCACAATTTAAAGGGTCATGAGGAATTCTGCTCACCCCTTTAAATCATGAAATTTTTGCAAGCCTCCACATTTTTCATTAATTAGTTCCCCCCTGCATTCAAGGGGGCATCTTTCCTCACATTTTTAAATGAGGAACTGAATTCATAGAATGCACACATGAAGTAGCTCAATCTTCTGAGCCCAATTCAACCATTTATTTATTTATTTAGGAAATAAATAATTTAGGACTCCTTTCCAGCATTCCACTCAAGTTGACTGACAAATAAAAACATCATAAAACCAACATGAATTATTAGTATAAAAAAACAAAACAATTCATTAAATGCAATCCAAAAAGCCTTTAGGGATTCAGATACCTTTTAGCATAATAGCCAGCTGAGAGCTTACACCTGTTTGCCATTTTCTGCTATCAGAATTCTAATGTATCATGAGGGCAGCACTCGTATGTACTTTTCAGTTCCCATGAGGGGTTTTTTTTGGGGGGGGGTCCCCACAGGGGGGGGAAATAATTCCCTGCACTGAGGTTGTTTTTTAAAATTATTTCAGGGACCCACTCCTGCCTCTTCCTTGTGCCCATTTTAGAATACAGCATAAAACTGCACAAGTTACTAACCACTAAAAGAGGAAATGATTTTCAAATGCCCAAATGTAATAGGTGCTGTATCCAAATAAAATAGATATTTTGACAGGTTCTCTGAGAACTGATTCACACATTGAAGCCCTTGTGTCCCTGATGGGTTCTGTCCACAGAAGTGCTGTGGGAGTTTCGTGCTCAGAAATTAATTTTCTAGCACTCAAGTCAAAATTAAATCAAATCAAATTTATTATTATGGTTCGTGACCAGCACAAGATCAGTTACAACAATGTACATGAATCTAATAAGTTTTAGGAAATACACAATATTTAAAATTAGTGAATGGCCTATGCATTCTTAAAATCACAGAACAGATTGATCAAAATATTTATATTTTATGTTTCAGCTACATTATGTGTTAATTCCCTGTGAATTCTGCAGGATGCTGCAAGAAATTTGGCACAGGGGAGTGTGAGCTGAGGATTTGTGTCTGAAAGGAACTTCCTCATAATTTCAGACTCAGAGCAGGCAGAAAACCTCCCAAGCAAGGTTGCAATAATCTTTGCATGGATTTCCTGGTAGAAACGGCAGTGAAGCAAAATATGCTCATTTGTTTCGACCTTCCCTGCTCCACACGGGCAAACCCTCTCTGCTAATGGGATCTTCCTATAATGTCCCTCCACTACCGCAGAGGGGAATATATTCCAGCTAGCCATAGAGTAAGCCCTGAGGTGGGACAGGCAGCGATAAGTAGGCTGCCAGAATTACAATGTATCTAGTGTTCTTTGATGCCAGGAAATTTGAAACTCTGTTGATGTCTCCCTGCCTTTCAGTATCCAATATCCTTTGCTTGACCAAGGCCTTTGCTTAATCTAAGGGCATTTTTAAGAGAAACTCTGGGGAGAGGCCTAGCGTATTCAGTTTGTGAAAGACTGCCTTTAACCAAGTGGATCGAAAGCCATCCTGGAGAATTAATGATGTAAGGTCTTGGGAGGAACAGTTTAGCTTAAGCCATAGATTAATAGATGCGAGGTTTACCCTAGCCTCTAATCATACCAGAATCTAGGCGCAGGCTTGCATTCACTATACATCTGGGGAATCGAAATACTGCTCTTAAAAAATTTGATTGAATTCTTTCTAACAGGGCAAAACGTGAAGATAGTGGACCTAACGTTGTCCCAGACAGAATTTGGGAGATCGTTTTGGATTGATATAATCTGAGGGCTGCTGGAGTGTGCTGTCCCCGATGTTGTTTAACATCTATATGTGCCCCCTTGCCCAGATTGTCCAGAGGCATGGGCTGGGATGTCATCAGAACACTGATGACACTCAGTTCTATCTGATGTTGGGCAGCCGGTTGGACTCCAGTCTGGAAGATCTGGACCGAGTATTGCAAGCTGTGGCCAGTTGGCTTAGGTTGAGCCGGCTGAAACTAAATCCGGCAAAGACAGAGGTCCTGTACCTGAGTTGGGGTGGTTTGGGGCTGGGGCTTCCACTCGCCTTTGACAGGGCGCCACTGGTGCCAGCACCGGAGGTTAGGAATTTGGGAGTGCTCCTGGATCCCTCCCTAACAATGGAGGCCCAGGTGGTAGCCACTGCCTTCCTCAACTGCAACAACCTGGCTACAGTGATCCACACAACAGTCAACTCAAGATTAGACTATGTAACGCTCTCTACATGGGGCTGCCCTTGGCGCAAATCCAGAAGCTGCAGCTAGTGTCAGGCTCGCTGCCATTAGGGCCAGGGCCTTTTCAGTGGCGGCTCCCCTCTGGTGGAATGAGCCCCTGGAGGAGACCAGGGCCCTGCAGGACCTTGCACAGTTCCACAGGGCCTGCAAGACGGAGCTCCTCCACCAGGCTTTCAAATAGGAGCCAACACCACCACTACCACTATCAACACCTATAGTAAGGGACTGGGACTGGCCCTGGATTGAGACCAAGCAACATCACCGTGGGAAACCAGAATACTGCTGAATGAAGAGATTAGTATTATATCTGATTGTACGCCGTCTAATATCTTGTAAGAATAACCACCACAATGAGCACTTTAATTGTTATCTGTTACTGTACGATTGTTTTAACTGGTTTTATATGTTTTATTATGATTGGGCACACTGTGCCAATAAATGTGAGCTGCCCTGAGCCTGTCCATGGGGAAGGTGGGATATAAATCCAAATAAATAAATAAATATTGCCCACAGTTTGTATAGAAGAATCTTAGAATAGCCTGTACCGATTTCTGACCTATATTGGCCATGTAATTGTGATAGGTCATCCTCGCCCCTGAAGACTGGATCATCACACCCAAATATTTAAAACTCATTACCCGCTCAGTTTTATGGCCATTGATGTTCCAAGCCCTAACTTGAGGTCTCTTACCAAAAGACATGATTTTAGTCTTTTGGTAATTAATCTCTAGGTGGTTCATGTTACAATAATGACTGAATGCCTTCAATGCCCTTCCAAAGCCAACAGGGGTTCTGGATAACAAAACTGTATCATTGGCATAAAGTAAGGCAAATATCTTCTGCTCAGCTACAGTAGGGGGGTGAGAATCAATGCTGCTTAGGTTACTGATAATGTCATTGATATAAAAAGTGAATAGCGAAGGAGCCAAAACACAGCCTTGTTTTACACCTTTTGTGGTTATGATAGGATTAGTAAGAAGCCCATTTTTGTTACACCTAATTTGAAAAGATGATTTAGAATACGGGGCCCAAATCGAGTATAAAAACTTCTGATCTATAGATGTGGCTCCCAATTTGTCCCATAACTTATCCCTAGCTATGGAATCAAATGCGTTTTTTAAATCAATAAAGGCTGCATACAACGAAACTGCATTCTTGGCAGCATATTTGTCTATTAGGTGTTGCAAAATCAGACTGTGGCTGAGGGTAGTTCTTCCTTCCCTGAAGCCAGCTTCCTCTTCCACTGAAGTCTGATTCAGTTTAAGACTTTCCCCTCACACAATTTTTCTTCTTCATTATTATTATTATTATTATCATCATCATCATCATCATCATCATCATCATCATCATCATCATCATCATCATTTTTATTGGAGAGATCAAGATTTGACATGCATGTTACCGTAGTAGATATATAGTTTTACATTTTACAGTTGGTTCAAAGAAAAGAAAGAAGAGCTACAGCTTACTAATAAGATACAAAGATAACTTCAGCTTACAATTGTAACAGATCTAAAGGGTAAACATTCCTTGACACTTCACCATTAGTTGTCATGTGCTCTAGAAATGGATACCAAATTGCTGGGAATTGAGCTTTCTGCCAGCATTGTCATTTAGAACATTTTTCTATGCAATCAGTTCCATCACATAAAACTGCCAAATCGTATTGTACCAGAGCGTGATTGATGGGGGTAAGTTATTTTTCCATTTGATGGCAATGCAGGATCTGGCCGCTGTTAGCAAAAAGTTGATTAATATTTTGTTTGTATTCAGCAAATCGCTGTTGTCCTAGAGTGATAACAACAACGATTCTGGTTTGTGTGGGACAGGAAAGCCTGTTATCGCATTGATGCATTCAGTTATCTCATTCCAAAATTGAGCTATTCTTGGGCATGCCCACCAGCAGTGAATGAAAGATGCTATTGACCCACATCCTTTCCAGCATAGGGGGCTCATAGTGGGATATATATAGTGTAGCTTTTGAGGTGAAAGATAGCATCTTGTCATGATCTTGAATGATTGCATTTTAATAGTAATGGATTGAGACTGCAGAGCTGATGACCTCCAAATAGATTGCCATTGTTGGGTTGATATGATCGTATTGCAATCTTGTTCCCAACTATTCTGGTAGGAGAAAGGTCTCTCAGGAGTGGTTTGCCCTAGTATATTATATAGTATAGATATTCTACCTTTCAAAGATGAGGTCTCTGATTTTATGAGGATCTCAAATGGAGTGAGTGGTTTCCCCTCAAGGTTTTTGAAGTTTGTTGAGCTAAATAAGTGTTGGAGTTGCACGTATTGGAACCAGGGTAATCTACAACCTGCCTTTTGTTCTAACACAATTTTTTCTAGTAATTTTTGCTTACACAATTTTTCTGATCTGGAATGATCACAGTGGACTGCTATTTGCCTTGCTGGAAATGGACTGCATATATTGATGGAATACATGTCAGTTTCTCCAACATGGCAGATAGTGGCTACCCAAAGCCATTTCAGGTAGGGGAAACTGTGTGGGGAGGAAGGCTTAAGCCCCCTCTCCTTGTGCACCATGATCCTGATCAAAGTCAGGCCCACCTGCTCCTGGAAATTAAGTTATGAGCATGGAACTCCCAGAGTGTGTCTGTTGACAGTGCATGTAAAAGACATGAGGACTTTGGAACATCTGAATTGGCCCAGAGACAAGGAGGAAAATCAAGGGACATTTCTTAGGTCCGTCCAAGAAAACTTGTATGACAGGTACCTATTGTTCAGCAAGATGAGTCATGATACTATAAGTATGAGGCTTTCTTTACCCCTCATGGCTTCCAAGTTGACTTTTCATAATCCAATTGGGAAATCTTCTAAGCTCATTCTCTGTGTTTTGGATCATGGTTTTACAGTGTTATAAGGAGATAGATGGGGTTTCCTTCTCCTTTGAACAATGGCATCTGTGTGAGGGATAAACTTTATACATGTCTACATTTTTATGGTTATGAAACTCTGAGAAGAGTTTCTTAAAGTGGCCCTTAATGGCAGATGAGCTTGGCTGGGAAAGTCAGACCACATGAATGCAATGTTTTACAGAGAATTCCATTGCTGTTTATATAGATTACATAAATTATTTTGTGGATTATTAGTAGTTGTGCACATAATCACCCAGTTGTGTTGACCCATCCTCTGTGTATCTGCATGGGAGAAAGAGCTTTTCCAATTAATGGCTGCTATTCTTTTTAGAAGCTCACTTACTGAGCTCACAGTTGGCCCACTGTGAATACTTCAGTTTGAAGGAAATGTGTGACAAGTTGCCATTAGAATTTTCTCCTCAACAACAAAAATGTGGTTGTGTGGAATTCACGCCATTGTTAACACTTCTGTCATACTATTGCAACTGCTCCTCTGTTTCCCATTGTTCTTTTATATTTTGTGTCACTTGTTTATCTTCACATCATTCAAAGCTTTCTGGCAATTAAGCTTTCAAATGTGCCTGTTAGTCTAATTTCCCTCTATAGTATTTGGGTTGCTTTATATTTGCCTGCTTTAGTAGTGTATTTGTAAATATTGCCCAAAGATTTACAGAGGTAAGTGTCAAGGTAAAGTGTCAAACACTGACTTCTTAATTTGCTCTTTCATAAATTGTCTCTAACAAATACTGCACAGACCTAATTTTTAAACTGAACACTTCTGTTTTTACTTACCCTGGTTTCAGTTGCTTATAGTATCACAAATAACCCATCCATGATAAATGGTCCTTATTTTTGGAAAAGGTAGAACAAGGGGAGTTGATTGTTTAAGTGGGTCATGGGAGGGTGTCATTCTATGTCCCCAAGTTATACTGATTTCAGTCTTTACTTGACCATAGTGATTTGTATGACTGTCTCAAGTTTTATTATGTCTTTTAAAATAAATTAAAAAAAATAACCCATCCATCAAAACTGGACTCTCCTGTACCTTACGTTTGCCTTTTGTGGAGGCTTTGGGACTATTGGGTTCTGATCCTTAGGGGTTGTCAGCACCATCAAATACCTTGAAGTCTTAAATATATTTTCAGAGATGTGGAAGCTTGCTTTTCGGCTTCTTGTATGCGGACTTCCTATTTTTGTTTGTTTTCTCTTGATTTTCAAATTGATATTTTCAGGCTTCTATAGAAACCAAGGAGCTATCTGGTAGACTCTGGTATCTTCTCCATCTTACATATAGGGGGATGTAGCTCTCACGCTTAGTAATATGTATGACATCACTGATGCTAAGGTACAATTCTCTCTTCCATTCTTGCGTGGTTGACTTTTTTAAAAAAAGGTTAGATAATTTCTATTGCACCGACAGATGATACCTGCATATGAATTAGTAGTCAAGAGTACCTGAAAGTTCCTTGTTAAAATCTTGGCTCAGCCATGAACTCATTAGCTACCCTTAGCTTCGCTTGCCAATTTGTATTGTTATGTATTTTATTTAAATTCATATCCTTCTTAAGGCAAAAATGGTCCTTTCACAAATGTAATACAAAGCCAATAAAATTACAAAAAGCACTGTAACATATTTGAAATACAAATGTTAAACCTAAGACAAAAAAGTATATATGTACTCAGTTTTCAGCATGTCTTTCAGTCTGAACCATGGTAACTTTGCTGAAAACAGTATACAATATATCATAACAGAAATAGCAGCATCTGCTACAATAACCCTCAGTTCTTCCCCAAAGTACTAGTAACTAGACCAGTCCTCCTGAGTATCTTCTTGAATGCCAGGAGAGAACCTGATAAGCACACTACCCTGGACAGGAAATTCTAGAGGCACTTGCTACTACAAAAACGGGGAATGTGAAAACATATAAGGGGAGTGGCTTTCTGCAGCTAAATTGCACACAAGCTGTTTATGATTTCAGAAGTTAATGCCATCACTTTGAATGGAGCCTCTCTTTTTCACCAGCCATTAGAAACCATTGCAAGTGGGCAGAAGGGGGCTGCCTAAAATCTTAAAATACTGAATGTCTAGTATTTGCCTCCAAAAGTTCTGAACACCCCCAAGATTTGTAGCTCAGCCCCATTAAACATCACTGTATTCTGGAGAGGTGTTTTTACAGAGAAATATTATTAGTATTACTACATGCAGAGGTCCCCTCCATCCCCGAGGTCCTAACCTCCGAGTTTCCGTAAGCTGCTTTGTCTTGAGCAGGCTTTCTCTTCCCCCTCCCAACTCCCCTTTTCTTTTAATTGACTGTCAATGTTTTGTGCTGTTGGATAATATCCACTTTATATCAGGCCAGGGATTTTATGTTCCTTTTGATTAATTTACCAAGTTTACAAAGTAATATTTTCTGCATACTTGGGGACTCTTCAATGTATGCAGAGACCTTCACCTTGCCTGTGAGTGACCCTGTGGTGCTCCTTTTGTGATTAGCACTGGGATCTGCCACTTTGCTGTTGTTATGTTATACTTAATAACAATGAAGCATTTTTACAGTGGCTTCTGAAGTGTCCATCATCATTTTCAATATGTCTGTCTTTTCTTGTATCTGGCAGAGATAAATTTCTTGCACTATGCTGATGGGGCTTCCCCCTATTTTTAAATTTATAAATCAAATTTATTCAAACCTTCTACTAAGGAAACATGCTGGTGACACAATGGCTTTTTGCTTATGGATAGATTAAAAAATCCCCATCTTTTAGATTGTTCTTCCATGATTTCGTTATACTTTCAGCAGCAGACAGAACAGCAGGAACTATCACCATGCTGGCAAGTTCCCATATGCTTTTCTTTCTTTTGCAAGCTCTCTTCCAGATCCTTGTTGTTTATTTTTGTCTTTATATATTGTTAATTCTCTCCTGTTTTATTACTGTTAGCAGGCTTGTCAGAATAGACTAAGAAGTCTAGGTCAGGCATGTGGCTGTAATATAAAGTGTTCTCAGCATCTAGTTCACATTTTACTGTGGTGTGCCTGTAGAAGTGTTGTAACTTGCTTGCATGCAAAGCATATGCTCTACTACCAAACTGTCTCCCTCCTCAGCCCCACACCCTAATCTGGAAAGCTGTATGTAAGAAAAATGAACTCTGTGAACTCTTGCCACAAGAATGTGTTAGTATTGAGGGTGGAAAAAACCCTCTTAACTTATGTAATAAATTATTTTAGATAGGGATTTAAACTAAGAATAGCAAATATATAGTGTTTATAACAAGGTAAAATACTATACAGCATGTATATTTTGTGGAGCAAAGAAATCCCCAAATATAAAGTTATTAATTGGCTTGATTTCATGAAACTTCACTGGACAATGTACATGTTGACCACTGTTTGAACTGTTGTATTTGCTGAAAAAAGCCTAAAATAGGACTCCTGTGGGTTTAAAATAAAAATTTCATCATTAATTTTAATGAAATCGAAGATAGTGAGCACTGAAGGCAAATTTAATTCTTTTCTTTTTGTTATTGCAGTTAATATAAATATTGTTGTGGGAATGGGGTTCACAGCTGGCTTGTAGAAAATAACAGCTACAAAGCCTATCCTTAGGTTGTTAATCCCTGGTTTAAACCAAAATGGTGCTGCACTGACATATTGTACCTTGGGGACATATAAGTGTTCAAAGTGGGTGGGGCAACAAAGGCTGATTCTGCATTGGCTTTTCCCTTCGTTGTTTTGCGAAACCACATTGGAACAGAAATTCCCCTCTGCATTGCATGCTGTTTTTGCTTCCTTTGATTATCAGGTTTTATGATAGCTTCCACACTCTGTGCCACTTTTGAGTTCTTTGATCATCAGATTTTATTGTACCTTCTGCATAGAGTTAAGGCCATTTTATGGCTACCCAGGGGTGACTTTGCAGTCAGTACAGCATTGCCCCAAGGTATCTGAATGTAGTTTTGAGCTGCTAGATGTGGAGCAAATACTAGATGCCGAATCGCCCAAAAATCCATCTGCCTGCCTCACCATCAAGCAGCCCAACAAGTCATTCAGAGAAGGCCAAGGGGAAAGAGAGAGCCAATGGCTACAATCCAAATCATACAATCCAAAGCATACTTCCTAAGGCTTAAGTCTCATTGAACTCAGTAGAATTTACTTCTGAGTATATTTATTTAGGTTTGTAACAATGCTTCCTCTAAGCCGTGGAGTCTTATGAGCAAAAATTCTACTTTGTGAGCTACTGGCATTAAAGCTGTGAGCAAACAATTTGGCTGCTGCATAAATTGGTTTGCTCTGGAGCCATCCTTCCTGAGCTAAGACAAAAATGTGTGAGCTGGAGGCTAAAAAACTGTGAGCTAGCTCACACCAACTCAGCTTAGAGGGAACACTGGTTTGTAAGTGTGTAAGTCTGAATGGATTTTGAATTTGCAGTACTATAAATTCACTTGCTCTGTGCTTAGAGTGGGTTTTTTTTTACTTCAGACATTTACCTTCATCTCTGTCCTGGGTAATGACTTCCACCCCTTGACTCCATTAGCTCTGCTTCTGGGTGAGTCAAGCCTGGTCTATGCCCTATTCATTGGTAGAGTGCAAACCCTACTCAGAATATGAGTGGGGTGCTCAAAATCACTATTCAGAACAATAATTTTGCAGGGGGATAGAACAAGGCAAGGCAAGAGGAGGTCAGCAAGTGAAGATTATCCCCTAGCACAGGATCCCCACCATGCTACCCATGGGGGCCTTTGTTGCCTGCTGGCACCTTTCCCAGCACTTCCCAAGTGCTTTTAGAAAATAGGCGGGGCCAGAGGGACTTTTGGTAGCAAAGCATCTGATTGGTCACTGGAGATCTGATTGGTTGTACTGATTTAAAAACAAAAACAAACCTGCAGTGCTCCTCTAACCTATTTTTAGAACCATCACCATTTCTTCAGTTCCTCAGTTATATAGGTGTGTCATACAAATCACTTACTAGACAGTTGTTGCATGGTTTAAATGTAAGTATCTCAATAAAGGGCTGTTTATAGTTATGGTCGTCCCTTTCTGTTATTAGATTATTTAGTAGGATTGGCATGCACCTAGCATTGTACAGCTGTTCCCTTAATGTGTGTATACTTTTACATCTTTCAATAAAAACTTAAAATTAAAAAAAATGCTTCAGCAGCAGCTGCCACCACAGCACAATGACCTGTGTGACCAAAGTTAAACTGTGTGTATGCAAGAAAATATTTTAAAACAATGTGTTCATTTTAAAAAGGCATTATGTTAAACAGAGCTCCTGCCTGAAATGGTGAAGCTTTACTATTAGAGTTATGTATCATCTCACTCCCTGACATTTTGTGGTTGGTTCCACCTCTTGTGTCAGGTGTTTGGTGGCTTACTTCAACTCCTGTGGCAGCCATTTTGTGGTGGCAGAACTGTAGCAGGCAAACAAACAGTCTCTTTTCTGAGACTGTCCTATCTCCTAAGAAAAGTTACTAAATTAACATACAAATTTATTTGGGTGGTAAGAATTTGTATGAGGACAAATTCTTGAAATACTGGACTTTTTATTATGTTTTGGAATAACATGAAGTGTGTGTGTGTATTTGAACTATTATAGAGTTTGAAAATATCATATGTATTGTATAGCTATATGGTTGTTTATGGTCTGAGTGACATACTACATAGTTTGCAGACCTTATACATGTTTTAGAAAAGTGTCTTTCTACTTGCTAACAATTTTGCCATCTCTAAGATATTAGTCACTATAAAAAGTTTGTTTTGTGTAAAAACTATACGACGAAAATACCATCAAAAATACAAACAAGTAATCAAACAAGCATTTCTGTTCTGCTGAGCCTTGCCAGTCTATATGGCTGTTATAGGCCACAACACATAAAATATTCAGGTGTAAGTTCTGTGGTTTTATGGAACAGTTATTGGAAAAAAGACCATGATAATTGATTATATAGATGATTTATATCCCTAGTATAATTATTACTACTGTTTTACTTTGTTTTTGCTTTCATGAAAGTGATCATATAATATGATATGTATTATATATGAAAATAAATAAAGATAAATTGGGGGGGGAGTTTGCCCGGCAACCTTATATGTCATGTTGTAGATTGTAAGTGAAGTCTATCCTGTTTCTTTTGGCACATGTTTTTCTTTTTCCTTTTCCCTTTGTACTGTATGTATTCTATAACTGTGCCTTTATATTATTGGTTTCATTTTATGTTCATGGAGTATTTAAGTATTCTGCTGCCACAAAGTAGCTGGCAGTCTATAATGGAATAATGATTATTCACAATCTGACTTTTAGAATGTGTTGTTAATGCTGTTTAATTGTTTTTATCTTGTTGATGTTTTTATAGCTATTGTACATCACCCAGAGCCCTACAATAGCTGGGACTGGGTGATTCACAAATATAAATCATCATCATCATCATCATCATCATCATCATCATCATCATCATCATCATCATCATCATCCATATTTTAAGACTTTCTGTTTTGTTTTTGTAATAGTTGAAAGTCACCTTGCATATCTATGGAATAGAAAAGTGAAATATAAAATTTCTAAAGAAAGAAACTTAGCCCACCATATATTAGATGGCTGTGGCATCAGATGTATTCAAGAAACTTCCTAGTAAGGAAATACATCTGAAACACAGTGGCATTTTGCTTTGGGCAAAAAGATAGATGGGAATGTTCACTTCATTTGGTTGTTCTTCCATGGTTCTGGTTACTGTTTGTATTCATTCCATGTTCAGATTCACTGTCGACCTTTTCTCGTTTAATGCTTTCTGGATATTTGCCATGTGAGGCCCTAAATGTTGCCAGTATTCTGTCTAAGTTATTTATTACAGTTGTCTCAATAATTTTTCAAGTTATAATTTTAATCAGTTTATAGTATTATTTGGAAAATTGATAGGTTGGATATTTTAATGCAACAGTAAAACTAGTTGTATCCCCCACCACCACCCGTGTTGGGATATATTGTTTCTGAGCAGATTCTCTTTAGTGGCACATTGTGAACCTTCTTTTTACCCTACTGTGTTAATCTGCGTTAGAGCAGATCTTTCAGTTACACTATTGGTGTTGGTTTTATTGTAATTACCAGAAGCTCATAAGTCTCTTCAAGTTACATCAAAAATTGTCCCAGGGATGTGAAACTGCTGGCTGAATCCCAGGAACTTGAGAAAACAGAATGAGGAAACCAGTACTTAAGGCCTTTTTGCCCTCTTGTTTCCTTTTCTTTCTTTCCCTTCCCTACCTCTCTAGCCACTTGGCCAGTTTCCAGGAGTCTTATCTTGCAAAACTTTATGGCTTTCATCTCTGTCTAAGGGAAGATATCAGCACAGAACCTTATAACAACACACTGTAAATCCTGTTGCCATTACATTTTCTTTCCCAGATCAATCTGGTACTTTGCAGACAGAATTTGCACATATCGGAATCAGACATCCATTTGTTAAAAATAGCATTATGGACATTATGAAGACATGAAAGTATACAAAAGTTGTGTGTTGCTATATTTCAAAACCATTTTAAAACCAGAAGAGAGAAGAAGAAGAAGAGATTGGATTTATACCCTGCCTTTTACTACCTGAAGGAGTCTCAGAGCGGTTTACAATCTCTTCCCCTCCCTACAACAGACACCCTAGGTGGGGCCGCGAGAGCTCTTTCAAGGAATGCCCTTGAGAAAACAGCTCTGAAAGAACTTATGACTGACCCAAGGTCACACCAGCAGCTGTATGTGTAGGAGTGGGGAATCAAACCTGGTTCTCCCAGATTAGAGTCCGCGCTCTTAACCACTGCGCCAAACTGGCTCCCTGAGAAATGCCAAGGGATTTCCTAAAATGAAATAATTTGTAATGGCAGTTCTTGATTGACAAGAATCTGTGCAAGCATGTTTAAAATAGGCCACCTCTTCTGGAAGGCAGAAATGTAAGCAAAATGATAGATTCCCACTATTCTAATTATTGACAGATTTGGAAACGTTTCAGTTCCAAGAAGCATTCTAAACAACAGTTTAACACTTTTCCTGATAATCACATTGAAATTATACACTCTGCCATATTTTATTTTTCAAAGAATGCATCAGCTTAATGAACTTGGTGCTAAACATATTTTATCACAGATTTTTCACTTTCCCTATTAATTAATTTAAAAACACACATGCGTGCATACCACAAGCCATAGAAGATATCTATAATTTTTGCCTAAGTTATATCAAGATTTTGCCATTCTTTATTTGAAAATGTATCTTTTCAACCCACAAGAGCTCTCAAAATAGAAAGTGGCAATTAGAAGTTCAAATTTACAGTTTCAAACATCAACATTAATGGTGCCAATAATAACAGTAATTGAATCTGTAGCATTTTCTTAAAAGCAAAAAAATAAATAAATCAGAAATCAACTAAACTGATGCTAAATCAAAGTTTAACACAACAACTTAAACTGATTTACTTACACAGTACATTAGCCTGATGATTTTTAAGGTTATTATTGTTTTGTTCTAACTTGATTTGCAGTGTTCTTCATTTCATACATTTTATGCCTTAATAAATGAAATCTGATTCTCCCTGTGTTAGAGAAGGATAGCTGTTGTGTGTTGTGCCTTAGTCCATCTAATAGTTGTTCTCTGTAATTCTATAGTAACTGTGTAAGCCATTAATTTTTCTTTCTTTCCTTGTGTGTATACATAGCCATAACTTTTAAAACTATTTCAGATGCTCTAATTTTAGTTCAGCCTTCTGGCTTCACCCTACCATGTTGTAGTTTGTTACAAATGTTTGGTTCTGCATGTCACTCTTCACCCCCCAGCCAGCTGGGCCACACACACCCTGCGAGGGTCCACACATCAGCAAGTTGCTCAGTGGTAGCTGGCCCTGTAAGAGTCAGCCTTTCAATGACAGCTAGCCCTTTGACAGCCAGCCATCTGACAATCAGTTGTTTGAAAGTTGCACCCTGGGGGCAGGGCATGTAAGCAGCAGAGAAGAGATTGCTCTGAAGGTGTTATTGGTCCTTCAGAAGTTTGGCCATACTCCATTGGGCTTCTGAGTAGAAAGAAGCCACTGGGTATGCTAGGGCCTTTTATAAGTTTGAGGGAGGAGGACAGACCAACTCTAGCTCCCAGTCTCAGAAGGAAGTAGAACTAGGGAAGAGCTCAACCCCCACCTTTCTTCATCTGAGGCCAAGGGAAGGCACATTGTTTAAACTGGATCCTGGTGCAAGATGGCCATGGCCTGGAACCCAACAGATTGTTAAACTACAAATTGTATTATTATTATTATTATTATTATTATTATTATTATTATTATTATTATTATTATTATTATTATTATTATTATTATTATTATTATTATTATTATTATTATTACTACTACTACTACTACTACTACTACTACTACTACTACAATTTATTAATTGCCCTGCCCCAGCTTATGTTATAAACAGATCATGGCATAGCATGTAATGTTCTTGTATGCTACTGTTTCAAAGAGCTGGCCATAATACAGAAGTGAAACCTCAGATTCAGCATCAGGAGAAATTTCCAATTGATTTTAAATTGAACCCATCCACACTAAAGGTTTTTGGTGTATTGTTGCCGTTAGCAACTCTTGACATGTATGACGAACCTCTGTATCTCCCCAACTGTCTGGCAGATTTTTCCTGGCACAAGTTCAGTTCCCCTCAGTGACTGAGTTGCCTTACAGTAGCGTGTGTATCTTCTCTATTGATATAAATTTGAAACTGTCCCACCCTTTGTCTAGATATTGGTTTAGGCTTTAGACCCAGTACAGGAACTTGAGGGAAAGACAGGAGCTGCCCTGTTTTATAAACCCTTGTGAAATGGCCTTGAGGCAAATTAACTTTCAAAAACAGAATAAAGATTTTATTAAACAGGCAGGAAATATATGTATATTAGGATTAGTCAAGGTTTTGAGATTGCTGAGATAAAATCTAATAGATACAGAGTTGAATTCTTAGAACCATCAAGAGTGTATTTGTAATTTTGTTTCAAGGTTTTCTAGTTCTTTCTTTGAGAGGTACTTTGTTCAGTATATTTCAGCACTAACACAGTTCTTATTAACGTTTCTTCTGGAAGACAGTGTTTGCTTGAAGTTTCTAGATTTCTTCCTTCAGAGTTCTAGGTTTTCCTGTAGATATTACAGCTTTTCACTAACTCCTGAGATGTCTAAGCTTCTCCCCTTTATCACAGACTACATTTCTCTTCCCAACCCCTTTCACTGACAGGAAGTTATTCTTCTTGTCCATTTTACTATTTGGCTTGTATGGGAGTTCACTCTGACTACCCAAACTTCTGCCAAATCCTTTCCAGTATCCTTTGTCTGTATAAGGTGGTTCTGTAGCTTTCCTAAGAATCTAAATTCTCCCTCAGAGCAATTTTAATATATTTAAGGCAATGGAGTTTCTCTTCTTCTCTCTGTAGAAGTAGTTTTCTGACTATTGCCTGCCAGAAAACACTGACTCCCATATGTCTCTTCCCCCAGAAACCAAACCTCTGGCTACTGATCCAGACATTAGTTTTCAGACCAAGATCAAAAGACCAAATTGTGAAAGTCCTCTTTTCCCTCCAGATTAACAGTTTTAGTTCCTCTCTCAGCTGATGTTGGCCAATCAGAGAGTGAATAGAACAGCAAATCACATAAATTCTTCTCTCCAGGAAAGATTGACTCATGAACTCCCTGATTCTCTGACATTTTTTAAAAGTCTGGTTTTCTGTGCAATCCATCACAGTGTGTTTGACTCTCCTTCGTTGTATAGGAGATGCTTAATGAGACAAATTGTTTTTAGTATTCAGAATCCCTATTACACTAATTATTAATAATTATGTAGACTTCAGCAGTACGTGGATAGAGAATTGCCAGAAATACAAGCTGGGTTTCGAAGAGATAGAGGAACTAGAGATTAAATTGCCAACATTCGCTGGATTATGGAGAAAGCAAGGAAGTGCCAGAAAAACATCTACTTCTGCTTCATTGACTATGCTAAAGCCTTTGATTGTGTGGACCACAACAAACTGTGGCAAGTCCTTAAAGAGATGGGAGTACCAGACCACCTCACATGTCTTCTGAGAAACCTGTATAAGAGTCAAGAAGTGACAGTTAGAACCAGACATGGAACAACTGATTGGTTTAGAATAGGAAAAGGAGTATGGCAAGGATGCATATTGTCACCCTGCTTATTTAATTTATATACAGAGTACATCATGCAAAATGCCGCCCTTGATGAATCACAAGCCAGAATTAAGATTGCCGGAAAAAACATCAACAACCTCAGGTATGCTGACAATACCAGTCTAATGGCTGAAAGTGAAGAGGACCTAAAGAGCCTCTTGTTCAGGATGAAAGAGGAGAGCACAAAAGTTGGCTTGAAACTCAACATCAAAAAAACTAAGATCATAGCATCTGGCCCCATCATTCCTTGGCAAATAGAAGGGGAAGTCATGGAAGCAATGACAGAATTCAAGTCCCTGGGATCCAGGATCACAGCAGATGGTAACTGCAGCCATGAAATTAAAAGACACCTGCTCCTTGGGAGGAAAGCTATGGCAAACCTTGACAGCATAATAAAAAGCAGAGACATCACCCTGCCAACAAAAGGTTGCATAGTCAAAGCAATGATATCCCCAGTAGTAATATATGGCTGTGAGAGCTGGACCATAAGGAAGGCTGAGCGCCGAAGCATAGATGCTTTTGAATTATGGTGCTGGAGAAGACTCTTGAGAGTCCCTTGGACTGCAAGGAGATCAAATCAGTCAATCCTAAAAGAAATCAACCCTGACTGTTCCCTGTAAAGCCAGATAGTGAAGCTCAAATACTTTGGCCACCAAATGAGAAGAGAACACTCACTGAAGAAGACCCTGATGCTGGGAAAGATTGATGGTCAAAGAAGAAGGGGACGGCAAAGGATGTGATTGTTAGACAGTGTTACCGATGCAATGAACATGAAACTGAACAAACTCCAGAGGATGGCGGAAGATAGGAGGGCCTGGCGTGATATGGTCCATGGAGTCGCAAAGAGTCGGACTCGACTGTGTGACTGAACAACAACAATAAAAAAGTTGTGAGTGAAATTATTCTGTGATGTTTCTAATGAGAAATGATTAAAAAACAAGAAGTATGACATGTTGCTGAAAGGCATCAGGGTTGTATCCAGTGTCTTTCTTCCAGTACAAGGAGCTTTTCTCTCCCTGGCAGCAGAACAGCTGCTTCATTTGACTGAAAACTTCTTCTGTAGGTGTAAAGCTCTAGCATGCACAATACTCTGAAACCAATGTGTAGAAACTTTCCCAGCATCGCTTTGGTGGGCCATGGCACAGCCCCCCCATGGCCCAAGAAGGTGCCAGAAGCCCTGATTGCAGCCCCGGCCCCTGGAGCCCCTCACTTACCCAGGCCAAAGGAACACCAGGACTGTGGTCCAAAGAGGCAGGGGGGACCAACAGTCAGGGAGACCAGCAAAGCAGGCACAGTATGCAGGTGACCCGCAGCCCTCAGCGGGTGCAACAGAGCAACCTCTGCTTCCTGAGTTGATGCTGGCAAGACTGACTGTGCCCGGCTGTGCCCCTTTGGCCACCGCCTGGACCTGCCCAGCCCAGAAGCTGGCAGAGTGCCATGTGGGAAGAGAAAGATTGGGAGTCAGAAGGAAGCACCTGCAGCTCCCCTGTGAGGCTTCACCATAACATCCAAACCCAACTGCTCCAGATGGGTTTTGCCATTAAGAAGAGGGGCGGGGCCACAAGGAGATGGGCTGGAGGAGGGAGGCAGGGAGTGGGGTGGGGAATATAAGGCCAGCAGCCAGATGGTCAAGGAGGAGTGGAGAGTGGGAGCTCAGACTGCTGCACACTAGAGAGAGGGAAGTGGCAGGCGCACTAGTTGGGCAGGTGGAGGGTGGTGGTGTGACCTCCTCCCCTCACCCATATCTGAAATCTCTGGATGCCTGAGGACCTTCACAGAAGAAGAGCCCACAAGGAGGATTGAGAGGGAGGCCATGGCGTCCAGTGGCATGGGCAGGAGCCCGGGGTGAGCCCCGACAGTAACCATGCCTGACCCTATTGCACATTTATGTATTGCCCTACACAGGCTGTATCAGCATTATTTGTAACAGTAAACATGAAGCTGGCAGGATCACTGCATCTATGGAAAACAGTAGTAGGTCTACTGCAGCTCAAACGGTCCTGTTGACTTTTTGAATTCCTTCATTTTGTCTTCCTTGTGGTACAGTTTGTACAGTAAAGCATCTACAGTGTGCAGCTCACAAACTCCATTCTTTTTCTTAGCCTTGCAAGTCTTCCCTGGTTCCGTATTCCCACCAATCCAAACAATTATTTATCTCCCTCAATCCATTTGCCTGGATTATCTTTCTGAAATGACTGCCAGTCGTCTTCTCCAATCCATGTTTTCTTCTCACTACTCATTAACTCAGACTGCATTGCTGGAAAAGGATTCACTGTGTACATATCCAGGTCCTCATTGATCCCCCTAAATGGCATCGACCTTGCAAGAATCATAGGATTTTCCCTGTGACAGACTACAATGTACAAAGTCTAACTCTCATATTAATTTGTGTGTGTATCATTTGACTTAAGCCATTTTGTCTGGATTAAGTTAGAGTTGAAATCCATGTCCATCTGATTACTGACTCCAGATACTGGCTCAAAATGGGCTTTAAGCTATCTGACTAATGAAAAGGCGAATACTAATTTTTATTTTCTCAGTGGTTTTGGACAGTTTATACACCTTACCTCATTTCTCCTGGATTCTGTGTGTGTTTTTAATTTATTGTCACTGACTGTTTTCTCTCTTCTGGATCTGTTTATTCTTCTGTCCTGTTATTGCTTTTAATGATTTTATGACTGCTGTTATTGATGCTGCTGACTGTTATTCTCTTTTTTATTGTCCTAATTACAATGTTGTAAGCAACTTTGGAAATAAGTTGTTGAATGCTTTGGAAATATTTTATTAAGAATATGAGAAAGATTGACAGAGAGCGAAATTGAGCTAGGTGTTGTCACAATGCTGATAGCACATCACCCCACATCCCTGGATGACCTCAGCCAATAACTTCCCTGACATTTTATGGAACCAACCACAAAATGTCAGGGAGTGAGGTTATGCATAACTCTCATAGTAAAGCTTCAACATTTCAGGCAGGAGCTCTGTTTAACATAATGCCTTTTTAAACTGAACTTAAAATATTTTATTGCATACACATGGTTTACCTCCGGTCACGTTTTGCCACTATTTGGCAGCTTGAACTAGTAAACTGTGGTTTGCATTTGCTCTGCAAACCAGGATTCTAAACTGGGAATACTACGTAGTTTGGAATCTCCCTTCCTAGGGAAAATGCAAATCATGATCTGCCTGCTGAGGTGAAACAGCAAATCAGGCATATCTAATTATATGGCATCATGCAAGAGGAAGTTACAGAACACAGAAGCCAGAGCAACCTCCCTCCCCCAAATTGATTTGTGTAGTGGCAAGCCATTCTACCATTCCCCTAAAACTACTGATGATTTTAGCTTCTGCAGTTCAGTTCTGCAGTTAGTGCACAAATATTTTAACAGGATCAAAATGTTTTTCAGATGCCTACTGATGGTGTGACTGGTGTATGAAGAGGTCATGGAAAAGTTAAAATGAGGGGCTAAAACATTTTGATTGACATAAAAGATGGGATGTTTCTAATTTTAATCAAATTTACAATTAAGACATACTTGAAACAGCATGAGAATGATGTAATCGAATTTAAAAGCTAATGACAACTGCTTTAACTGATAGTCAAAACATAGTTATTGTGCCTAAGGCAACACAGGATGACACTTCAGAGCATGCAGAAACAAAAAAAAAAGTTAAGCATTTAAAGAAAAGGGAGTGACTGTAAACTGTTCAGCTAACACTGGAATGTGACCTGAGTATAAGTATAGGGGGAAATTGTGTTTTGAATAGTTAACATAATTGTATCTGTTTATTTTTAGTCCATTTTGCATTTAGAAAACTTAATTATAAAGGAGATGAGTTGTTCTATTGTTAAATATGATTTGAATTGTAATCTATATTTAGTTTTCACACTAACAAAGCTGTAGCCTTGTGCAAGGTATAATGCTATAAAATTTATCTCACATGCAGTTTTTGAAGTAAAATTTATCATGTTCCATCCTTTTAAAATTTTAGCATGTTGTTTCATGACATCAGGGTTTATCAAAAATTGTTGTATGTGTACAATGCTTACCTGCTTGTAGAAGAAAGAGTAGGTCAATGCACAGGACTTCAAAACTGAAGAACAGAGGACTTCTGAAATCCTATGTATCTAATGGGGGATTCTGGGGCCAATGATGTGTTCAACTGGATGCCAAGAAATCCAGTGCAGTTCTAAACAGAATGACACCCTTGTAAGCCCATTGATTTAAGTGTTCTGAAGAAGGCTGTAACTGTTTAGAATTCCATTATAAGTATCACTGAAATGGAATAACTTAAGTTACGACTAACTTGTTTCACTGCTTCCACTGGAACTTGTTCTCAGCTGATTTTAACTATATTAAAGTTATAATAAAGTGACTCGGTAACCATTCCTAGCTAAATGATATTAACAAACTTGTAAATCGTAATAAACTTAATACATCATTTGACCTGTGTTAAAAGATTGTTCCCCAAATGGTTAATTGTTAGTGATTTCTAAACAAGTGGAGAAGTTTAACTCATTCTGCTTGTATTAACTGTGTAATCCCCCCCCCCATTCAACAATTATCTCATGGATCCACTAACAAGGTCTGAAATTTTTGGCTCTAATCCCTTTTGAGAAATATCTTATTTCTCCCTCTATCTCAGGGGTATTAAACTCATTTGTTATGCGGGCTAGATCTGACATAAATGAGACCTTGTTGGCCCGGGCCATGTGTGTCATAAAATGTAATGCCAGATAGTGGAGATATAAACTTTATGAAGGACACAAACACAAAGGTGGGTTTTTTTAACTTAAAATAAAATCATGCTTAAAACATTAGCACTCTTGCAATATTTTATTTATTTAACAGTGTCTGATAACTGACACCTCTTGCTCTGAAGTATTGCATCAAAATGTCTGTGCTGTTGCAATCTTGGGTATGCTGTTCAGGTGTGTATTTGTAAGCCACAAACCTATGACGACACAGCAGCAGCAGAACTGGAAGAAGAAGCAGGAGACAGCCAGTTCCACTGTGGGCCTGAAAGAAGCCCTCCGGGGGCCTAATCTGGCCCCCGGGCCACATGTTCGACACCCCTGCTCTATCTTAACACTTTTAGGGTATAAAGTTAGCCATCAGAATCCCAGCACTTTGTTCCAGCCATTGAGTCCCATCTCAATACTAGGCTACAGAAACTGGTTCCAACCCCCACCCAGGATAGGAACATGTAGAGGGGAATGTGTGCATGACTCTGCATTGACCCAGCCTCCTTCACTGCTTTCGCCTTCCTCTGACAAACCTTACTGGACTTCACTCAACACAGGATCCTGTGTCTTACTCCCTCTTTCTCCCCCCAATTGCTCTTTAGATTACAAACTAAAAGTTAGGACTTGTAGAATATTTAGATAGTGTTGTGCATGTATTTCCAACTCTGTATTCAGTTTGCTATTTCCTGTTGCTATTATTCTTTTTCTTAATTAATGTTTAACTTTAAACCAATGCCTGTTAATTTTTAACAATCTGTACATCCTTATGAAGTATTAGATCAACTCTTAGATCCTGGTAAACACCTGGTGGAACAGCCCCAATAATAATTGCCCTGAGGAAAAAATTGTATAAACTTCTGACACATTAAAGGAAGACACCTGTACAGTTGGGGTATAATTATGTGTAGGCAATTTGAGTAACAGTTTATTGGTGGAGCAATGTGGGCACTGCTATGAGCTTTCTGATGTGCATGTGGTTGGCCAATACAGGTGTGTCTGGAACCATGGTACATGGGGGGGGGGAGATTTAGCATAATGCTTCATCCTGTGCAATCCTGTGATGTATGTGACTCTGTTGTGTGTGAAAACTGACTGCTACACTCTTTTTGAAATGATCTTGTTTTGAATCATGACTTCTGAGAAGTTAGGTTGGAGTAGATGCTCAACCTCCCCTCAAGCATTTAAATCATAGAATCATAGAGTTGGAAGGGGCCATGCAGACCATCTAGTCCAACCCCCTGCCCAATGCAGGACCAGCCTAAAGCATCTCTGACAAATATTTGTCCAGCCTCTTCTTGAAAGCTGCCAGTGAAGGGGAGCTAACCACCTCCTGAGGCAGCTGATTCCACCTTTGAACCACTCTGACCATGAAAAAGTTTTTCCTGATATCCAGCCGCTACCTCAAGGTATACCTTGGGCAGTGCTGTGCATCATGAGTGGTGACAGGCACTTAGAGAGTTAACTAGTAAGCCCTGGTACATGGGGCAGGTACCCTTCCTGTCCACAAAACTAAGCTTTAGTTGAGCCACTTGAATTAAACTGTACACACATGAACTGCAAAATTTCCCTGCAGGGTCCCAGTCCAGGTTTTAGAATACTTGGATCCCCCAGAGTGAGGCAGTTTTTAGTAAAGGCTCACATTTGTTTCAACCCCCCCCCCCCCGACAAATGCTCATGTATTATGAAAACAAGGACATCAGAGTTTTTTTCTTAGCTGCATGTGTACATGTGAGCACATATACCATAATACCTCTTTTAATGCTATGGTTATGTTCCTCAAAATAGAGTGCTAAGGAAAACAGCTATGTAAAACCCTGGTTCTAAGGGGAATGTATTCACAGTACCGCCATTTCTTATGTACGAGTGATATATGAGATGGCAACTAGAGGAAGTGCTGCAGCATCTTGAGAAGACTGTTTGGGTTGAGGCTTCCTCTCAGGAGAGCTGGCATTTTCTCTGTCAGTTCCACAGCTCCTACTAAGGCCTTAGTCCTCATCTATGCAGATCTTTTACAGATTTCCAACACAATTGCACAGCTGGTAGTAGTTATCCTACCTGAGGAAGTGCCCCCATCGTATTTGGCCTGGCCATATATGAGCTGATCATCCTGTGTAGTTGCTGCCCAACCCCTTTCTCCCATTTTTTAAAAAAATTACACCCAGAGCGAAGGATGCTATAATGAAGCAGCTTTATACAGAGTATCTTTATAGGAGGTTCTACAGTATCTATACAGTGTGTATATATAAAATGTAAATATTAAACAAGTACAGTTATATCATCAATACAATTATCAAGATAGTCCCATCTGTTCCTCCAGGCCTTTGGCTGAGGAAGCGGATATTCAACCATCTCAGCCTCCCCTGCCCATACTAATTTATTATTTGATTAACATCCTGCAGGAGGCACCATGGACTGCCCTGGTGTTATTGTTTTGTCTTAGTTGCTTAGTTGTTTTAAATTTGGTTTTAACTGTATGTTTATTCCTATTTTCTTATATATTTTATATGTTGTGAACTGCCCTGGGGCCACTTTGTGGGATGAGGCAGGATATAAGCTTAAATGAATAAATAGTTAAATCCAGAGACTGGGGCCTTGGAGAGATAAGACATATCTTTCTATGTACTTAAGGAAAGACCCAGGTTTGCAGGAAAATTGAAACCCTAAAAACAAAGACTGGGGAGTTACCCCCCCGCCCCCCGATAGAAGCAGTGCCTGTAGCTTTAAGAAATGAATGCCTTCACTGGCTGTTGTTTGGAACTGCAACAGTATTGCCCGCTTCAAACCTTGGTTTCTGTCAGTAAAAAGGAGGGAAATTAGGCAGGGATGTTTTGGCCCTTGAGGGAGGTCTTGTCAGGGCCAAACCTGGAACCAAACCTGGGCAGCTTGCTACCACATAACGTGCATGGCTCACCCAGGCCTGACTGTCTGCTGCTGTCCAAATGCATCCATCCAGATTCAAATCTCCACTATGCTACAGAAGCTCAATGGGCTAGTTACTCAATGGGGTAGCCTAACCTACCTCACAGGGTTAGTAGGAGGATAAAATGGAGGATATGAGAATGATGTAAATTGCTTTGGGTCCTCATTGGGGAGAAAGGCAAGGTATAAATGAAATAATAAATATAGCTGGAGATGGAGGGGCAGATGAAAGGTAAGTTGATTGATTGTAGAAAGAAGGAAACTGGGATATGTGGGCTGCCAGGAGGAGAGAAATAGTGTTTGTGTGGGGGGGTGGACTGAAGACAATGAAGTGGTCCCTGTAAGTTCTTGCAGGTTCACCACCATGCAACTGAGGGCTGGTAACATACAAGTGTGCCAGATGTTTTTTGGGGAGAGGTTGCCAGGGTGAGAGGAGAGAAAGCAAAAGAAGGGGGGGCAGAAAAAGATTGGTTGGCTGGTGGGCGGGTGGGAAGGAGAGGAGGAAGCAGGAACAGGGGAGAGGCTATGGGAGTTTTCAGGGAAGACAAAGAGGAAATTGTGGGGGAAAGGGAAATGAGATGTTCCCCACAAGTCCTTATGAGTCCCCCACTTGTCAGTATATCTAATTGTCAACATGGCAAAATCTGTTGATACTTAAATCTAGAGGCTGAAGCCAGAGCAGACAGATCTTTTTACACATCTGAAAAAGCTCCAAAGCTTGCTGAAAAATCTGAACTCTTAAAAAATGCATTGCAGGGTTAATCCTACAAAGCCCCCCCCCCATAATAGAAGTAATACCTGTAAAAAATGCCCTCTGCAGTGGCCATTGTGGAGGTTACTATGTAATCACAGTACTATTATGAGCTTCCAGACTTGGTTTCTGTCAGTAAAAGATGGGGGGGAAACTTTTCAGAGCTGTTTTGGCCTCTGCCAGAAGACTTATTGGGACCAGGTCCACCAACAACCACTAGGTGACTCGCTACCACCTGATTTTGCATTACTTATCTAGGACTGGCCGCTTGCTACTGTTTAACGACAGCCACCCCGCAAAAGCCAGTGTGGGGTAGTTATTAGAGTTTCAGACTTGGATCTGGGAAACCTGGATTCAAATCACCACCCTGCCATGGCAGTTCACTGGGTACCTCTGGGCCAGTTGCACATTCTCAGCTTAACCTACCTCACAGGTGAGGATAAAATGGACATAAGCCATTTTGCATCACTATTGTTGATAAAGGTGTTCTATAAATGAGGATAAAAAATAAGCATAGCTGAAGATAGGGGACAGATAAAGGACGGTTGGGTAGGAAGGAGAAAAGGAAGCAGGGAAAAGTGAGCTTATAGGGGCTGCCAGGAGGAGGACAAGAGGAAATAGTGTAGGGAGGGGAATACAGGGGAAAGTGAGCTATCCCCTATTTGTATGTAATTTAATGTTTAAGGAAGCGTCTTGTGAAGTTTCTAAGGCTGTGTATTCAGACATGAGTTAATCAAAATGTTAAGTCTTCTGATTTGTCACTATAACAACTATTCAAAATTTGACAATAAGAGCCAATAATACTTGGATTTGTTTGGAAGTGATGGGTGAAGTGGTAACCCAGGGACCTGGGATTGTTGAGCCAGCACTGACAGCTGCCTCACACCCAGAAACCAGCTGACTGGCAGAAACAGGAGTACACAAGAGCAATTAGCAAGGGATGTGGGCAATGTGGGGAGATACTCAGGGTAGTGGTGGACTAGGAGCAGCCTGGGTAAGGATTTGCATAACACTATATAGGAAATATTATACGTACTCTGCAAGCAATCAAGCAAACACTCTACACAGTGCCTGTAAACAAGTCTTCCCTGGTAGGAATAAAAACAGTTTACTTTCTTTTGGGGAAATGGCCAAAGAAAGGGTTTAAAAAACAAAACAAAACAAAAACCCCTGTCCTTCTCCCTCTTAGAACTGCACCTTTAAGGGCAAACTGTACAATTTCTGAAAAGTCTAACCCAATTTGGTAAGGTGGGAAAAATTTACAGCTGGAAATGCAGTTCTCATTGAAACATAGTGTGGAACTGAATACATCAACAGATTTAATAATGAATTTAACTAGCCAAATAAGGCTTTTAAAAAAGAATAGGATTTTTAAAATAGTTATCATACGCTTCTCACTTTTTCCTTCTGATCAGCAGTTCTCCCCCATACCATCCTGCAAGTAATTTTAAAACTGTTTTTATTTATTTAAAATATTTATGGAATGTTTGTTTTATGGCTAGTTACCATGGGCTTTTCTAGTTCTATTACCAGCTTTTCTATTCATGCAAGGAGGAGGAGTTATCCTTTTTGCCTCCTAAAAAATGTATGCCAGAAATCCTGGGATGTGTATGGACAAAAAGCCATGCAGGATGGAACTACATTAATGAGGGAAATTGGGCATGAATGGCCTTCCTCCCTTTGTACCAGTGAAAAAGCTGGTAGAATCTACCTCATAGTGGGTGCACCTAAAGTAGCTATCTGGATGATGGCTTAATGGTAATGGCATCTAAAGATGAATGGGGACTGGGGAACACAAAACGTCTGTCTTAGTTTTCTTGCTACTGCAGACAGAGAGAGAATTACTAAACATCCTTTTCCCATGATCTGACTCTGCTCTTGTTTCATACATCGGGACAGTAGTAGTATTTGGCACCAAGAAGCCTCGGTAGAGTAAAGTAGCAACTTCCAAGAGATGTCTTTCAAGAAAACGGCTGCTGTAACACATTGTACTGTATCTTGAATCAACAGCAGACAACAGTGTCAAGCTGCAGACCATGTAACTTTCTACATTTCCCCCCCCCTTATACTTGTTTCCCAATTGCCAATCACACTGATGGTGTTATTATGAGTTAAATACTTACCCATCACTTCAAATTCTAGATTTTCTACCGAGATGTTACATGGGGTAGGGTCATTCTTTCAAACTGATCTTAGAAAATTAGGAATTAGGAAAGCAACTGTTAAATGGATCAGTTGTGGGATACACAGTGAGCAGTGTGAAACAAGACAGGTGCAAGTTAAGAACCAGGATTAATTGTTATAAGCAAAGGTGATGGAAAGCATTTATTTTTGTAGATGAGAAGTAAAATGTTCCTCTCTGATCAGTTACAGAGGCGTGCTAAGGTGAATTTTAATTATGACTAAATTGTGGTATTACTCTTTCATACCCTGAACATCTGTTCCCTTCAGGAATGATGATTTATGTGGGCTATCAGTAGAGACAGCTTGCTACAGCTTATGTCACGGTTTGTGGGAAGATGGGGTCGTTTTTCCAAAAATACCAGCTTTTATATGGATACCAGCCAGTGTGTTATTAAGGTAATAAGGGAAAGGGAGCACGACATGTTCGCTTTTAATTCTGAAGCCAAATATTGACTTTACCCTTTTTCTTCCAGACCATCTGTTGTTAATGAAGAACACAACTTGGACACTGAACGGTCTAGTCCTTCCTAGAGATGTCAAGAGGAGAAAAGTCAAGCCTGTGCTTTCCAAACACATGAAGAAACTTGCTGAGAAGCCAAGTATCAGAATTTTGGTATTTAAGAACTGTATGGGGCAAGATGGTTATGAAATAACAGCACCCTTGGACCACATAGAAAAGGTGAATTTGGATGTGGCAGAGCCCAAATGCACTGGAAACAGTTGATAACAATTTTGCCCTATAGTTTAAACCAATAGTATGAGATTCTGCTATAGACTGTAAAGGATTCATGCGTGCCCACCCCAGAATCACCAGACAGGCACCATTGTGTATTGCAGTGTTTTGAACTGGTTTTTAATAGGACTATTGTCTTCAGTTGCTGTGCTTTTGGATTGTCTTATTTAAATTAATAAGATTACTTCCCAATCTGAATTGTCCTGAATACAGTTTTGCAGAAGAATCTTAAGACCAATATGGGAAAATCAGGTGATAATATGCAGCACTAGTTGTGCCAAGCAGAGGAATTTGCCAGAATTCTAGCAAATTCCATTTTGTTAGATTTGTAGAATCAACCCACCTGGGAAGGAAAGGCACAGAATTCCTTCTGACATCCTTGTGACCCATGTTGCAAAGAGTATTTCTTGTAAACTCTGCTATATTCCCTGACAGGAGACAACCCATTTCTTCCATACTGCTTCCCGGAAATATATCCAGGCATATATATATCCAAGCAATAGTAGGTTACCTCTCTTTTCTTTAGAGAGAGTTTCCTTTTTTCTTCCCTCCTTTTCCCCTCCTTTTTCCTAACAGGTAAACAACTCTACTGATGAGATGCAACAGCTACTGTCTTCCTTCTTCAGCCTAACATTTTTCTTATTTACCCTAATCAGCATCTGAGTTTTTGTCATGAAATGAAAAAAAAAAGGATTAAATAGAAGACAAAGTTTGGTGTAGCGGTTAAGTGTGTGGTCTCTAATCTGGGAGAACCGGGTTTGATTTCCCACTCCTCCACTTGCACTTGCAAGCCATAGTTCTGTCATAGCAGTTCTCTCAGGGACAGTTCTGAAAAGAGCTCCCAGTCCCACCTCCCTCACATGGTGTCTGTTGTGGGGAGGGGAAGGGAAAGGAGTTTGTAAGCTGCTCTGAGACTCCTTCGGGTAGTGAAAGGCAGGGTATAAATCTAATCTCCTCTTCCCTCCACCTCCTCCTCCTTTGACAGCACTTTTTGCAAAAGATTTTGGCAGTGGCAAAAAATAAGCTGAAATTTTCCAGAGGTCACATCAGATAAGAGCCAAATGTGTTTTTCCATTCTAATGGTAAACAATGCAGGAAATATCATCGTCAGTCTCATTTGATTTTGGTTGCTACCATATTTTGTTGTCACTTAGATGAATTTGATTGCTTATGTAGTATTACACTAGTCATTACATTTACGACATGATTCCTGATTGGCTGGGATAATTTGAGGAAGAAGAAAGTGGACAATTAGTACTAATCTCTCCTTATATATAAAAGAGTTTTCATGTCCCTCTTGCCTCAACGTTCCACATGATCCCACAGCCTTTGACTCCATGAACTGTCGCTTCCATGGTGTGTCAATCCAGTGCCTGTATTGTTGCAGACCTGCCCACCACAGAAGCAGCGGCCAGCGGCACTGCCTCAGTGTGGTGCGAGACAATGAGGGGGAAGAATGCTCTGCTGGCCCGACACTGAGAAGGCTGAGGCTCCCTCCTGGCCCAACCGCTGAGGCAGGTGAGCCAGGGAGGGACCGGGAGGGACCAGGGAAGCATTTAAAGCCCTCCCTATTGCTTCTCCTACCTGCCCGCCAAAGTGGGTGAGCAGGAGAAACCTCCCAGAGCCCCCCGCCCCTCCTGGCCCACCCGCAGAGGCAGGTGAGGCAAGAAGGGACTGGGGAGGCATTTAAAGCCCTCCCCATTGCTTCTTCTGCCCACCCGTGTGAGCTGGAGAAGCCTCTCAGAGCCCACTCCCTCCAGGCCTGCCCACTGAGGCAGGAAGGGACCAGGGAGGCATTTAAAGCCCTCCCCGTTGCTTCTCCTGCCCGCCCACCCACCAGGCAAGCCAGGAAAGGCATAGGAGGGGGGGCACCAGTGACTGCAGGACCCTGCACTCACCCAGGCCCCCTTCCTAGAGTCTGTTGCATCCCTTTCTGCAATGAGCCTTTCTCCTAGTGAAGCTATAAAGCAGGAATGATGGCTGTGAACAAATGCAAAAAGTCATGAAGCAAAGCAGACAGGGCACTTGGGGGAGGAGGATTATTACAGTGCCTCCAATAGAATGCAAATCTATAAACTTTTGGCACTATGCTTTATTTAATTTTAAAACTTTTTAAAAGTTTTGAGGGTTTAATAAGATTTTTTTCTAGTTCTTAGATACTTGCACCATAAGACTGAACCTTACTTTGCCTGCTAAGTATGTATACAATATACATGGAGAAAAAATTGAAGATCTCATAAATGGTAAGTGAAATTTATGTTTTTGTTTGATTCTTTTTTAAAAAAACCAGCTTAATGAACTATCTGTATCAGCTGATTAGGAACATATGAACAAGTGTGCTGGATCAGACCAGTGGTTCCTCTGGTACAGCATCTTATTTCATTTAGTGGCTAACCAGATGCCCCAGAAGCTGGGCACGGATGCAAGACATCCACCTTTTGTTGTCCACTAGTACTTTTAAAAGAGGGTTACTGCCTCCAAAGTTTGGAGATTCCCTTTAATCATAGTGGCTAATAGGTCAACCATAAATTTGCCTAAGACATTTTAAAATTAAGTAAACTAATGAACATCACTACATTCTGTGGCAATGAATTTCACAGGTTAATTGTTTCCTTTTGCCTGTCCTGAATCTACCATCCATCAATTTCATTGGGTTCTTTCTAATCATATCCCCATCCAGGCACAATTTTATAAACCTGCATCATGTTCTGCTTTTAGTTGTCTTTCTCTAAACTGAAAATCTGTAATCAAGTTACCCTTTCCTCATAGAGAAGATGTTCCAAACCTTTCATTACTTTTATTCTGCTTGGTATCAGATGAACTGTCTACATACCTTACTGCCTCTTCAGCTTCTCCATATCAGTAAACTTTGTCTCAAGGATACATTCGTGTTCCCTGGGAACCAGGAGTCAATTACACCAATGAAATGGCTATAGCTTTTGTCCAGCAGGTAGAATAGTCTATGTAGTGCTGTACAGTGGTTAGCCTCCACCCCCCTGCTGATTGCCTCCCGTCCATTGCTGAACATGCACTGTTGCTGAATTTACTCTCTTATTACCCCTTTGAGGTGTGTGGTTACTGTGGTTATACCACTTCTTTGCTAGGGCTGTCTTGTTCAAATGTTTGAAAAATAAGAGGTTAATGGATCAAATCTTTGTACTTGTAAGCAGAGACAGTTTAAATCTATACCCCAAATATTTATTAAATATATCCGCTGCTGTTAAAGATTCAAGGTACATTTCTAAATGTAAATCTGGTGTCAAGCAGAATTGTTCCAGTAGGGTTAATAAACCTTTATAAATGTAAAATCTTACCCCCTTCCATGACACAGAACACAATGTTGGAGCTGCCCCTAATGGAAGGACTCAAACATGAAGCGGCAGTAGTTCTGTCCAGGCAAATGACATCTTCTTCCCTTAATGTCTAAGGGAGTTAGGTAGTGCTTAGTGGGCTCACCCTTCCTGCCTTCTATGGAAGAAAAGATACAAATATTTAGGACTGGTTTTTACTACTTTCCAACTTTCCCTTTTCTCCTTGTGCCCCCCCCCTTAACCTTTTGTCCAAGTACACACATAACTATGGCAGCAAGATCTTCAGGTAAAATCCAATAAAGGAGAAAGATTCCAGTCCCATCTTTGTACTATACGGATTTGGTCCAAAATACAGTTTTGAGTAAGTGGCATTTTTGGTTGCTCAAACAGTAAAATTCTGAATTCTGCTTTGTCACAGAGTAGTGGAATAGGTACAGCCATACCTAGGGGAATACTAACAGCAGCAGGATTTACCTATACCTGGCCTGTTCTGGCATTATCCTTTCCCTTAAACTCCCCCAGCAAGTTGGAGTTTTGACTGCTGATGTTCTTCTGTTTGTATAGTCAGTGTACCCCCTGCCCCCACAGGATATCTCTCTCTCGCTCTCTCTCTCTCTCTCTCTCTCTCTCTCTCTCTCTCTCTCACACACACACACACACACACACACACACACACACACACACACACACACAGAGAATAGGTGTTGATTGATTGTTTGTAGCTTATGATTTTGCAAATTCTAAATTTTGTGGTAGTTATATATTTTTTTAACCTGATAAATTTATCCCACCCTTCCTCCAAGGGCCTCAGAGCAGTATATGTCACACTTGGCTCTTCAATTTCATCCTCAAAACAATCCTATGGAGTAGGTGAGGATGAGAATGAGTAAATGGCCCAATGTCACCCAATAAACTTCATTGCACAGTTGAGAAGTGAACCCGGGTCACCCACATCCTAGTCTAACACTAACTTCTACACCATGCTGGCATTCAAAACTTAAGCTGTAAAAACTGTTAGATTGTTCTCAGCATGTGAGCACCCTGATTGAGGTTTGTGGAGGAAAGACAATACTCAGAATTACTCTTATAACTAAAATATTACCTATTGCACCTTATCAAGCAATAATATAATGCTGCCCAGACCTAGTTCTGGTTTCAACATTTCTGTGGATTCAGCTGTTTTTAGTATTTTGAAGTCTTGGCAGTTCATCAAAAGTGTAGAACTGTAAGTGAAAAACCTGTTGCAAGTGTATGATTACTCCCAAGAAGGATAGGATTGTTAATACTGTTAGTCTGATTTAAAAACAACAGTCTTGGGCCGTATCAAAGACTAATTGTGGGATAAATTCATATGTACTGGGGCACACTTTATCATTATGGAAATTTATTTGTTGTAGAGGTGCAAAGTCAAGGTGGTATATTGAACCATCATGTTGGAGCTGTACTTAAAGCCATTGATCGTGATAATACTTGTCAAATATGAGTTGTTACTTGTCACAAAATATGTGGACAAGCTTTGTAATTCAAATAGCAGCTTAAGAAGCCTGGTGCCACACATTCTGTCTCTGCTTTTCATGAAGCTGATCCAGTCAAATTAAAGGACTTCTAAGTAGAATTGATCTTTATGGCAGCATTGAAAATGTGCTCACATATTTTCCATTCAAATTAATGTAATTCTAAAATGCTTAAGTGGACTTTGTCTATTGTGATTTTATTCCTAAAGGCCATCACAACTTGTTTGATTTTACTTCTCATGATCCTAGATATCACTCTTTCCACAACTACTTAACATGTTGAGGTAGCGATCAAAATGTATTACCAATTTAGGGAAATGAGCTAAGAAGGAGCTCAGGACAGATTATTCTAAAAAGACAGCAGTATGGAATTGTTGTCTAAATTGCCTGAATGCATCAATGAGATCAACAGCTAAGAGAGAAAAGCAACTGGACAGTGAACTTGAAGTTAAGTTCTGTTTTTACCTTTGAAGATATTCACACATACATATGTGTGTGTGTGTGTTATTTAAAAAGTATATAGGGTGGTAGAAGCAGGAAAGAGGCATAAAGTGTATTGGAAAACTACCAAATGTCCCCTGCAAATGGACCCTATTCAGAATCAGTAAGCGTATGATGAGTGAAGTGGTTTTGAATATCGCCTTTAGATTCCATGCTGTTACAAGGCCAGCCCCGAACATGGCAACTCTTATTTCCACACACAGTACCTCTTCACTCTCAATTTAACCTAAAAATCTGATGAACCCATTACTCCATACTTGATTTCATGGAACAAGGAGTAGATATAGTTACAAATGATCAATCACAAGCCGTGAACCAAAGGAGCAAGGCATTAACAATTCACACCATTTTGGTCCACTTGCTCAAGCAGAAGATGTGCCAGCATTTTTAATGCACAGCGACTTAGCTCAGTTTTAGAAAAGGCATGACTCATGTTACATTTTAAGAATGAAAGGATTTCATGCTTACTGCCATTGAGTGTCAGAGTTCACAAACATCTAAACAATTAACATAACCAGGTATCGGATAAAGACCATAGTGAATGAGTATCTAAATTTAATTTTGCTCAAATAAACTAAAAAAAAAAATACACAAAAAAACCTGACCTAAGAAATGTTTCTTCCTCAGTATGGCCATGTTCTCTTACACTGCATTGTACAAATCAGCATCTTGTTCAGCAGTATTGTAACACAGTAGACCCCACAGGCATATGTCGTCAATTTAATGAGATCAGTGAAGAAGCAAGGCAGCTGTGAAAGATTGCTTTAAGTACAGCAATCGTGTGCTTGTCATTCTGTTCAATACTGGAAAAATCCAAATTCGGGTAGGCATCAGTATTTAAGAAAATGACTGCTAAAGCATCTCTCATAAGTACCTTGGGGACAATAAGATTTGACATATAACACGTAAACAAAAGTACACAACAGCTGTTAGATTAGTTTTGTTTGAGTAAAATACGTCGGGATCATTTAAACGTAGCATGTGTTCTCTCCATCACTCAGGCTGAGTCTGTAGACCACACTTTTGAATATTGTACTCCAATTTTTTTTGAGCCCCAGAGTTGCATAACTTACTGAAATAGTATAAGAAGAATTTGTTTAAGTTACAGTATGGTTCAAAAGAGAACTCTTACTACTGGTATGAATAACAAAAACTGCATAACATTTAATTTTATTTGAAAAAAAAATGCTTAATCTTCAAGATTTCTTTTATATTTGCTAGATCTTTTTTGTATTTTTGCATTTGTGTGTATATGTGCCTGTGCCTAGAAGTCATGGCTACCTCTGGCAACTCCTACTGGGGCAAGGAGGACATTCAAAGAGGTCACTTGATATCCTGCCTCTGGCCTCCCAACTCTGATATTCTTTGGAAGTCTCCCATCCAGATATTTGCCAGAGTCAGCCCTGCTTAGCTTCTGAGATCTGATGAGATCAGGATTGCCTGGGCTATCCAGGTCAGGGCTTCCTTTGTTAGATTCTTAACAGTTTTTTAATGTTTTATCAAGAATTTTGAAAACAACCCTGATGCATAATTTTTATTAATGCCAGTGAGAGTAACCAAAAAGGTTGATGACATGGAAGGCCAGAAGGCCCAAAAATCCAAGTCCATGGCAGCCCTTATAAATATGATTCCACCAACTCTACAGTATTTTTTTCAAGGATGAAGGGGTCTCGGGCAGATTTATGGGAACTGCAAGTAGCCTACTAATACCGCTGGCTGTATGCTGTGACAATAAAATTCATTCAAGTAGCCTACTAGTTAATTAAAGTTTTGGTTCCAACCCATATTCCTACATTGTTGTGTATTCTCCAAAGGTTCTGATCAAAAATTACTTAGCCTTAGAAGTTTACCCAGGGTGAAATCAGAAATGTACTTCCTCTCCCAACATATCTGGTATGTATTACAGAGCCCCAGGTGAGTGAAGAGGAAGGGGTGGCTCTCTCCCTGTTTTGCCAACTAGGCTTCCTTGTGTGGCATCAGCCAAGGCTTGGTAGGTGGGGAGGGGTGGTAGCTGTGATCTATCAGACATCTGTGGCACTTTCCAGATGCTTTGTTACCCAGGGTCTCAATTTTGATTGTATGTATCTGAAGTTGGGGACTCAGGACAGAATAGGAATTCTGTTGGCATACTGCCCATCCTGCTATCCATCAGTCTCCCTACCTGAGCTGACAGAGGCTATCTTGGACTTGTCACTGAGGATGCCAAGGTTTGCTGTCCTTGGGAATGACAATGCTCATACTGAGGCTGCCCTAACAGGAACATCTGGTGCCTATGTATACAGCAGCAGGTCTTACACTTGTTTTGCTTCTCTCTGGGGATAAGGTACATGGTTTCCCACTCTGCCGTTATCATGGACTAACCATTATCTCATGAGATTTAGACTCATGGACTCTCAGAACCTCTGCAAATATGGGGGGACAATTAGGATGGTCCACCCAAGAGGCTTATGAATCCAGAGGGGTTCCTGATGTCTCTTGGAGATTTTCTGATCAGCAAGGTTGGTGCCCCTGTTGCAAACCTAGTTGATCCACGGGACATGAAGATGACCTGGGCTGTGGGCATGATTGCCCTGAGTGCTCTCTGTCCTCCCATGAAGTCCAGAATGCCCCTTGGTTTACTGAAGAGCTTCAGATGATGAAACAGTTGACCAGGTAGTCAGAGTACCAGTGAAGAAAAACTTGAAGCAAATGTGTCCAACAACACACACTGTGGTGGTGATGACAGCAAAGCGAACTTACTTTTCTGTCACCATTGCGTCTGCACATTGCCATCCAGTGGCATTTTTATGGGTTATGAAGGGGCTTTTATCTCAAAGTCCAGAGGATGTTGACCTGTAAAACATACAAGCCTGCTGTGATTCCTTTGCAGTACATTTGGCAGATTAAATTGCTTACATCCGTCATAACATAGGCACCACAGTTGGACTGACTCCATCTCAGGATGCTATTGGAGCGCAGATTGGTCCTAGTTGTATGCATGACTTTCAGTTGGTAAAGCCTGATGATGTAGACGAAGTGCTTTGAAGTGTGTGGCCCACAATGTCCAGTCTTGCTCTGTGTCCCTCTTTTCTAATACTATCATGCTAGGCTGGGTTGGTTGACTGCTTTGAAAGAGGTGGTTGTGAGACTCTTTCTGAAGAAGACATCTGTGGACACAGATGACCCAAACAACTACTGCCCAGTGGCTAATGTTCCATTCTTGGTCAAAGTGCTTAAGCAGGTGGTGGCTACACAGCTTCAGGCAGTCTTGAAGAAGACAGATTATCTAGACTCATTTCAATCTGAATTCATCCTGGCTTTGGGATGGAAATGGCCTTGGTTGCCCTGGCTGATGAACTTTGCTGGGAGAGTAACAGGAGAGTGCATTCCTGTTGATTCTCCTGGCCCTCTCTGCAACTGTCAATGCCATTAACTACAGTATCCTTCTTGAGCTGGGAGTAGGAGGCATCATACTTCAGTGGTCCTACTATTACTTGACCATCCAACTCCAGAAGGTGGTGCTGGGGGACAGCGGCTTGACCCTGTGGCATTTATGCTGTGGAGTCCTGCAGGGTTGTATCTTGTCCTCCATGCTGTTTAATATCTACATAAAACTGATGGGAGAGGTCATCCAGGGCTGTGGAATGTGGTGGGTCTGTGGAAGTCCTGAAGAAGATCATGTGATGGGTGAGAGCCAGTAAACTGAAGCTGAGTCCAGACAAGACTGAGATGCTGTTGGTCAGTGGAGAAGCTGCTCAGGAACTGTAGGGTAGATGTGTCCTGGGGGAGCTGGCACTCCCCCTGAAGGAACAGGCTTGTGGCTTGTGGGATATACTAGATCGTGGCCTACAGTTGGAGGCTCAAGTCCCCTGTGTGGCATGTGGTGCCTTTTATCCTCTCTGGTTGATTCACCATTTTTGGCTGTTCCTTAAAAGGTATGACCTAGCCACAGTGATCCATGCTGTGATCACATCCAAGTTAGTTTACTGTAATGCACTTTATATGGGTGGCCTTTGAAAATGGTTCAGAAACATCAATTGGTCCAAAATGCAGCATCCAGACTAATGTCAGGGGTTGTTTACAAGGGATGATATCACCCTTGTGCTGAAAGATCTGCAATGGTTATCCATCTGTTTCTGAGCACAATTCAAAGTGCTGTTTCTTACCTTTAAGGCCCTAAATGGCATGGGGGCGGGGTACATCTGCCTCTTAAGCCCCGTTCTCTGTGCCCCCACTTTCAGAGATGAGACAGGTAACCACTAGAGACATGGCCTTTTTATGGTGGCACATTGCCTTTGGAACACCCTCCCCTTTGAGGCTCACCTGGCACCTACTTTACTTTGTTTTAGACACCAGACCAAAACATATCTTCCCCCCCAGGCTTTTAATTAAAGGTTTTATCATCTCAACTTCTGCTTCTGTTTTATGGAAAGTCTTTATGCTGCTTTTGTCCAGTGGCTTGTGCTTTAATATTGTGGTTTTTAACTGTAAGCGCCACCTTGAGCAGGACTCTGAAAAGGTGCCACAGAAATAACTTAAGTAAAGGAATGAATGAATAAATAATACCTCTACACTCCTCACTATAGGTGAAAAGTAACACATGACCTGGAAAATCTTGCATTTGTTTGAATACAAGATCTTCCTGCTGAAGTGCAATAAACCTTGAGTTCAATCATTTAAAGAAATGTGGGAATTTTTATGTTCACAAATTAATTTCTGCCTGTATAACAGAAGCGAAAAGAGACATGCTTAACTTGAGCCTTGCACTCTATCCTATCCTGGATAAAATATTTAGGTTCTGATTAGGAACCTAAATAGAAGCATGAAGTTCAGAAATAGAAGCATGAAGTTTGGACAGTAGGTGACACCTTTAAAGTGCTGGAAGATAGGTTTGGGCTCTGTTTCACAAAGAGAGCCAGACTGGTGCAGTGGTTATATTGTCGGACTACAATCTGTCAGGCTGGAATGTCTAAGCAGAATCCCTATTCATCCTTGGAAGCTTGCTGGGTGACTGTGATGTTAATGAGAAAACTGACTAAAACTTCATGTTGTGGGTTAGGTGATCTATGAATCTCATCCTCTGAGAAAGGTGCTCTTAGGAGTTTCTTATCCTGCTGCTTTGGCAGTTTAACAGAAGGGTAGAAGAATTTGTCTAGAATCCTACCAACTTTATGGTGTCTTTTGTGCTGCCCCTGTAACAATCCATGCCAAAGGTGTAGAGAGAAAGCACACTAGTGTGGGCCACACAGTGTTATAGTTTACGAGAACCGGCAGCACTAAAATGCTTTTGCCTCTGTTCAAGGCATAGTTTTCTTTAGGAAAAATACAACATTTTTGGTAAATATGCGCAAAGAACACAAGAATTGTTAAAATAGTGGGCAGTTAATTGTGGCAGTTATGCAAAACTCTTTTGGCAATGGGACTGTACCTTGGTGACAAAGTGCATATTTTGCACACATGGTTCAATCTCTGGCTTCTCAGGTTTATCTATATGTGAGAAGAGGATCCTGCTTTCCCCCTTGCACTATGTGTCATCCCAAAATGGCGCCAGGGGTTTATGCGGAGAAATTATCCACACACACACCTGTTTTTTTTCCAGAGAGGAGAAACAGCAAGGGGGAAGGCAGGATTCCTCCTTCCCCTGGGCTACAGTAGACCCAACCAGAATCAGGCTCCCGCAGCCAAGTCTGAAGGAATTCCCAGCTAGGAAATCATTTTTAAAATAGTGGCATGTCTCCAAGGCAAACCCAGGGATGACCGTCACGTCTAGATGGGCTGTCAGTGAAAAGGATACAAGGCTGCAGATCTAAGGCATAGTTTATTAGTAAGAGTATAATAAAGTGAAGCACACACTGTTTTTGCCTTAGTGCCTCATAAGAGTCCTATTTAAAGTACATTACAGTTGTAAGCACTACATTTAGTTTCAAGTCTGACTTAAGTACCATATTTTGTCAGGCTGTCTTATGGCAACATTTCCTATTCTTTTATTTGGGCATTATATATGTATTGGGCACTATATATGCACTAATGAGTCATGACCCAACATCACATTTTTCCTACCAAGCCGAAGGCTGTTTAGTGCCATATTCCTTCAAAAAAACAAAGCAGAAACAAAGGGACGTTTCCATATACAAAGTTCACTCCATCTTGACTTCCTTACAGTCACACTGTTTTCAGGAGCATCCATATGACATTTGCCTCTGTCTGTCCTGCTTCTTTATTTTCCACTGAGAGCTTTAGTTGTAGTAATAACACATGCGAATGCCAAGGGGATGGAAAGGTATGCAGTGTTGTAGGTGCTGTCCACATCAGTGCCATATCCCTTTTCTCAGTCGCTGCAGCTACCTCCCCCCAAACAGACCAGAAAGCTTGAGGTGGGGGTATTAATTCCTGGTGTTTTTTTTTTTTTTAAAAGTGTTCTAGTGTAGGCAGTGGCTGTGGGGAACTGGCACAAGGAAAACACTGGGGAAACTGCTGTGTGGATGCCGTTGTTACTGCAGATGCCTCTGCAGATCTGAGGCATGATGCTGCAAATGCCTCTGCATCTGCAGCAACAAAAGCTACACAGAGAATCACTGCCCTGTGGAAGCAGCTCAGGCATGGGGCCCATCTAGTTTTTTTTATCAAATTCCGGGGGAAATCCTGCAGTTTTACCAGAATGGAAACAGTGAGGTTCACCCATTCTTGTTAGAAATACATGGGCCAATAAGCTGTAATGACTCCCAGTATGTAATTCTCAGATAGTCTCTGTTTGTCATAAGGCAGAGCAGAAGATGAAGCAAAGTACACATTTGGGCTTCAGGATTTACTGATGCTGATGAACATAAGATTTCTCTAGACCATGTAACTGTCATATGTTGTACTGTAAAATCGGAGGCATTTGGTGATTTTACTAATGTAAATACATTTATGTATTTGCTTGCCATTTACAAGATGTGCCTGTCTTTCAGTTCTGATAGGAAATTATCATAGAAAGAGAAAGCGATGCCTGCATGTTTATATACAATTGTCTCATATTCCTTTCCCTGTATGTTGAAAAAATCTATAGTGAGCAGATTTATTTGTTGAAAAATCACTTGTTTTAAGCATTAGCAGTGAAAAAGCCAGTTCTTATTAAAATACAAACAGTTTTATAAATTCAGCTGCATAGAATATTTTGATCTATAAATATATACACTCCTCAACAGGAAACTATGCACTGAAACAACATGGATCTTGCAATTTTATCAGGACAATGCCAGTAGATTTCAGCAAGGTTGGTTCCAACTCATCTGTGATAAATGAGAAGATAAGGCAATCAGTGCACACCATGACACTCTGTGCAGCTAGTTAGACACACTTCAAAACTATTCAGGTGTGCTCACAAGGCTTATGAGTCTTACATGGGGGGTGTCTCAATATAAATACATCCTTCATGGTGGCCACTAGAAATGCAGGATCTGTTTTTTTCAGACTTAACCCAGGTCAGATATAAATAATAGATGTTAAGAGTTCTGGGTCTGGGGATGCATTTCAGACTGTGTGTTTCAGCTGGGTCAAAAGAATGCATTTTTCCCCCTTTCCCTTGTATAGTTTCTTTGCTTGACAAATGCCTGCAAAATTCCATCACACCTTTGCATGGACCTCTTTGGGTCTCTAAGGGAGAAGGTTTCAGCCCCTTTGGAGCAAAGATGTATATCCAAGGAGTACTGTTGGCCTTGCACCAACGATTAAAGTCTGCAAAAAACTACTGCGAACAGGTGAGTTATCCCAAGTCTTTTAAAGGCTGTTTTTTCCCCTTCTTTTAAAAATGTACTACTGGTGGAAAGGCTTTGATTGGCATTGTGTCATAAGGAAATGTGACATGTATTGCATGAGCTCTTGTACTTGATAGGTAGATGAAATGTTTCTCCTATAATCTCGCCAACAATAATGGAGCTAATTGTGTATGTCTTTCAGTATGGGGCATTATATGTCTAATTTTTCTTGCTGCACACTGTGCAAAGGAGAGGTACTTCTTATGTGGAAATTATATACAGTCATTCTGCATAGGATCACTAATAAGCATCTGTAGGTTTCAGGGGGGATTCTAATACATTTTGTTTCTCCCCACAATTGTTAGAAAAGCTGGACCTGGAATATTTATGTATAACTGAAATATTTTCATGTAAAAACATGTACATATAAGCAAGGCTGAATCCTTTCTTTTCGATATTTTAGGGGCGATCATCAGCCTTTTTACAAATCAGACATGAGCAATTCATTAGGCATGTAAATACATATAAAAGATATTCTCAATACAAAAAAAATATTTTGAGTGTTGTTGCTGTTTGTTTTTTGTTTTTTTGCAGATCAAGTTTATTCACTGTGCATTCTATAGGTCTGAAGTTTATTGAATGTCCCTATGTTATTTTAACCATCTGAATATGTGTTTAAAAGTTTTGGGTTAATATATATGAGTGTGACTGACCTGAATCAAAAAATCAAAATAGAATGTGTATGCCTTTTCAAGAGTACTAATTCTGAGTTGCGCAATTATTAAGTATTTGAAAATGGTAGGCATGAAGCTTGAATAGAATGAAAATGAGGATTGTATCTTGAACTGAGGAGAAAAGATTAACAAAAGATCTCAGGCCATGCACTAAAGGATGAATGCATCACACTCTGTCTGTATGAGGAGGGGGATGAAATGGGGGGGAAGAAGTCAATGTCAGTCATTCTGTTTATACAGCACCTCCTGCTGTTGGGTCCATAAAGAGAAATGGGCATTTTCTTTGGAAAAAACAAACTGTTTCAGTTCTGGTGATCTATAACAAGTAATCAAGAAAACAGAATTGGGCACAGTAGTTAAAACAACACAGAGACAAATAAATGGTTAATCCCTTAAAGACAAAACTTTCTGTTATCACAAAGGCATAAAAGAAACGCAGTTATATATTAAGTCGGAAAATGTTTAAAAAATGAATATATGAATTTAGAGCAAAATATACTCAAGGACAAAACATTAATTTGTTCTTCAATACTCAGTTCATAAAATAACACATTGAAGTTATGAAAGTGATTCCGATACTTGTTTCCAAAAAGCACATTTATAATTTTGTACAAATACAGAAGGCAAATGTTAAGCATCTTGAAGTTATAGAGGCTGCATATGGATTAGCCAATAGGATCCATTATGCTCCTTGCCAATTGCAGCAAGAATACATCATACCACTGAAATTTGTGTTCAATATCTAAATGTTATATATGATTTTAACACTAGAATGTTAACTACTTGGCATACTTGTAATTCTTTTTGTTTATTGAACCTGTTCTGTAATATTTCAGAACTATCATCCCTTCCCCACAAAACTAGCCACATAAAAAAACCCAACACCCCAAAATAAACAAACCTATTTGTGGCCTGAAACACAGCATGCAATACCCTGTGCACAAACCAAGGATTTTCAAGCAGGCCTTTTTCAAACAGATCTCCTCATCCCACCCCATTCCTCCCAACAATAGCTCCTGTTGGGTATAGGGCCCTCCAGTGTAGTTCAGAGGTCTGCAACTAGGGAGGAAAATCTATAGACTCCCTCTGCACACTAGGAAATTATTATTGCACAAAGTTACCTTGTAACTGTGGGGTGGGATTGTCACCCCAAGTGGGGATGGAGTATAGTGGTTAAGAGCGGCAGACTCTAATCTGGAGGACCAGGTTTGATTCCACACTTCTCCACATAAAGCCAGCAGGGTAGCCTTGGGTCAATCACAATTCCCTCAGAGCTCACTCAGCCCCACCTACCTCACAGGTCGTCTGTTGTGGGGAGAGGAAGGGAAAGTGATTGTAAGCTGCTCTGAGACTTCTTCAGGTAGTGGAGGGCGGGGTATAAAACCAACTCTTCTTCTTCTGAGCCCTTGTTCTCCCATCGCAATGTGGTGGCTGAAGACTTTTTTTTTAATGGCTATCAGGTCAATGGTGTGATGTCAGCTCCAGGGAAAACTCTCTAGGAATCACACCATCGCTGATAGCTCCCCCATGTCCCTTCCCTTCATCTCCCACTCTTTGCCCCTGCAGCCCTTTCTACAGATATGCTCTACTGCACTTCAGAAGCAAACCCTCCTGCCATAGCGTGAAGCTCACAGCTGTGCAATTACAACCAATGTTGTTTTACTCCTGGCCAGGAGGTTTTGCAGTTGTTTATACCAGACTGTCTTTGCAAACAAGAGTATGGCTGTGTTGGCTGTGCAGGCATGTGTAGGGAGTGTGTCTACAGCAATTGTGCTGTTTTTCCCCTCACTTTGTTAAACCATCACATTAGGTCAAAATGTATAAATGGCCCTTGTTCTGAGAGAGCAGCTGTGTCCAGTACAACACAATGCTATGTGCTCAAATTAAGGCATACCTTGACTATAAAAACTGGAGGTTTTATGTAGCTGTACCCTAAATATATTTTGATCTTTTAAAATGAAACCATGCATGAAAAATGTTGATGAAATGATTTTGGTATTACTGATCAGGGTTTTGTTGGAGTGTGGCAACAAAGCAACTGCTAAGAATACGGTACAATAGAGTTAGAGTTGCTGCAGATAATTGTATTAAAATGTTTGCTGTAATGTTTAATCTGTATCAACATTTACAGACTTTACAATGACAACATCACACATAGGGGCAGTTTAACTTCCAGTGATACTGTGCATGCTGTCAAGTTGTCGTGTCTTACCCTCGTAGGTGTAAGGATCTTAATGAAATCAAAATACTCACTTCAGAAAGAACCACTTTCTGATCTATGTCCATTTCATTAAAAGTATGATTCTTCAGTTGCCGTTCACTAAAAATATGTGGGGTAATCTAAAGGAAGGATTCTTGTGACTCTGTATTTGTCTTATTATCATTTTTATTTCAAAAAGTGAAGTGCATTTTAATGAAAGCATTCTAAGATAATGGGTTTAAGTACATGTTTTGCAAACTGTAAAATTATTTCCTAAAAATCTGTGAACACCCTTGAGAATGGGAGGTATGTGAACTGTAAGTATTTCTTACATGGTGGCATCATACTTCTCTACAAAAGATGTATGTGTTCGAAGCTTTCCTTTTCATGATATGTGCATTCAATTAGATCTGAAAATTAAATTTTTCTTATATATTATGTAACCACAAAAATCATGAATACAGCTAATACTGTTACCTTTGTATTATATATTCAAATTTATTTTCCGAAAACAGAGTTACCTGCAAGATGAAACTATTCAAAGGTATGCAAAGAATATTAAAATTCATTAGTAAGTGTGAAAGTAGTATAAACATGCAAGCATGGAGTGCAGTTAACACTTCACAGGGAAGGGGCCTGTCGTATCTCATTAGCATTCTTGATATGTAGTTGTGCTGTTGGTGGGGGTGTTGAGCAGGAATGTCATTGTGCTGAGCCCCAGTGTTTGGGGACAAACACTGCTGTGGAAGGAACGTGTGAAAAGGCCATAGTACTGTCAGTGAATGAGGAAGCCTGTGCACTCCCTCTGCTTCAAGCAGGGAAGCTGTCATTCACATTCCTAGCACAGCTAAAGGAGGCTGAAACAGAAGGCTGAAATAACTTTTTAAATGATATTAATGATTCGTAGCCATTTTCTTCCTTTAGAATCATGTAGTAAAAGTAATTAGTTCTGTCTGTCACTAAGATCAATGGGATACACAACATGGGTGTGGTGAAAAAAGGGTGAATGGTGGATGTAACGAAAGATATTACAATAGCTATTTTGTATTACTCGGAAGGGGAGGAATAAAAAGAATTACAGTTCAATTTATTGAACTAAAACTGGTATTTGTTGGAAGAAATAAAAATGTACCATTTCTAGCCTATAAAACTAGTCCTACATTCTCACAGATGTGCCAGAAATAATCTCCAGAATAACATGAAAATTGCTGGGAAATTGTTACAGAGCTTGTGGGGTGGTGGTTTTTTTTTTTTTTTTAGTTATATACTTTAGTTACAGGCCAAAGAGTTTAAGCAAATTAGTTCTTAATGCAAAAAGCAGAGAGACATTATCAATTGTTGTAGCGTATTATTACAGGTTTTAAAAATGGAAAGAAGCAACAAACATATAGTATGAAGCTTTAAATTTTATTACGATAATATTGGCACTGTAGTGTCGTACTCTATCCATTATAAAACATCCATTAAAGGAAATCATAATGCCACTGTTTTAATTTATATGCAAATTATTTTTCTAGATGTAATATTTAATGCTTGGAACAGTTTCCCTGTATTCATTTTTGGTGTCCACTTGCACCTGGCGTAATATTGGCTGCACTCAATCATTCCACAGTCCAAAGAATGCTATGTATTTCTTCAGTTGATTATTAAATATGAGACAAGCTAAAACACTATTTAGCAGCCTTTGAAATCGTTGCTCAGATGATGTCCATTATGAATGGATACCATTCCCTTGTTTTATATCTTCTGATTGTGGTATGGTTACTATATACGCTATCCTTGATATGAGTTTTGCATATTAATGCTTACACTGAGTTTATTAGTATTCACTATATTTACAAAAAAGGAAGATGACCTTCAGTGTCAGTGTAAGGTGATCCACCTAATATAAGGTTAAATTCAAAAGTTTTTTTTAAAAATTACTGTAACTTGTATGTGATTCCCCTCTGTCTTTCTTGACAGCACATGTTGGGGGGACGGGACGGAGAACTAATCTTCCTTTTAGGCAAATAGAGTAGTATAATTTGTGCATTATTAATTATTATGGAAGTTCCTTTCTATGGTATTTTCATTTTATAAAAGGAGGCTGTGTACAACTGTTGTTCTGATATTTTACACATTAAACTTAGCATGAATGTAACTTTTAAATGCATAACTCTCTCTCCCTCTCTCTCTGTGTATGATGAAGTTGTTTGCAAATAAGCATAGAATGGAATTCAAAGATGATATTACTGTTTAATATTGTCGCAAAAGGTTTCAGTGAAGTAGTTTTGCAGTTAATTACTGTTCCTAAAAATTCCATAGCTTTAACTAAAGTTTTTGAAACTTTTTGAGATACAAATTGACAATGTCAAGACACAGCTGAACACAATGTTGTAAACATGGTAGTTGTTACAGCTTTCCTGTGTACAGGAGAGAAGTGGGGCATAACAGCCCTTTGGATAATATGGAATAGTTTAGGAGGAAAGGAGAGGGGTTTCTAACAATAATCCTGTATTAAAAGAAACTTATATTAAATGGCTAGATTTTGTAGTATCTGTTGTATAGCAACATACTGTCTTTTTAAAAGAGCATAAAATATTGTTGCTACAGTTCTGATTCTTTTAAAGTCCTTTCGTCAGGATTTTGGCAAGTGATTTTTACCATGTTAAGTTATTTTATGGATATGAGCAATGCCTGAACATTTCCCTGCAACCAAGCTGCATTCTAGTTACCAGAAGTATTTTAAGAACCTTAAACTTGTGTCTTTTCCAAAGTGTCATGCCTTGAGCGGGCCTAACATCAGTTAAATGAAGTGAAAATTGCATTCTTGTCTTGATAGAGATGAAAATGGATTTCTGGTCATGAAATAGATGTAGTTGTCACTTTTTAAAAAAGGTGTCAGCAGTTTGCTTCAGCAACTAAGGTGCCAATTCAGTATGACAGTAAACTTGTGATCTGAGCAATCAATAAAATGCTTCAATAACTTCTGCTTCATTACACTTATAATAAGAAGCTATAGATCTGTGGCACATAAAATGTTGATAAAGAGGGTATGTGGGGACTGGCTGTGAAATTTTGTCTTAAGAACAGAGCAAGTACAATGTTGCCATCTACAGTTTGTGTGCAGGCAATTATTCTAAAAGGAAAAGCTTCAATGATAAATCTAAGCTTTGGTACTGAAAGCTCTGTTTATTTTCTATTGGTGGAATGCATGTATGTGGCCTTGTCAAAAAATTGTTTAGGTCATAGAAAAACAAAGCATTCCTAGCTTATATAAATGTGAGCGATGCATGTTTTCCAATCCTCATTTTAATGGCCTTGAAATTAGTTTCTAGTGTGAAGGTATTTTTACTGTCACATGCTGTGATAAAAATGTAAGATCTAATGATTTCATTTAGCCATTAAGTGATAGCCTTACAACTATCAGATGAAAAAGCACTATATTAGAAATATGACTGATATGGTTCAGATAATGATTAGGGTTTACTTTTTTGCTAGTAATTCCCTAAGAATACAGATGTAATTTTATATTTCAACTGTGCTTATTAAAGTATAAACATGCAATAAGTGTTAACAACATGCTAAAATAATTTAGCATCACTTATATTTTTCCTTTGGAAAGAATAGTGAATTGTTTTTTACAGCATGTTGTGGAAAACTTAACATCAGCTGTGATCCTAAGCATGCTAGATCTTGAATAAATAAATCCAGTTTCAATCATAATTAAGGGATGGGGCTTTGTTGAGCTTAGATCCCTCCTCCACTCCCCTCTTGTTGAGAAGTACACAGGGAAACTTTCTGAATATTTGATTGATCTTCCAGCTATTGCAGTTAATTATCTTTTGGCCTGTAAACTAAGCTTATTAATGTGAATGCTTAGGCAGAAGCAGCATTTCTGAAGCTCTTCTACTATATGCTGAATATAGGAACTTAACTGAAGGGGTGTGGCCAGGCTATTGTGAAAAAAGCTCCTATTTCCAGGGGCACAGAGATGCTAGAGTGAGAAGTAGATCTGGTGTGTAGGATTAAGCTTACCCATCTATTTACCCCCCAGGAGACTCTGGTAGCTTCAGCAACAGGCTTCTTTTTTTGCTTCACATACACATACACTTGGAATGACATCCTAAATACAGAACTAGACCAAAGTGAGTGTCTAAGTGCATGGTGTTGCACGGTGATGCTCTGGTTTTTGGGCAAGCGTTATGGTAGAATTGGGTCAAATAGAGTTTCACCCAAAAAACAGAGCATCACCATGCAACATCCCTGGCATGATGACGTCACTTCCACATGACATCATCATGTCAGGGATGTCTTGTAGGGTAATAGCTGTTGGCAGGGCTATTTTTGGGCAGGAATGCACAGGAACGGAGTTCCAGCTGGCTCCCAAGTTGGCCATGCCCAGCAGGAACTCATTAGCATAATAGGCCACACCCAACTTCAGAAACTCATTAGGATTGGCTACATGAGGGGTGTGTGGCCTAACATGTGAAAGAGTTCCTGCTACAAAAAATCCCCTGAGTTTTGACAACAAACAAGGTAAACAGAATAAGAAGCAAAAGGTGGGTGTGGCTGGATGACCACACTTCTGGTAACATGGTAGTGTGGCCTAATATGCTAATGAGTTATGCTGTCAGGATGTGGCCTAATATACTAATGAGTTTCTGTTGTTGGGTGCGGCCTATTATGCTAATGAGTTTCTGCTGGGCTTTTTCTACAAGAAAAGCCCTGGCTGTTGGGGGTGGGGTTCCTCCCACTGGCCAACTGGCTGGTGGTGGGCAGAAGCCCATGAAATCAGAGGATACTCCACTCCCACCTGAGGGCTGGCAGCCCAACCCCATACAGGTCTTGGTGAGGAAAATAGAAACTAGTTTGTGAGGGCTCACTTAAAGGCATACATATACATACATCACAAATGCCTTCTTTAAGGGAAATATTGCCTTCTTATCAATTAACTGTCAAATTATTAAAACCAATACTGGGAGTAAGAGGTCAGTAGTACCGGACTCAGTATTGGGGGTTAGTTTTTACCACTGTCTGATAATATAGGCCTAGAATTTTGCAGGCAACCTCACCTCACACTCACTCCATATTTGCCTAATTACCCCAGTTGTTTCTGCCACTGCAGTGGGAACATCCATCTCCTGCCTGAGTGTCCTTTCTGATGGGAATGGTGTCTGAGCAAGGGGCTCTTTACCTACAGACTCCTGAGTTTCTGTAACTGAGTTCCTGTTAGGGGAAGAACAGTCTCTTCTGTTCCTTCAGTATTTACGGCCTTGAAGAACTGTGACTAAGTATGAACATGGCTCAGCCTTTTTTCATTTACTGGTGCTGGCATCCATCCTGTGGCTGTTTGAAAAGAGAGCATAGGCACTGTGTTTTATGTCATACCGGGCTTTATGATGTTGTTGCTGCTCTTGCAATCTGAAATGCACTCGTAATTGTATTCTGGGCCTCAGGATAGGAGTTGCGGTGGTAAGGTACTCCTCAACAACCTTCCCATTAGCAGCTAGGCTGGAGCAACATCCAACCCAGTTATGGGAGTACTCCTCAGACTTAGCAGCGTCATACTGTAGTGCTTTCCAGATCATGTACTTGATGGTATGAACAGTATACTCTGCCTGCCCATTTGTGTGGGGGTATCCTGGACTCAGATATGTCAAGATAACACCCAGGTTTGTGGCAAATTCCTTCATCACCCAACTAGTGAATGCCACATGAACACAGAGGATCTCTTTTGATATGCCGTGGCATGCAAATGTTGCCTTCAGCTTTGTTATTACAGTCATTGCCCTCTTGTCAGTCTGGTAAAGAACTCCTGGGAACTTGGCAAAGTAGGCTACAACTACCAAGTAATTGTGTCCTCGTAGCTCAAATATGTCAGTGGCTACCTTTAGCCACGGCAGGTCCAGAATCTCATGCAGAATAATTGGTTCCCTGTGATTGGCTGGTTGGAGTTCTTGGCATATACATCCGAAGAGGGCCTTATAGTAAAGGTTTTAGCTTCCTCAAGCACTCTGTGTAATAGTACCTAGAGAAGGGAAGAAACAATTGAATTTTTGCCCAAATGAATCTTTTTTCCTCAACACATTGGAGGAGGCAGGACATCATAGGATAGCTGCAGTGTGGTTCTCAGTTCCTGTTTCCCAAGTTCCAGCTCAGTTTTATTTGATGTCATATACGACCTTTGAACTATTTGAACTGCCTTGGAACTATCTGTAGGGTTGTACTTATGGGAATCAGAAACAGTTAACAAATAATTTATATAAAATTGTAGAAAGGCATGCTATGTATATTTATGTGTGTATATCATTCTACAATGTCATTACACACATATAGAGATGACATTGTTGAGTACCTTGAAAAGTAAATACAATAGGAATTATTCTCAGAAATAAAGAAATTAATATATGTTTGATTTAACAGGGTGGCAAGGTCTAACGAGTCTATATAGCAGACAGGAGTTAAAAACTAAAGCTCACATCTATTAAAAACTGAAGCTCAAATCTCTTAAATTCATAATTTGCAGTTTCAGCCTTGTTTCTGAAATGCTGATTATATTGAAGAAATATAATGCCTCTCACTGCTTTTGCTGCATCCTCTTTAGTCTAATAAGTTTTAAGTTTTAATTTAATTCTTCAGCAAAGGTACCAAAATTAGTTCAGTACTTTTTGATTAAACTGAAAAGCATTGGAAGTAATTACAGAATTCTCCTGTTAAAATAGAATTTCACATATTTCCTTTAAATTACTCAACCACCTACAGGCATTATTGCCTCTGACTCTTTTGAATTGAGAATAAATTTTATAGAGTTACAGCAGCAAAGTGAAAGAGTATATTTGATAGATTCCCTGAAGCTTCAACACCCACAGGTATTATTTGTAAGAAAACAATCATGCAGAGTCTTCAGCTGGTTAGAGAGGGCACAGCATTCCATCTTCACCTGACATCCTATCTGTTCCGTTGACATTGTGTGCCCCCTGCCTGCCACCTACTCCTCCTGAAACAATGTTCACAGGAAGAGGTTTGTATGAATGGACAAGAATAAGAATGTGTGTGTGTGTGTTGAAGAATCCTAACAGTGCAGAAAGCCAACATTGTTAAGAAGGAAGATGAAGGCAACAAGAAAACCGCCTTGAGGTCTGATTAGTTTTTTGAACGTCCTATTCTAATTAATCAGTGTTACCATTGACTTACATAGTACTACCCAGATTGGTTAGAGGGAGGAAAAAGCCAGACCAGCATGGTATTGGGGGGTCTTTATTACTGGGGTCTATCCATTTATCTCATTATTTTTAACAGTATAACAGGTATTATATGATATTTTTCAGACTTCAAGTTTCAATAATTTGGCACAGATTTTGGTATACAGACGATTTGATATCGTGTGCATCACTGTATTCTGTTACATAAAATATGTATTTATCATTTTGATTATCAGAAGCCCCTAACAGCAGGGAACAGAACTCCTTTCTATAAGATATTTAGTATCTAACATACCGTGTTCATTTCTATTTCTCTTTATTCATTATATCCTCAGTATTTCACAATAAATATTGCAAGCATGGAAGCAGCACTAAACCAATGAAAGTAAGCTAGAGATATAGTTCAAATGTAATTTTGTTCTAGAATAACGCATTTAAAAAAAAAAAAAAACTACCCCCCCCAATTTTAAAACCATGTAATCAGAGAGAGCAAATTTGAAAAGCAGATATAACCAGTTTTCAAGGGTAGCATAGTAGTTAACATAGTGAAGGGTACAGAGCTTGTGTTAGTCTAGTGGTTTCCATTTCCTTTCTCTCCAGTGTTTCTTCAGTTCTAAGAGACAGTAGATAACTCTGAGTGGGAGAGACTTGTTACCCTCTACTGGTCACCACTTACTGGTCACTTACATTTTTCTAACTGGAGAGCCAGTTTGGTGTAGTGGTTAAGTGTGTGGACTCTAATCTAGGAGAACCGGGTTTGATTCCCCACTCCTTCACTTGCACCTGCTGATGTGACCTTGGGTCCGTCACAAGCTCTGGCACAGCTGTTCCTGAAAAAGCAGTTTGTGTTAGAGTTCTCTCAGCCCCACCTACCTCACAGGGTGTCTGTTGTGGGGAGGGGAAGGGAAAGGAGTTTGTAAGCCGCTCTGAGACTCAAAAGTGAAGGGCGGGATATAAATCCAATCTCTTCTTCTTCTTCTTCTATATCTCCAGGTACAAAAGTTTGATATATTGTAATATAGTGGTCTTTTATCTTTCCACACCTAGGAGCCACTGAACTGTAAACATATAACTTCAGAGTCATGTGATAGGAAGGGGGAAGGCAGGATTATAACATGATTGACATCAAGGTTATAACTGTGGGCAGCAGTGCAAGAGAGCTGAGCACCAGGAGATATGCCATAGTAAGGAAAAAGCCAAGGGGTCAGTGCTGTGGAGGAATCTCTCTAGCACTAAGTGCCCTTTCCTCTCTATCCTGTTGCTCCTTTCAGTGTACATGCAAATTGAAGTCTTGGTAGTGTGATGGTCTTGCTCTCTACACATGCACAGTAGCAGCAGGTCCTTCCAAAAGGCAGCAAAAAATGTGGTGGATCTGGGGGTACTTGCAACCCAGCATTTGGGCTGTGTGTTCAACCTGAAGTTCTAATAGATGAGGGTCAACCAGGGCTGTTTTTGTAGCAGGAACTCCTTTGCATATTAGGTGACACACCCCTAATGTAGCCAATCCTCCGAGAGCTTACAGTAACCCCTGTAAGAAGAGCTCTGTAAGCTCTTGGAGGATTGGCTACATTAGGGGTGTGTTGCCTAATATGCAAAGGAGTTCCTGCTACAAAAGGAGCCCTGGCAACCATTATCAGAAATTGTTGTGGATGTTTTTTGAAAAGATAAATTTGTGTGCTTTAGGAGGGTATAGAAATTCAGTTGGCAGATCTATCCTTGCCAGTTTCCTTTTTCCCAGTTGTCTCTTCTGTCTTCATAATCAACAGTTCCATACATTAACAATATTTTCCCCACTACCCATTATCTTTGTCTCTTTCAGTATTACTTGCATTGTGAGTGTGAAGGGCTGTGCTAGCTTGTAGATGCAAGAATGCTCTGCTGAGAGAAGTTAAGTATAAATAATATAGTCAAATAGGTTGCACCCCCTCCAGGAGTGGCTCTGATGCCAGTTATTCCTACTCTTATTGAGTAGGCAACAGAATTTTGCCCTGCAAGGCGCATATAGCACTCTTATGGACCTATAGTTCATAAGTGATAAAACTTGGACTGTGCAATTATTGTGGGAAAGGGACTGAACTGTGTGGTGACCCTAAAGTGATGCAAGCTGCAGACACACACCAGCACAGGAAAAACCTTCTCCTGAGATGATGTGCCAGTGGTTCCTGAGGTTACCTGCCATCTCTTATCCGCAGCGCAGCAGGAAGAGAGCCCAGCTCCCTAGCCAAATGAAGCACCATGAAGCCAGTAACCGTTTGCTGTTTAAATGGATGCCATGCCAGGCCAGAAGACCAGAGATCCTGAGCAAAGACTCCATAAACCAGCATCTTCCTTGTCATGCAGGCAGCTTTCTCCCCCCACCTTCACCTAATGCTGCATGTAGGCCGACCAGCTTGACAAAAACTTCGCAGCCATGAATAGATTAATGGACCAACACATACCAGCTAAGCCCATCACTTGGAACCATCTGTGGACCATTGAAGACAGTGCCTCTAGTTGCCTCAGCCATTGTTCTCCAAGGCGCCACTGTTAAAAGTACGTAGAATCTAATATTGCCCAACCATTAAGCCCCCTTCCTCCTGAAACTGGTTTTTGATTAAGCAACTTCCTGGGACTGACCAAGGGGAAGTGACAAGGGAGGTGGTCAGTGAATCCCAACCCCAAGGGGACGTGACAGGGGAACTGGCCAGTGAAGCCCACCTCAGGCCCCAATAGTGTATAAAAGAGCAGGACCAGCCATGCTCTCTCTCTCTCTCTCTCTCCCTCCCTCCCCCTCTATACCTAACCCTACCCTATCTTGTTGACTCTGGAGTAGCTGCCCAAGGGTCTTTCCATGTATTCTGCTGGCTCAGGATATGATCCCATTTTCCCTTATAGTCTCCCTTATTTTTCTGTGGATTGCTTCATCTCTTCAGGACAGGCAGGTATCACCCAATCAACATTTTTACCTGTTAATGTGAACATCGCTATCCCTTTCTGTCTAATTTTCCTAGGTCTGTGTAAGTGTTTGTGTGCTTGAATTTATTGTATGTTTGTGAAGAACTCTCAGTAAAGAATCCATTTCTCTAAAAGACTTGGTTTCTGTGTTTATTCTTGGTTTTACTGGATAAGGTGGGACTTCTGTATACATAGGCTTGTGTCCCCTTAGTTGCCAATTGCTCTTAAATATCATAAATCCCCATAGTTATTATTACATTAAGCAATTTGGCTAACAAGAATCTGTCATCATTGGTAGAACTGTGAACATTTTCTGTTTGTACTGGTAGTATTGTTTGTCATCTATCTTTGATGCCCCTTCTCAATAAAATATAAAAATAAAAAATACATTAAAATAATCACAAAAAAAGTGTAAGAGTTGCAACCTTTTTATATCCCACCTTTCTTTCATTGGTATATATAAGGCTTGCAAAAGCTCTCCCATCCAGCTACTCACCAGAACTGGACATTCCAAGCTTCATCAAGGCTGAATCAGGATGATTGCAGAGTGCCTAGATGCCTCTGCAGTCCAAAATGGAATGGGGTTCAGAGTTCTGCAATGGCCTCCAACATCTATCTATATATTAAAAAGTGCCCTCACTGTAGAATCAACGCCCAGGCCAAACCTCTGGACCTAGAAACACAAAATTCGGGGAGAGCGCTCCTACCATGGCGTAGATGCTCGCTAAGAAGGGATTTTTAGAAATTCAATCCCTAAGTGGATCAAAAGAGGTAAAATGGGCTCCCCCATTGATTCCTATGTGGCTGCCAGGCTGCTGCCTCCTTGCACCCCCCACTCTGTGATTGGTCAGCTGCAGAGCTCAGTGTTCTGAGGTAAAAACAACAGTTACAGGAGACTGCAGAGAGGAAACCAGGAATGGCCAACAACCACCTGTGAGGTGCAGTAATGCTGCTGGCTCAGGCTCTCCAATGGGCCTACACCTAACAGGTGGTTGTCTGTCAGGTCAGCAGTGGTTGCATGGTGCTTAAAGCCATGAGGGAGCCTGCCCTAGCAATAATGCCTTAGTGATCCTGCCAGCCCCACCTCCACAGTGGCTTCTAATACTCCTCCCTCTCCTACAGTGGACAGGCAGCTGCCTATCAGGTCTAGGAGAGGAGATGGGATGCTTACAGCCATCAGGGAGGTTTGCTCAGCAGGATTGCCTTAGCCCTGCTGCTGGCCCAGCCTCCACAACATCTTTAAACATAATCCCCCCAACACCAGACAGATTGGTGTCTGTCAGGTGTAGGAGCAGGACCAGGGTACTTTAATCCATCAGGGATGCCACCCCAGCAGGATCACCTTAGTGGTGCTGCTGGCCCAGCTTAGCCACACTCACACCCGCAATGGAAATATACTCCAAATTTGTAGAAAACTGGTTTCTTTTATTAGGTTATTTAACATCTCACAATGTGGGTTCTAGAAAACTGGTTCATATGAACTTGCTTAATATCTGATTGCTTGGATGGTGTTTTAAATATGTAGTTATGTCCCAGTTCTAAAATGTAACATAAATGAGAAGGATTTTTGTAAAAAAAAAAAGGGGGGGGGTATGCCCTTCCCCCAGATTCAATGCCCAGGCCAAACCCCTGCATCAAGAAACCCAAAATAAGGGGAGTGCATTCCTACCATGACGTCAAACCCCCCCCTGAAGAGATTTCTGAGAAACATGACCCCTGCTTCTTAAATGACGACGACTCCTTAAATGGACAGTTCTATGTGGCCTGCTCCAGAGTGAGCTCATCAAGCAGCCTGGTGATCCTAGCACCTGACGGCAGAACCACCAATGTAGTCTAGAGAGAGATCCTTCAGTACAGAAAAAAAGGACATATGTCTCATTTCATTTCTCACACTACAATCTTCTCTGTTAGAATTCCTGCAACAAATGTCACACTTCAAATTTCACATCATCAGTATTATAACTGGATTTACGGAACTTAAATACTGTAGTGAAGCACAGGTATCAGGCTAGTAGTAAATAACAGTTGGGGCTTGTGACGAACTGACCTCAAAAACCAGGAGATTAGGGGTTAATGCCTCACTGAAAACCAGTTTAAGGAACAGGCTACTGCCTGCTTGACCCTCTTTTCTCTGATTGGTCACTGCCAGCTGATGAGAGTTTTATAAAATCTTGTGAGTCTTGTCAGAGAGTCAGTCAGTCAGCCATTATTTGGATTTTGACTTGGCCAGTCAGTAGGAGTGTGTCTGTGTCAGTCTGAGGGAAACAGACAAGTCACTTGGGAAGTGAAAGGACACAACTCCTGAAAGAGTATATTCTTATGAGTTGATGAGTTCAAAGAGTTCAAATGAGTTCACATTGTCTAGTGATGCCATGCTCTGCATATTAAAAGTGAGGGAGTCGAGGCTTTTCTCTGTGGCAACCCCAAAATTGTGGAATTCCTTTCCCCAAGAAGTTAGCATCAGCTTGCAATTGATTAAGCCTGTTTTGTTCCTGAAGTGACTTTTAGTTCTGCATGCATTTTATGAGTGATGGGCTGCTATTTTTCTATTTGTGTGGTTGAATTGCTTGCTGTTCTACTGGTTTGATTGGCTGCTGGTTAATGAATTGCTCTGTACATGTTAATTTTGTAGTACTGTTATTATTTTTGCTAACTTATTTTCATTGTTTTGGTTTTATCTTGTCAGCCAACTTACATGCTGTTTTAATAACAGAAATGTATGATAGAAATGATCTAAGATTATTTTTTTTTAAAAAGCGATACTGACTCAAGGATGGCTTCTTGTTGGGGCCGTTGCTTGACAGCAAAAAACATTTTTCAATATTCCTAGCAATGTATTAATAAGAATTATGCCCTATGAAGTCCATTGAAGTCAGCAGGCTTAGAAGAATGTAACTTTGTTTAGGAATGCACTTTAAAGTCCACACTAGATATTATGTTTTTGGTGAGTTGTGTATGGGTTTTGCCAACCCAACTTTCATTCTCTGCAGTCACACTTCAGCTGCAGAGAATGCCACTTTAATGATTGGAGGGAGCCTTTTCTACTTGGAGCTGTGGTACAGGGAAGGAGGGGCTCATGCCTCCCCACATACCATATTGAGAAGTTGAAATACCTCCCCCTAGTAGAAAGTTCTTTACATAACTTTGGAGCACTGCTGTTCCAAGTTTATGTATATAAATGCCTCCCATGGAGCCATTTCAGCCCCTCCCCGCAGGCCACAGTTCCAAGTGAAGAAGGGCCCCTCTAATCTTTAAAATGACATTCCCAGCCACTGCTGTGTAACTGCAAGGGAACACCAGACACAACACTCTAAAAATGTAAATAACATCTAGTCTGGCCCCCAGTGAGCTCCCTGAAGAACTGTCAAACATTGCTCTACTCTGTTTGCCATGGTTGCTGGGGGGAGGGGAGTGTGGAGTGTGTGGCTGCACTGTCTTAGAGGTGTAATTCTTCCAGTGAAGCTTTCCTGTCTCCCAGAGGAAAGTCCTTGAAAACTTTGGGTGCCAGCTTCCTTTTGTAGATAATGGGATCGTATCTTTCCCAAGTGAAAGAGGGGGTAGAGCTGCTGGGACTAGGCAAGGTGGATGTGGCATGTGAGTGGGCCTTGGGGGTTACATTTGAATTACCTATGTCTATGATCTTCAGAACTGACACACGCCAAGATCTTCAGAACTGACACAGTACTGTTATGATCTGGGCCTTGCTTATAACTCAGTAAACATATCACTGCCAAAGAGACCATTGTTGAGAATAACTTGCCCAGGAGTCTGGCAAAGTGTCAGTTGTCCTCTATCTTTGACCGCTGCTCCACAAGCTTGATGGCTGGTGAAAGCGAAGACATTGGGATGGGAACTGGCTCTGAGCCCGAGCTCCCGATCACCCTACTTGACAAGAAGGAAGAGAAGCAAGTCAAGCCCAAACCCAAGAAACACAGATTATTGGGGGAAAGGGGCCAGACTGAAAGGGTCCAGGGCTGAGAAGAATCAATGGGACAACCAGCCTGGCTTCTGAGCACTCCCGGATTCCAGGAGGCAAAAGACCACCCAGAGTGAGAGGGGAGGCAAACATCCCACGTCTTCCAAGATGACACCGAGCACCTCCTGGTCGCAGATGCTCTGGGAGAGACATTGCACATTAATCGGGTGTGAGCTGAGCTCAAAGGGGAAATGGAAGAGATTAAAGATGGTCTAAAGCTCCTCATGGAGACCATCCCTTGAGTAGTCAAAGAATTGATGCAGCTTGAGGTAGAGGGCTCTGAGGAGGAAGAGGCTGAAGAAGCAGCAGACCAGAACCCCCCTGACTGCCCAGAAGCAATCCCCTGGGACCCAGACTGGATCAGGAACAGCCAAGGGATGCCCTGGAGGTAACCTTTGATGGCAGCCCTAAGAAGCTGTTATTCTTCATGATCCTAGTGAGGAGGTTCCTGAGAGAGTGGGAGCACACCTTCATCTCCGATGAGCAATGGGTTAACTATGTGGGGTTGAGGCTGAGAGAGAGCGTCGCTGACTGGTCTGTGGGGGTGTACAATGTTGGGGCCCCACAACTCCAAAATGTGAATACGTTTATGCAAGCCCTCCAATGGCAGTATGAAGACCCACTGGAGCTGAAGAAGGCATGGACCTGTCTCCACAGTTTGCAGCAAGGGAGTGGGTCGGTGCAGGACTATTTGGATGAATTCAAGACCTACATGGCCAAGCTGCAAGGGTGGCCGGAAGAAGTCCTCATAGAATTCTACTGGGTGGGCCTGAACACCACAATCCTCAAGAAGGCTCTAGCCCAAGATAACCCCCTGACACTGAGCAGCTGGATCCAGGTGGCCTGCAAAGCTGATAACAGGTGTAGTCTTGTGGGGCTGTACCAGCACAAGACTCCTGAGAAGATGTCTGGAGGCCTGAAGGTATCCCAGGGATGAGGCCCAATGGCCGAGGGAGACTGCGAGCACGGCTGCACTTGGGGCTGTGCTTGAGATGTGGGGCACTGGGGCACTTCACCACGAACTGCCCAGGCAGCTGGAGCTCTGAAAAGGAATGAGGAAGGGAAAGACAAGAGGCCGAAGACTCCGGGGAAATGTCCCAAGACTCTGAAAGCCCTGCAAGAGGGGGTTCAAGACTCCCTGGAGGGCACCTCATCCAGCAACTGCAATGCGCCTCAGCCAGCAGGAAAAGGCTGGGACCTGTTGTGAAGGTTGGCAACCAGCTCGTTCAAAAGTCCCCAGCGCAAGACTCGGTGAGACTCTCCCCCCTCTCTTCTATTTGACTATAACTATAATTAACCCCAAAGTGGGAACACACATTAGGGTTAGAGTCCTAATAGATTCTGGGTGCATTCTGGAGTTAATCAGCCCTGCCATAGTCATGGGTCTGGGGGAAAGGTGCACAAGTTGAAAGAGCCTATAGTATTTCCCCAAATGGACAGAACCCTGATGAGGGGGGAGGCTTGCTGGTACCATATGATACACTTGCTGGTGGGGGTGACCTCTCACTGGGAACTCCGATTCTTCATGGTGAATCCTTCTGCAGAGTTCCCCATGGTGGTGGGCAGTCACCAGCTCCAAGTTCACAACCCGTATCTGCAATGGAGTGCTGGGACTCTAACCTTCTTAGACCCTCGGTGTAAAGAGCACCTGTGGGACCCAAATCTGAAGATTTAACAAAACACTTTATTGGGAACACCAGCATTACCAAGTGTTTGTAAGACCACAAGTTTGATAAAATGGCCAGCTCTTTATCTTAATCTTCTAGGAATCCCATATCACAGACGAGAAGACATTATAAATTATGGTAATTTTCTAGGTTGATGACCTGAGACAGGGGTCCCCAACCTTTTTGAGCCTGAGGGCACCTTTAGGATTCTAATACAGAGTGTTGGGCATGACCACAAAATGGCCACTGCAGGACATGCAGCCAACATTCACAGAAGAAGCCTAAGTGCAGGGGAGAAGAGGGATAATTTTAAAAAATATATTGGGAAAGAGGAGTGAAAGAGAAAAAAACCAACCCTGTGGTGGGAGCTGCCACTGAAACAATGTCCTGTTAATGTACCTAGCCAATTGGATCTCCAGTGGCCAGTCAGAAGCCCAGCTGGGCAAGTGCCCCACCCACTTTCTGAAAACATTTAGTGGGCACCAGGAAAGGTACTGGTGGGCATCATGGCACTCTCAGACACCATGTTAGGGTCCCCTGACCTAAGGTTATTAAGAATACTTTGGATGTAGATGTTAGGCATGACCATGTCTATTGTTATGCTGGGAATGTGTGGCTTAAGAGGTGAAATTTAAAACAAATTTATTCACTTCTGATATCACCTCTGTAAGTACCTGATTATTACTATAGCATCAATTCTGACTAATATTCAACATAATCCTAAGTATGTACACTCAGAATTAAATCCCACTGAAATGGAACCTACTACCTAGTAAGCTGTTATGATCTCATGACATTCCTGGTAGTTCCTCCCACCTTCCCTTTTCATGCACTTTCCTTCATAGAGTAAGCTCCCTATTCTGCCAGTCTTAATGACCTCAGAAACAAGCACCCAGGTAATGGACCCTGGAATTCTTTTTCTGGAGGGATGTGAAAACCAGACCCAAACTGACCCCCATCAATGGGCTATTCCTTCCAGAAGTGGAAAAACCAGGTGCCCATCAAGGCAATCCCCCCCCCCACCCAAAAAAGGATGGGTGTAGACTTTAAAAGCAAAATGGGAACATTTTCTACGGACCTTGCAAAGACAATTCTGCATAATGACGAGTGTAAGAAGCTCTGGACTTCCAACATCATTTGGACTAACATGAGTGCAATTGGCTAGGGACTTTCAAAATTAGCATTGCATTAGATTTGTTTTCTTTGGACTACTTTGCATTCTGTGTCTTTCCCCCTGAATGACCGCCCCCCTTCTTTCCTGCTCAAGCAGTTATGCTTCTCTCCTAATACAGCCTTTTATTCTCCCTGAGGAAGAGTCTGGGAATGCCTTTGGTGCAATTTGGATCTTTACATAATCTATCCATCTCCAATTGGTGCCTCAGGTTTGGAGGCAGAAAGAGGGGCTACTGGATCCTTTCCTCCAGCTGGCAGGAGCTAATGGGGAGTGCGATGGGAGTGAGGTGGAGCTGTTTCTTTCTCTCTCTCTTTCTGCATCCCATCCCTAAATTCCTTTGCATAAAATGTGCAACTTGTGTTTCATCTGTCAATTTGGCCTATACCTTACAAAATGAAGTAGATCATACCAAATTCTTTATCAAAACTCCAGTAGATTTTTCAAAAACTAGACCAATTCTTTTTGTTGTTCAGTTGCACAGTCGAGTCCGACTCTCCGCGACCCCATGGACTACAACATGCCAGGCCCTCCTGTCTTCCACCATCCTCTGGAGTTTGCTCAATTTCATGTTCACTGCCTTGGTAACACTGTATAACCATTTCATCCTTTGCTGCCCCCTTCTTCTTTTACCTTTAGTCTTTCCCAGCATCAGGCTCTTAGTAATAGAAATAACCAGCCGACCTATACATTTGCCATCCTAAAAAGGTCCACTTAGCATCCTACTTTAGCCTGTTCAGTGGAGTTTACTCCTACATGTTCAATGATGTTACCCACCCTGAGCCTGCCCATGGGATGGGCAGGATATAAATGCAAATAATAAATAAATAAATACATAAGTGTTCTTAAGGCTGCAATCTTAAGAACACTAAGCCTCATTGAATAGGTGGAACTTTCTTTTGAGTAAATATTCATCGAATTGTACTGTTATGCTAATACCTGTCATGTGATAGGAAGTCCCAAGCTTCTAGCACCCTGACCTGAAGATTCTGGCATCATTTCAGTGTCACAAACAAACCAATAAACCAGTATTTGTGGCAATATTGTGCAAGGAATTCCTTGGGTTTGCATGCTTCCTCCCTCTCCTCAAATTCCACACTTATATTGACATCTTCCTGGTTGCTGTGTCTCACTTTCTTTTACATTTTTATCCTGTCTTTAAGGAACTCAGGGCAGTACAGATGGCTCTCTTCCCCATTTTAGTTCAGAATTGACCACAATTTGTTGTGACATCTGTATTGGTCAGGAGAATAAGTTTTGGGTTATTTCCTGCCTGCAAACTGAGATTCCAATTTGGAATTAAGCTGTGGTTTAGTACCCTGGTCCAAGTGAACCATCTAATGTGGTAGCTGGAGTGGTGCTTTGTAGGGAAAGTCTGGAAATTATGCTGTTCATCAAAGAAAGCATGGGATTAGTGGGTGGCACTGAGTTTGGCACTGCACTTTTACATAATTTTAAGGGTTCTCTTATATTACTAATCTTTTTTTATATAGAAATTATTGGCTCATTCTTTTGGGTCTATTTTGAATAAATATCTAGATGCTTTTGGAATATGCTTTCTTCCCATGCACTGTTTACTTTATTCAGGTTTAACAACCTATACACCAAAAATATTTAAGAATTAAAAACGAAAGCAAAGAAAAACCCAAAGAAACGATTTTAATTTAAGGGTGTCAGGAGAGGCTAAATAGTTTAATAACCATTTTGCAAGAAATTTCTCACTGGCAACATTGTGTTTGGAACAGTAGAAGAAAACATGCAATAATGAATCAACTGTAGGTAAGAAGCAATCACAAAAACGTTCTAGAGGAATCCAGCAAGACAACCGTTCATCTGTGCTATAAGTAATGCATTGCAGCATGCAAGCATATATGACCATCTTAATTTAGGTATCATCAGGATAAAGAAATAGAGTAAGAATTCAAATTTGGCTAAGTATTTGATTCCCAGATGGAGTGGAGAACATCTGGCAACTTGGATTAATAGGTTCCAGTCTTGTTTAAAGGGCTTCTTAATAGTTAACAAGCTATCCTTCCCTACCAAAGAGGTCGAAGACCTAAAAGGAGACAATTGTGTGATTTATGATTTTATTCCTCTGGGACCAACAGCGGTCTCAAGCTGCCAACTGAGTAAGCACTGGAACATTTCCAGCATTAAGTGACCTGTATTTAAAATTTACTATGGCTTTCCTAGTCAAGGTAGAAATTTTTGGAAGACTGAGTTCCAAGCACACAACTGAAGGTGCTATATATGGAGGTAAGGCAAGGGTTTTATGAAAAAAAGAGATATGAAGTTTGTCAGGTAATTAAACTGGACCTGAGAACCAGATTTGAGCACCATATAGAAAGCAAGATAGAACTAACGCCTTATATGCTCTCAACAGTGTTGGTATAAACTGAGCACTTTGGAAATGCTGAAATAGTTATAGTTACAACAACAAAGGTAAGCACACAGTAAAAAGTGACACAAAATTAGCAAAACAAGCAAAACAACTGTGTGCTAGACTTCCGGGTTGCAGCGTGGTGAAACGGACGGCACTGGGACTTGCTCCCCAGGCACTGCCAGCTTTGCGCTTCTTTTAGTGGCGTATCAGTGGCTCCCAAACTCCACTGTACTCCCTGGAGGGAGGGTGCTATTGTGTCCTGGGATCAGAAGGCAGAGCTGGCAAAATACAGCCAAGCTTCGCTCTCTGAGAACAATAGGGACTAGGTTCCTGAGCTCGCCAGTAGAGAACCAATGGCAGCATTGGCGGGCGATTCAAACCCGCCAATAGGAATATGGGGCCGTCCCCCCCTAACTGTATATAGTTGGTCTCTGGCCGTTACTGTTTGTTCTTGTCTTGTGTGAAGTACGAATAAACGCGTCTTCTCTTATGTCGTCGTCCGAGTCATGAGGCCCGAAACCCAGTACTTTACAGGTGCAGAGCAAGGGACTTGATCCAGGCACACTTTTCTGCAGCAGCACATGGGTCGAAGTCCTGGATCATCCCTGGCAAGAAGCGTCTGAAGTGTGCTCCTGGCAGCCATGAGCACCCAGCTGTCGCTACCCATCTAGAGGGACTTTAGAGACTCTACCTAAAAACACCTAAAGAAGATCACTGTGAGTAACTGTCTAAGCAACAAACCCAGAACCTGCTTTTAACATTTAAGCCCTTTAAAACTGAAAAAGACGTAGACTAAGACTGGGTAGGGAAGGAGTCCCCCCCCCTTCCCGTGGCTACTAAAAGACATGAGAAGCACTGCTACACTATTTTAGGGCTAAAGATCTAGAAGTCTTGTTAATAAACCTTCCCTTCTGAACAAACGGATCACAGTAACTTCTTTTTAGAAAATCTTGGACCTCTTTTTATTTTTCTCTCTTGGGTTGATTTTGGATACTTTGTCATCCGTCCTTAAAAAATACCCTTGTTTTAGACTTTCTCTCTTGGAATTATAATAAAGAAAATTTTCTGTATTAGATAGAGACTAATCTACATGGCAACTGGCTTTAAACTCTTTACATTTTGGTATTCCGATATATGGATTACAATTATTGGGGTTCTTCCCCCCCCTTTCTTTCCTTCATCTTCCCCCCCATCCTTTCCATATAAGGAGAAGAAAGAAGAGCCTGCCTAGATCCTTTTCTCATAACAAGATTGTCTCATTGAGTCACATCTTGTGGTGTATGTTTGGCTTATAGCTGATAAAACTGTGGGTTTCATGCAGTTTTGAAGTACTTTATCTTCATTCTGTTTATAATAAGGCTGTTTTTAAAATTATAAGCTGTATTGTGGGCATAGAGTTATGTTGAAAAAATAGTTTGTTTTAGTACTGTGGAAATTCTCTGGTCTTGCTATCTAACCCTATTTAAAAATGGCAGGCACAAATAGCCCCCCCCACTAAATTACAAACCCCTAGTTCACCAGGTATAACAAAATCAGTAGCCTCTAGCCTACCACGGGCCTCAATGAAAGATCTGCAAATATTGATCCAGGAAACACTTTCAACTTCTGTAAAAGCTGCAATTGCAGAAGATGTGGACCCAATTAAGGATATAATGAAGGATATATCACAGCAGCTGTCAAATAAGATGGAGGATCTTCAGAAACAATTGCTAGAGAATAACCAGAAGATTGCTGAATTGAATAAAACAACTTCTAAACTGGAAGATAAGGTAGAGGAAACAGATTATAAAGTACAGGCAATGGACTCCAAACAAACCTCTTTGGAACAAGATCTTATGAAACTCGAATTAGGTAAAGCAGCATTTATATTAAGATTTCAAAATATTCCAGAAAAGAAAGTGGAAGACATAAGGAGAAAGATGGCACACACTTTGACAAAATATATGATGACAGAAGAAACAGAGAAAGTCTTAGATGAAATTGATACTGCATTTAGAATGGACTCAGCTTACGCCAGAAGAAATCAGCTTCCCAGAGAAGTACATGTGAGATTCCACAAGAGAATTCCAAGAGATGAAATTCTCAAAGCATTGAATGAAATGCCTTTATATATAGACAACACAGAAATAAAGATTTTAAAAGAAATTCCTTGGAGAGTCAGAGAAAAAAGGAAAGAATAAATGGATCTTACAGAAATGTTGAGAAGAAATGAGATTTCATATAGATGGTTACTTCCAGAAGGTTTGTTCTTTACTCATAAAGGCAAAAGGTTCAGAGTTAACTCAACTTTCAAGGCAGAGGACTTTCTCAAGACACATGGAGCAGACCTTCAAACTGAAGAAGAAAACCAAGAAGCTACAGAAGAAGAAGATCAGGATTCCCAAGGCACCTCAGGAACAACTTCAATAGCTACAACTACAATCAAGAAAACAACAGTATCAAAAAAAGTCCCAAAGACTACAACAGCACAAGGAGACAAATAAGAGATAAACAAGACATGGAATCACAGACCCAACCACGAGATGGATAGAAGGAAAATAAAGGTAATTTCAATAATGTAAATGGACTAAATGCACCCCAAAAAAGAAGATAGGTATTTCAACAACTGAAAAAATGCAATTAGACATTATTTGTCTGCAAGAGACTCATTTAAAAATTGCAGGCCAGAAATATTTAAAAGTTAAGAAATTTGGGAAAGCCTTTACCTTTTCAGATAAGGAGAAGAAGAAAAGAAGCGTTGTGACCTATGTAAAAGAACATTTGCATCCAGAAATTATTTATGCTTCAGAAGATGGACGGATTTTATTGGTGCAAATACAAAGACAAGGGGGAAAGACTCCCATTATAAATATTTATGCACCAAATCAGCACCAGAAGAAATTCTATAAAATTCTACAGGAATTGATCTCAAAACAGGACTTTGAGGAAATGTGCATGATTGGTGATTACAACACTATTTTTGATAAAATCTCAGATAGAAAAACCTTTACTGCAAAATGGAAACAAGGAAATGAGTTCCTTCTACATTCCTTCAACTAGCAGAAGAAAACAATTGTGTGGATAATATGTTGTCAAAGGCTTTCACGGATGGAGTTCACTAGCTGCTGTAGATTTTCCAGGTTGTCTGGCCATGGTCTTGGCATTGTAGGACCTGACGTTTATGTACCGCTTTTAGATAATAAGACCCAAGATAAAATTGTGAAAAATGTTATGATAAAGTGGGCACAAAACTTGGGTCATATTGAGCTGGACCAATGGTCACAGGTGTGGGGGAAAATGTAAAAATTACAAAAGCAATTTCATATAAGGAAAATATTTATAATATGTTTTATAGATGGCATATTATGCCTGATAAAGTGGCTAAGTTTTACCTTAATTGCTCAAATGTATGTTGGAAGTGTCAAAATAATATTGGCTCCTTTTACCATATGTGGTGGTTATGTGATAAAGCAAAAAATAAATAAATAAATAAATACTGGGCTTGGATTCATGAAATTTTACATTTTTTAAAAAAATGTTCTGTATCTTTTGTTCCAAAAATATTTTTGTTGAATATCTTACCTGAATACTGTAAAAAATGTCTCTTACCTTATCTTGTATTTGACTACAACTGCTAGAATACTTTACGCTAAATACAGAAACACCTTTGAGAGAAGAAATTGTAAGTAAAATTTTGGAAACAGTGGAAATTGACAAATTAACTCTAACTTTGAAAGGACAACCAGAAACTACATTTGAAAATACATGGTCAAGATTTTATAAGTGGTTTGAAGACTACAATAAGTAAATTATACAGACATCTAGAACTTGTTAAGGATATATAAAGTACAATTTTGATATACTTGCGAGTGATATATATATAATAATATAAGGTGAAATATATAAATGTATGATAAATTAGGCATGAGTTTGTCAAACAAGGAACTGTAAGCATTATTTTCCCTCTTTTATGTTTGTTTTGTCTTTAAAATAAAATTTAAAAATTAAAAAACAAAACAAACCGTGTGCTATGTTTCCCGCAACATATTCATAAAGGAGACTTCATTTGAAGTGTAATATATCTATTATATGAAGTCAATGTGCCCATACAATTAATCATAGGAAAATACAGAGGCCAAAGAGTCCTTAGCTGTGCCTGTTACCAGCCTTGCCCTGCTAATAAATATGCTACATATTCTGCATTCATTTCTCACCTCATCTCTTGGGATGCTATATTTTCATCTATGAATGGACCCCATTATGTGTTATGATTGTCTTGCAAGGATGTTCACAAGGATTCATTCCTCCAACAGTATTATGGAAGAAAAGGAGCCAGTATGGTGAAGTGAGTGGAATGCCAAGTCTCTGGGAAGACTAGGGTATAAGTCCTCACTTGCTGTGGAACTTGGTGTTCTTGGACCAGTCAATCTCTCTCTGCCTAACCTACTTCACAGGGTTCCTGTGAGGAGAAGATGAAGAAAAAGAGAGCCATGTATGCCACCTTGAGTTCCTTGGAGTTCCTTCTCCTGCCCTATTGCCAGGCAACCCCTCACCCAGCCTCCTTGTAGGAAGCACCTCTTCTAGAGGGTAGTGTCTTTAGGGTAGGCCCACTATGCAAGTAAAAGCATGTTGCACAGTTTAAATAATAAACATTTTTTACAAGACTTACATATATAATCACACATTTAAAGGATTAGTCCGAATGTCGTTGAATTATGGACTTTTACATGTAAGGGGAAAACTTTAAGACCAATCAAAATATATTTTCTCATGAAAAAAGTATTTATGTATATTACTTCAGTAAGTTTTGTATGTATAGGAAACTTACTATTCCTTGCAAAATGGTTGATGAAAAAAATATACTATTTAAATTATGTATGTGTAGGGTTTGTTTGGGGAGGTATGACATTTTCTTAATGTGAATTCAGATACTCTTTTACTTTACATTTCATTTAGTATTTTTATCATTTATTATTTTAGGTATTTTTTGCATTTGATGTAGGGAGTACACACCCATGGCACGGCCTTTTAGATTGCTTTTCAGAAGGTTCATCTTGCTCAGCATAATAAGCCACTTTCAGAATTTGGGAAGTGCATTGGAAATAATCTTTCAGATACGGTTTAAGATTGGGGGACTAGAAAGCTGTCAGATACTCACAGAAGCTCAAGTGCAAGCTTGTTTCTAAAAGTAGTTGTGGGCTTCCCAATGGTTAATCCCATCTCTTAGATCTATTTTAGATGGTTCAGCCCCAGCCTCTGGCATGAAGCCTACTGGCACTGAAGCTTTTTCTATTGAGGTGAAACCTCATCATGGGCCTCATTGCCTTTCTACTCCCAATAGCTCTGTTTGCCCATTTCCTTATTGGTTTAGTGCCATGTAGTTCCCTCCTCGGCTGGTAGCCACTGTATTTATGTCACGGGAGTGTCTTCATCAGCACTCCTGGCTCTCATTGCCTCCCAGGGTGACATAGGAAGAGCGTGCTTGCTCCCTTGTCAAGACTCTGTCTTCTGCTTTACAAGGGAGGCGAGTACACTGACCATTCTGGATAGGGTAAGTGGTTCTCTCTTGCCTTTTTTGCTCAGCTCACCATGCACAACAATTCCCAAAGCAGCCAGGAAGAGCCCTTATTTGCTGTCCTGGCTGGGAAGGCTGATGTCAGCTCATGGATTGTCTGCTGACATCACTTCTGGTCTTTACCAATTCACTTTCTATCAGATTGGCAAGCCCACTGCTGACTCTACAGCCACCAGTCTGGCTTCACCTTTACATAAATTATAAATTTTCTGGTGATGATGTAGGCACTTTTACAAAACCACTCGTATGCAGATAGCACCTCTGAACAGCCATGTGCATAGCCAATCTTCACAGGTTTTAATCTGTATAATCCATTTCTCACTACCCTTTTCCCACCTTGTACATGCCTTTTCAGGTCAGTCCATCTTTCCCACCTTTCCCCCCTCTTAAAATGTGTTTTATATAATTTTTTCCTGTGTTTTCCTTCCAATTTCACTTGAAACTTGCCATTTTTTAGTGCCGTTCAAAAATTGCATCAAAAATAAGATTGGGTGTTCTTTAGGTGAGCCTGCTTTGGCGTGGAGGGCAGGGTATAAATCGAATAAATAAATAAATAAAAATAAATAATAACCAAACCCTGTATGTGCAGGAAGTTTAGATTCCTAAAGGTCATCTTTGAGTATGCACAACGTAAAGCTGTAACTCTGAGGGGGAGATTTTTGTTCCTAAATGTAGCTGTAAAAGTTTCTGAATCATAACTTTCTACAGTTTCAAAGTCTATCTGTGTGGATGCACAGATGACCTCTTGAAGAACAATGGCTACAGGTAAGCAGTCTGGGTGTTTTTTGTACCCCACAATGGGTTTTTAAAAATTTACTCATACATTTCAACTTATTTAAAATATTTAAAACTATAAACTGTGCAAATGTGGAATGCCAGATTAAGTTAGGCAACATTTCTGACTGACATAATTCTTTTGTCACACATTTGTGTAAAAGATTAGCTTTTAAGTTTGCAAACAAAAATGTTTCTGTTCTCTTGTAACCTGTAATTTTCCTAAGGCCAATTTAAGGTATATTGTATTTTACAATGACATTAAATTAGATCTCAGTCATCTGTTCCTTGTCACTTTCTATTATTTTGTACTTGTTCATTAATCCTTGAGGGAAATCAAAGGCTATGTGGCTCTTATCCGATTCTGCTTAATTCTCAGTGATAGCTCCTTCAGGAATTTTTCTACCTGTGGTACTGAAATACTTAATAGAATTAGAGTACAGATCTCATTAATATCATAGACATTCTACTATACCTTTTTAGAGACACTTTTAATAGATATTATGAATCTAGTGTGATCCAATTCAGTTTGCAATTGAAATGGAACCTGATAGTGCCAATTATTTGAGATATGTTACGTTTTATTTATTTATTTATCAGATTTATACCCTGCCCTCCCAGCTGAAGTTGGCTCAGGGTGGTTTACGTAAAAAAATAAAAACAAACAAGTAAGCAGCTTAAATAATCCTAAAACCATATCAAACACTCCAACATTAAAAGGTGCTTGACATTAAATAATACTAATAAATTAATATTATTAGATTATTAGATGATGGCAGCTAACCTTCAGTGATCTTTCCTAGTGGTCAGCCCATAGATCTAACCTTTGTGCAGCTGGCACAGGCTGTTTTTGTGTATTATGTACTACTATGTTAGTCTCTTTATGTATTATGTTTGTATGTATGTACGTAACATAGTCTGTATGTAGCATAGTATGTATTACTATGTTAGTCTCTTTATTCATTTGTTCATATTGTTATGTTTTAAATTGTTTATATCCTATCCTTCATCCAGAAAAGTGGTTCTCTGGGTTGCTAATGACATATTAAAAAGAATTAAGCACAATAATGAAATATTGGTTTGTCAGAAGCATTAAGTTTTAACTATGTTAATGCCTTTTAATTTGCGTAATAACTATCAGATTATCTGTACTAGCACACCTTTTTGTCTAATTGTCTCAGATATCACACCTAATTGTCTCAGATATTGAAAATTTAAGGTAATGATAGCTTTAAAAATTAGTAAACTTAACTATGCCATTCTAAGCAGTTATACCTTTTCTAAATTTGTTGGCTGCTTACGGTGGCAATGTAAGAAGTCTACCAGCTGTTTCTGCTGTTATTCAGTAGTTTTATGTTGTTTCTTACTGAATTGGATTGATTTTTTGAATATCATTAAATATACATAATTGTAAGTGGTATTGATGCAGTGTGATTTTAATATTTGTGAGCTACCTTGTAGGCTTTTTAAAACTGTAAAGGTAAGATATAAATATCCCAAATAAAATACCGGGAGAAAGGCTTGTTTAATATTTCTCATTCATTACAATATTTAATATTCTCATGTTTGTTACAGCAACACACTAGACTTTAAAAGTGTGCTGTTACTTGACATTCCTTGAAGTCTAAAAGCACCCTTTGTTGTAATTAATCTCCATTGACTCTGATCAAAGCTTGCAGCTCTATTGAGAATATATTAAAACCAGGGGTCTTTTCGTAGAAAAAGAACTGCAGGCGCTCATTAGCATATGGTATGCTAATGAGCTACTAGACTATTAGCATATGCCATGCCCCCTGACATCACCAGAAGTGATGTCAGAAGGGAAAGCAAAAGGGGGGGAGGCATCTTCAAAAGCCTCCCCTTCCCTTCTCCTGTTGGAGTGAAGAGAGAAGGGGTTTAAAGTTTAAACCTCTTCTCACTAGAGTTGGGGCACAGAAGGAGGAAAGAGGGAAGAAAAGAAAGATTAGAGAAAAGGAAAGATGGAAAGAAAGAGAAGGAAAGGAGGGAAAGAAAGAGAGAGAGAAGGGAAGAAGGAGGGAAACAGGGAAAGGAGGAAAAAAGAGAAGAAGGTGGGAAAGAAAGAAAGAGAGAAGGGAAGAAGGAGGGAAAGAGGAAAAGGAGAGAAGGAAAGGAGGGAATGAAAGAAATTCAGTGGCAATTCGGCCCCATTATATCCTATGAGCCATTGAAGTCAATGGTGAAAACATTGGGTATATTCTGGGGGCTGGAGGGGAGAGGCTTTGAGGAAGAGGCTCCAAGCTCACAGGGTAGCTGTTGGAGCCTCTCCCCAAGATACCCACCAAGTTTCAAGAACATTGGATCAGGGGGTCCTATTCTATGGGCCCCCAAACAGGTTTCCCCCATCCCCTCCATTGTTCTCTATGGTGAGAAAAAATACTTTTTTCCTATGGTACTGTTAGGAGCTCTGGGGGGGGGAGGGGGTTTGAGGGAGAGACTCCAAATTTTCAGGGTAGCTTTGGGAGCCTCTCCCCACATACACCCCCACGTCTCAAAGCAATTGGACCAATGGGCCTAATTCTATGGGCACCCAAACAGGTTACCTCCGTTACCTGCATTGTTTCCAATGGGGAAACCCAGCCAGCAGCACTTAAGGCAGGCAAGCAGGTAGCACCAGCAGTCAGACTCTTCCAGAGAATCTCAGGAAAAGTGAACTGTCTTGGGAGATGCTTGTTTGCCATGAGAACAAGTGGCACACTCCAGAACAAGTGGCACTACGGCAGTGCAAGCATGCCACAGTGCCACACAAAAACCCCCAAAACCAAAAGGAACATCATTTATATATGTATAAATTGATGGTGCAACCTCATTAGAACACTCATGCCACACACACCCCAAAAAGAATATTTATAGCACTGGGGAAAATGTTACGTTTGGGGGCCCATAGAATTGGACCCCCTGATCCAATGTTCTTGAAACTTGGTGGGTATCTTGGGGAGAGGCTCCAACAGCTACCCTGTGGGTTTGGAGCCTCTTCCTCAAACCCCCTCCTCTCCAGCCCCCAGAATATACCCTATGTTTTCACCATTGACTTCAATGGCCCATAGGATATAATGGGGCTGAAATTGACATTCGGCTAGCTGAAAGATTCCCCAATCAGCTTGTACTGCTGAAACTGACATGTGGGAGTCTATCTGCCCTCTGAAGCTGCTGGAGCTGTGCTCCGGTGCGCTCCCCCCAGAAAAGACCCCTGATTAAAACACATCCATTTCCAACATACTATGCCAAAGTGGCATCAGAACTCCCAATTATACAAGGCAACAAGAACCTCTTGTCACCTCTAGTCCATAGTGTGAAGAAGAATTTTAGAACCAGGGAATTTTTAAATTCAACTGCATGTGTTCCTATTATGGAGGGGAAAAACCTCATGAAATCTAGTATCATATTGTCCATATGATGACTTAGTACTTAAAAGTACAGGCACTGTGAAGAACCAGAAGTGTGTAAACTAAACAACTGGCATTTCTTCCTTTCAATGTGATTGATAATAAAGCAGAAATGCAGTTCTCCCACTGAGAAGCTGACATAATTGTAAGAAACAGACTTCCCTCTGTCTGTATTCATTGTGAACATGGAAAAAGAAAAAAAGTTTCACTTTGCTGGCATCCTACTTCTTATGAGATGGGATAATTAGGAAACTGTTCTGCTTTGTAGCATGGATCATTAGCAGAGGAAGGGGAAAACTAGAACTGATGAAGCTTGCCACATGTGCATAGTTGCACATGCTAAAATGCAGGGCTCTTTTTGTAGCAAGAACTCCTTTGCATATTAGGCAACACGCCCCCTAATGTAACCAATCCTCCGAGAGCTTACGGTAGCCCCTGTAAGAAGAGCTCTGTAAGCTCTTGGAGGATTGGCTACATTAGGGTTGTGTCACCTAATATGCAAAGGAGTTCCTGCTACAAAAAGAGCCCTGCTAAAATGGTTTATCCTAATGTAAACAGAAATCTTATGACACTTCAAAAACTAAAACTTTGCTACAGTATACACTTTCATGGATTACAGCCCACTTCAATCAGATGCACATAGTGGGTCCTCACTAGGCAGACAAGCACACATGCTCACATGGAAACACACACACAGGTTAACAGAATGGTCAAATGGCATACTAGACGTAACTATATAAAATTAAAAGGTGATCAAGAACCGTAGCAGTAATTGGTGATGATGCAATCTCTGTAATATCACTAAACCAATTAAGAGCTGTAACAGCTGGACTTCCTGTTTTTGGTGCTGCAATGGTGGACACTCTCCCCAACACTCAGGGGAGCAATTCGCACACCAGTGGCATGGAGGGAAGCCACCAACGCAGTTTCCCCACGGAACCCTAGGGATTGGCTCCAAGTCATAAGGCTTTTGAGGAGTAGCCTCTTCAATGGTGCAATGCTGGAGAATAGAGGTGCCCCTCCGCCCTGATGGTCCTGCTGCTGTGTGGCCTTCGGGCACAAGCCGGGCTGACAGGAACAAGTGCTGGAGATCAAGCAGAATTGGGAGGATGTAAACACGGTCGAACGGGACTGACCATGAATGTGAGTTAGATGTAAATGAACTTTGAAATAAGCGGAACCCCCCCACCCCCTCCTATCTTCAAGGCGAGAGAGAGGAGGAACGCCTCTGACTTGTGCGAACAGATAAGCAGAAAAGGGGGGGGGGAACGGGGAAAAATAAGTGAATGGCTTGTTTTGAGAGACTTACCAGAGCTGATTTAGTCTGGAAATGATTTTCAGAGGTGGTGAAATAGCGAGTGGCTTAAGTAAACAACACGCCATGTTGGCAGGTGTGGGGAAAAAAGGAACGAAAGTGAAACCAACGGGTGGCCAGAGTCCAAGGCCGGAAGAGGGAGTGGATGTCATGAAACTCCTAGTGGATGCCATCAAGCCCATGATGGAACAACTCGCTGGTATTAACCAGCAGTTGGTCACACTAAATCAAAACTTTGCATCACAGCAACTCCAGTTGGTGGAAACGGTCAAAAAGATGGAGCAAATGGTGGAAGTTGTGAAGGAGATGTATGCCACAAATAAGAATATGAAGAAAAAGATGGGAGAGTTAGTGAATAAGCAGAACTACCAGGAAACTCGTTTGCTGCAATTACAAATGGAAAAAGCTATCATGGTCCTTAGATTCCAGGGAGTTCCTGAATCAGCTAAAGAGGACCTGAAGAAAATACTCAGTGAAATTATTGCGCCAGCAACAGGCTTGAAAGCAGAAGAAATTACACATGATATGGAAACAGCATATAGGGTGTATTCTAATTACACCAAAAAAATAGCCTGCCTGGGGAAATAATGGTCAGATTCTCAAGAAGACAGACCAGAGGTGCAATCTTAAAAGCAGCATCTGCAACTCCACTGAAACTGGGAAATACTACTATCAAGACCTTAAAAGACATTCCATTTGAAATTCATCAAAAAAGAAAGAACTATAAGGACTTAATTCTTTTTCTCCAAACCAATCAAATTCCATACAGGTGGGCGGTCCCTGAAGGTGTCATCTTTAAAATCAATGACAAGAGAGAGAAGATTGACTCCATTTTTAAAGCCAAAGAATTTCTAAAACGCCATCTGGGATCTAAAGAAGAAGGAGAAACTGGGTCAAGTGGCTCCACCCCCTCGGAGACGGATGAAGACTTGGCCGCAGAAGAGGGCGCTGCTGCCATCAAATCACCTTATGACTTTAGAGATAGAAAGCCTAGATAAAGGCAGAAGGACTCTGGAGATTGCCTTTATGAAGCGAGCTGGAGGGGGTGCTCTGGAATCTCCTCATAACAAATAACAAACTATCAATTCAGCTGAGATAGACAAGAACTCACAACAGACATTGTTTATTAACGCTAAAATACTAACATTCAGTTTAACATGGATATGATCTCCTTCTCTTGGGGTTTTAGTATAGTGTGGGTTTACTTTTCTTTATCCCTAGATGTAGTTCCCTTTCCCTTTTTTCTTTGTAGTTTTAGTAGTATATACAAAAATCAATAACAATCCCTTTCAGTAGGCAAAAAAAAAAAAAAAAGAGCTGTAACAGCTAAGGAATTCCAGGTCCTTGTTAATCATGAGAAATATGTCAGATTGAAGTTAAAGGACTTATAGTTTCTTGGAAGCTGCTAACCACACCATCCAGCTCCAGGTATTCTCACATTTTCCTCCAACCTGAGGTACTTTGCCGGAATAGGTAATGTGCTGCTGTTGAAGGGAGTGAAGTGCTTAGTTAGCATGTATTGGTTCCAGTGGTATCAAATTGTTCTTGACCAGGAGTGCATGCTGGAAGTGTTTTCCTGACCATCTGTATTAGCAACTGTGAAAAGGGATCTGACTCCCTTTTTTACAGAGGTCACCAGAGGTTGCCGGGTGGTGTGGGGGGGGGTTTGATAATGCCTGAATCAACTACGAGAGATTCTTAAAAGTGCTCATTTCATTTTTTGTTAGTTTAACAAGGATTGGGCAACTTTTTAACATTCAAGTTTATGGACTGTATTGCTTATCACAATGTGAAATTTACTACAGGGTTGGTTGGTTGGTTTGCAGTTTGTTTAAAATAATCACGATGCAAGTTAGATAGATTTGCCATATTCTAAAATAATGAGTAATTATATTCAGACATTGCAAACATATTCCATCATTGGGCTTGCACGATCCATTCCTCACACCCCCTCTTTCATGCATGGCACCAAAATAGACTTCTGTTTTTTAAAAAATAAAGATGGTTTCTTGTGACCGATGAAATGGGTGCTATAGAAAATTGTAGTCTTGTCCTGACCTGGACAGCCCAAGCAAGCCTGATCTTGTCAGATCTTAGAAGCTAAGCAGGGCCGATTCTGGCAAGTACTTGGAAGAGCAACTTCCAAGGAATACCAAGGTTGGGATGCAGAGGCAGGTAATATCAAACCACCTCTCTGAAATGTCCTATCCCCACTAAGGGTCACCAGAAGTCACCATGACTTCCAGGTTCACAAGCACACAAACACACACACACACACAATATTTACCCAAAAAATACAAACAAAGAAAGAAAATTGTAGTCTTGTGTAGAAGATGTGCCTGGGTCTTGAAGATCCTTGCCAGCAGGGGGCATTTGTATACCCTCCCACAGGCCTCAGACTGAGGAGGAAGGATATTTCTGTCACCCTGGTTCTTCACTTCTTTCTCGACCAGTGTTCCTTCTAGGCTGAATTAGTGTGAGCTAGCTCACAGTTTTTAGCCTCCGGCTCACACATTTTTGTCTTAGCTCAGGAAGGATGGCCCCAGAGTAAACTAGTTCATGCAGTAGCCAAATCATTCACTCACAGCTTTAATGGCAGTAGCTCACAAAGTAGAACTTTTGCTCACAAGACTCCACAGCTTAGAGGGAGCATTGCTCTTGACCCTGCTCCTTTCAACATCAGGAGCAAGAGTCATTTGTTCAATCTGCATAATAATCAATAATCAACAATAATAATCATCATAATAATCAATCAACAATAATAATAATAAGTAATTGGTATTTCCCACCATTGTGCAAATGATCTCACATTGTCTCACAAATTTCTGTCTACATTTGATGCCACATCCACTCTCCTATTATTTCATCTCAGCATCAGGTGTCTGCATCATTTTATTGCCATTTAGTAGTGACTCCAATGTCACTACAGCATCTCACCGCCTTATCTGAATGTGGTTTTAAGGTGGTACAACTGCTCCTCCCCATCGTTGAGCTGTTGTGAGCAAAAAGCAGACAACTGGAGCTGAATCCCCCCCCCCATCTTTCCTAAGGAGACATGCAAATTGTCACAAAGGAAACAAGTTAGCTGGAAATCCAGTCATCTGCATTTAAAAGCAGACAGGGAACATTTTTCTGTGATCATATTGGGGGGGGGGTTAGAAGTTTTGTGTTTTTCAGCCAGCTCATTCCATCTTTCTTGTCCCACCCCTCTGCCTCCCCCTCTGCCAGGTCACCCCCTTTTACTTTCTGTGTCTGTGTGTGGGGGTCACAGGTGCTGTTTCCTTCCCACAGCACAGCACCCTGCCAGTGCCCCTGGAAGGCCACTCCACCCCCCCTCGCGCCCTCTCTAAACAGCTTGCATCCTGATGCAGATAGAGGAGAGCTTTATACTGAGCCAAATTGGAAGCCAGTGCCATAGCAGCACAGAACAGCTTTACATAGCAAATGCAGATTGGGCCATTGTGTCCTCTCTAATCTGTTTCCCTTTGCCTTTTGAAGGGCCTGGCTCATCCTGGGGCCAGCCTCTTTAGAGGTTCCACCCCTCTGGAACTCCCATGGGATCTGAGAAATTCCTGTGGGAAGCTATTGCTACCCCCACATGCCAGCTGCAACTCATCCTCTTGTCCCCCCCTTCAGAGCTGCATCCCAGCTGCTCATCAGGCAATGGGCTGTTAAAGGACCAGTCCCTATCAAGCAATGGAGCAACAGGCTTTTCCTTAAAGGCAACACATGTGTTGCTGCTTTGACCCTTGGACACAGAGGGTAGGTGTAAAGTACTGGGTTTCGGGCCTCATGACTCGGACGACGACATAAGAGAAGACGCGTTTATTCGTACTTCACATAAGACAAGAACACACAGTAACGGCCGGAGGCCAACTATATACAGTTAGGGGGGACGGCCCTATATTCCTATTGGCGGGTTTGAATCGCCCGCCAATGCTGCCATTGGTTCACTTCTGGCGAGCTCAGGAACCTAGTCCCTATTGTTCTCAGAGAGCGAAGCTTGGCTGTATTTCGCCAGCTCAGCCCTCTGATCCCAGGACACAACACCCCTCCCCCATAGTTCGTCTCCTATCAGGTGACGTAGTCCTTTAAGTATGCTGGTGGCCTCCTTTCTCTTAGCGAACGTCGGGGGCCGGTACCGGACTGGCGGGGCCCCTGTCGGTTGGTCCGCCCGCCCGAGGAGCTGGGGCCTCTGGAAGTAGCCGAGGCGGTGACGGTGGTGGCTGTAACGGTGGCGGCAGCGGCGGCGGCGGTTCGGCTGCTACCGGGGCCAACGGTGGCGGCAGCGGCGGCGGCGGTTCAGCGGCTGCTGGGGCCCCCTCCGGATTCCGGGGACTCCCTGGCGCTGGTTCCGCTGTCGGTTCTTGCGGTCGATCGGATGATGGGGCCGGGGCGGCATTTCCCGGTAACTCGATCTCTCTATCGGGGTCTTGTCGCCTCCGGAGCTGGTCGATGTGTTTGCGGAGGACCCGGTCCCCATCGGTTAGGACCTCGTATGACACCGGCCCGGTGGGTTTTAGGATGCGCCCTGCCACCCACTGCGGCCCTGCTCCGTAGTTCCGGAAGTAGACAGGGTCTCCCGGTAGGAAGCTTCGGGGCGCCTCCCTGTTCTCGACCAGCTTTCTCTCGGGGGCTCGGTCTGGGTGGAGTCTGTCTAATAAAGTGGTGGGGCGGCGGCCCATTAATAGTTCGGCGGGGCAGTGGCCGGAGATGGGGTTTGGGGTGGTGCGGTATGTGAGAAGGAAGCGGGCCAGCCGGAACTCCCAGTCCCCCTCCGTTATGTGGCTCAGGGCCTCTTTGGCGGTGCGTACTGTCCTCTCCGCCTGTCCATTAGTTGCTGGGTGGAAAGGCGCGGATCGTATGTGCCTGATGAGGTTCCTTTCGAGGAACGCTTGAAACTCCGCAGAGGTGAATGCTGCCCCGTTGTCCGACACGATTGTGTCGGGTAACCCGTGCGTTGCGAATATTTTCCGCAGGGCCCTTATTGCCGCCTTGGTAGAGGTGGTGGACACTGGGCTTATTTCCACCCATTTTGAATAAGAGTCTACCGTTACCATGAACTGGAGCCCCTGGAACGGCCCCGCAAAGTCTATGTGCAGGCGTGACCACGGCTTGTGGGTAGACTCCCAGCTTTGGGTTGGCGCTCTCGGTGGATTGGGGCGGACCTCCTGACATCGTGTGCACCCTCGGACCCAGGATTCGATTTCTGCGTCCACCCCGGGCCACCATACGTAGCTCCTTGCTAGAGCTTTCATTCGTACGATGCCCGGGTGGGCCTCGTGCAGCGTTTCTAACACCCCTTGTCTCATGGGCCCCGGAATGATCACCCTGTCTCCCCATAGTAAACACCCTTTCAATGCGGACAGCTCTTCCCGCCTGGCCTTGTATGCTGCGAACTCTGGCCCTGTCTGTTCCGCTGGCCACCCCCTCACCACCCAGTTTAGGACCCGGGAGAGAATGGGATCTCGGGACGTGCGGGCGGCCACGTCTGCAGCCTGAAGGGGGGTTTGGCAGTTCCTCCATCAGCAAGACAGCGGGGGCTGGGGCCGGATCTTCCCCTGTCTGCGGCAGCGGTAGGCGGCTCAAGGCGTCGGCATGACCCAGCGCCTTGCCCGGCCGATGCTCCAGTCGGTATTGGTAACCCGCTAAAAATAAGGACCAGCGCAACACCCGGGCGACAAAACTTGCGGCGTTTGTTTGTCCGCCGCGAACAGTCCCAGGAGCGGCTTATGGTCGGTTACGAGCGTGAAGGGCCGCCCGTACACAAAATTGTGGAATTTTTTACCCCCGCCACCAGTGCCAAGCCCTCCCTGTCGATTTGGGCGTAGTTCCGCTCCGCGGGGGACAGCGTGCGGGAGTAGTAAGCCACCGGGACCTCCCTCCCATCCGGTAGCTTGTGGGCCAAGACTGCCCCGACCCCATATGGTGATGCGTCGCACGCAAGGATGACCGGGAGCTTTTCATCGAAGTGCGCGAGTACCGCGTTTGAAATCAAGAGGACTTTCACCCCCCGAAACGCCGCCGCCTCCCTCGCTCCCCAGGCCCAAGGTGTCGCCTTATCTAGCAGCCTGTGTAGGGGTTCGGCCACGGCGGCTTTGTGGGGGAGAAATGAGTGATAAAAGTTCAGGAGGCCTAAGAACGCCTGGAGCTCGGCCTTGGACTTCGGGGCGGGGGCCTCCACGATGGCCTTCACCTTGTCCCTCGCCGGATGCAGGCCTGAAGCGTCTACCCGGTATCCCAAGAATTCCACCTCCGGCACCCCGAGGAGACACTTCTCCCGCTTCACTTTCAGCCCCGCGGCTTGGAAGCGTTCCAGTACAGTTCTGAGGCGGGCGGTGAAGCTTTCCGGGGTGGTCGCGGCGATGAGGACGTCGTCGAAGAACGGCGTCACTCCAGGGATCCCTTTTAACAGATCGTCCATTAGATTTTGGAAGATCCCTGGGGCCACACTGACCCCGAACTGCAGCCTCTTCACCCGGAAGGCTCCCCGGTGGGTCACTATTGTCTGTGCCTCGGCCGTGGCCTCATCTACTGGGAGTTGCTGGTACGCCTGCGCGAGATCCAGCTTTCCAAATATGCGCGCCCCCGCCAGTGTTGCTAGGACATGGCTGACCACGGGTACGGGGTATGCGTGCGCCTGAAGTGCCTGGTTAATAGTGCACTTATAGTCCGCGCAGATGCGGATCTCCCCGTTTGGCTTGACTGGTGTCACAATCGGGGTTTCCCATCTCGCGTTCGGAACGGGCTCTAAGACTCCCTGGGCCACCAGCCGGTCTAGTTCGGTCTCTATTTTAGGGCGTAGGGCCAGGGGCACGGTGCGGAAGCGCCGACGGATGGGCGTCACGGTGGGGTCTAAGTGGAGCGACACCGGGGGCCCTTTGTAACATCCCAGTTTCCCGTCAAAGACCTCCGGAAACTCCTTGCACACCGCCCCCAGTCCCGCACCCCACATTTATTTACTCCCCCAATCGATATGCCTAGGGCCTCGAACCATGCCCGCCCCAGGAGGCTCGCGAGATTTCCCTCTACCACCACCAAGTCCAAGTTCCCCTCAAAGTCTCGGTACTGCACTCGGAAAGTGCCGACTCCCCGGATGGGGACAGGGTTCTTTTGAAAGTCCACCAAGCTTAGTGGCGATGGACGTAGAGGGGTCCCCCTAGTGGGCAAAGTCTTTTTAAAGTGTCCAGGGAAATGATGGACGCCGCCGATCCCGAGTCCACTTCCATGCAACAGGGGGACCCCTCGATCCGCACGGTTACTTGGATCTTCGGGGTAGAGGAGAGGTTGGGGTTGGGGAGGCGAAGTACCTGCAGTGGTTGGTCGGTGAGGTGGTACAACTCGGCGACCTCTTCCGATGTCTCGTGTGCGGTGGACGATGCGCGGTACTGGAGGGCCGACGATCTCGAATTTCGGGGGCCCTTGGACCGGCAGACCCGTGCGAGGTGTCCCTGCTTTCCGCACCCGTGACAGACAGCATCCCGGAACTTGCAGGATTTCCGGCCGTGGCCCTCCCCGCAGCTGGCACAGATGGCTCGGTGGCCGGAATACTTGGCTTGCTCCCTGTTGGCCTGCTGGAACGGCGCCGGCCGGCGTTGTTGGGGTTTGAGGGCGAAGACCTCGTCCGTCTCTTCGTTTCCGGGGCTTGGGCTCCTTCCAACCACCTGCGCGGCCGCGACCGGGCGATCCCCTTCTGCGGCCTCGTGGGCAGTGGCGGCGTCGAGGGCCTCGTCCAAGGTGAGCTTCCGGTGTCCCACCAACTTGCGCCGCAGCTTTGGGTCCGCCAGGCCCCACACGAACTGTGTCAGCAGGTTGTCCTCCACCTTCGGAAACCCGCAGTCCACGGCTAGCGCCCTTAGCGCGGCTAGGAAGTTGGCGATGGATTCCCCTCGGGTCTGGACTCGCCTCTGGAAATCCATCCTCTTGGCCAGGAAGGTCGGCCGGGGGCTGAAGTAGCCATTGAGGACGTCCAGGATTTCCCCGAACGAGCTCTCCAAGGCCGTGCGGGGCACCAAGAGGCTCTTGGCGAGGCGGACGGTTTGGGTGCCGCAGGCGTTCAGGAGAATCGCTCGTTTCTGGTCGGGGTGGCGGATTTCGTTGAGCTCCAAGTAGCTGATGAGCTGGTCGACCCATGCGTCCCAGGTTTCTGGCTGCGACTGGTCGAAGTGCTCCAGGGTTACGTGGGAAGCGGCCATGGTTCTGTCGGGAACGGCGTGCGCCGGGGCGAGCGGTGCGGTGCTGCTCTCGGGGTCAGCGATGCGATGCTCGGCGAGCGGTGCGGTGCTGCTCTCGGGGTCAGCGATGCGTTGCTCAGCGGTGTCCGTTTCGTCGTTCATGGAGTCACGGAAGGCGTTAGAATCCCACCTTCGTCGCCACTGTAAAGTACTGGGTTTCGGGCCTCATGACTCGGACGACGACATAAGAGAAGACGCGTTTATTCGTACTTCACATAAGACAAGAACACACAGTAACGGCCGGAGGCCAACTATATACAGTTAGGGGGGGACGGCCCTATATTCCTATTGGCGGGTTTGAATCGCCCGCCAATGCTGCCATTGGTTCACTTCTGGCGAGCTCAGGAACCTAGTCCCTATTGTTCTCAGAGAGCGAAGCTTGGCTGTATTTCGCCAGCTCAGCCCTCTGATCCCAGGACACAACAGTAGGTCCCTGGCTAGCTCAGAGTTAGGGAACCTGGAGGTTGATTAGGTCCTCAACATCTTGTCTCTTCCCTATAAACTGGGATTCTAAACCATCATTTAATTCTAGATTTCATTCCTGATGTCTGAATACACTGCTTCTGTTCCCATAAGAGACAGGTGTCCCCAATCTTGTTGAACTTGTAGGAACTCCTGGATTTTTGGGAAAGGGGAGCCAGTTCTACCATAGAGTGGCTGCTGTGTGGACAGTACTACTCTCAATATTTTTGAAGGCTGAAAGCTAAGTGTTGTCTCATGATAGAGGTACCAGTTTCCAAATGGGCATTCCCTGTAGATGCAAAGGCAGTGTCTCCTGGGATCTTCTGAAGCACCTCCTACACCAAGAAGGCAGAGGAAAGTTAGGACTAGGTTTTTGACTTGGAGAAGAGAAGCTTGTTTAGTTTTAGTATTCAAAGAAAAAGGAGAGGTTGCTCTCTGTGTGGACAGATAGCACATTGAACCTCATTTGCCATGTTGACGCCCACTTGCCCAGCCTTGACAGATCCCTCTGGAGTACCTCATGGTCCTCCCTAGTTCTCACTGCCCTGGACAACTTAGGATCATCTGCAAACTTACTGTGGTACCTTACTGCTTCCACTGTGAAAACTGCCCATTTATACTCACTCTCTGTTTCCTGTTAATTAACCAGCTTTTAATCTACAAGAGAAATTGTCCTCTTATCCTATGACTGCAGAGTTTACTTAAGAGTCTTTGATGAGGAACTTTATTAAAAGCTTTCTGGAAGTCTAGGTAAACAACATCTACTGGGTCACTCCTGGTCCATGTGTTTGTTAACCTCCTCAAAGTACTTTAACAGGTTAGTGGGAAAAGATCTTCCCTTACAGAATCCATGCTGATTCTTCCTGAATAGCTTTTGTTCATCAATGTGCCTACTAATTCTATCTTTAATAACAGATTCCACCAATTTACCTGGTATTGACATTAGACTGGCCTCTAATTTCCCAGATCTCTTCTGGAACCTTTTTTAAAGATGAGAGTTATGTTAGCTACCTTCCAGTCCTCAGGAATGGAGGCAAATTTTGGTGATAGAGTGCATATTTTTGTCAGGAGATCTACAAGTTCACATTGGAGTTCTTTCAGAACTCTTGGATGTATGCCGTCTGGGCCTGGTGATTTGTCAGTTTTTAAGTAAGTCCTTGTAGGTTCTCCCCAGTGCAAATGGGCCCAGCTCAGCTGGTTTCACACACTGGGACATAGTTGAAGATGGTTTTATTTAGGACTACACTGGTTAAGTCCTAAATTGTGATTTTAAATTTGGGGGGGGTTAATGTATCTTATGCGTTTTATGTTTTTTATCTGTATTGGAAGCCATCTTTATCTCTATAAGGAAGAAAGGCAGCTAATAAATATTGTAAATAAATAGATAAATCATATTTATTAATTTTTAATTCACTGAAAAGGAATGCATTTTGTAAGTGCTTGTAGCACTTCCAAGATTGACAGATACATTGTAGTATAAATAATTGCTGAGGTAGAATTTAATAGTAGATATGATTGTATTAACCAATGCTTAAACTAGCATAATTATAGCTGATGTGAATGTGCTTATTTTGTACTTTTGAGTTTCACAGTGCGCTCCTAAACACACTTTAGGACATAGCACTCTAAGCCAATTGACTTCAATGGACTTAGAAGGGTATAACTTTGCTTAAGATAGCACTGGAAGTGTACTTTTTTCATTTCAAGGTCTTTTAACCTTACTTTTCTGCACTTCCCTGCTCTGTATCCATATGTCTAGTTATATTGGTTCCATTAATGCATTTAATGAAACAGGCTATCTAGCTATGAGAGATTGTTCTATAATAAACCAGTTAGTCTTTAAGGTGGTGCAAGGTTCATTTTTGGTATTCCTACAACAAATTCATTTGCCTCTAGAATTAATTCATTTGTGCCAACAATTCACTAGGGCTTAGTTGAGGAATTTTTCCAACTCTAGTGCTAAGTACTGAAAAGTACCTTTCCTTTACTACTGAATAACTGCAATCTCCTGCCTCCCTCACTACACTTAATAATTGAAGAGTGGGTTGTTTCTGGGCAGAATCTTAGGCAGCATTTTCAAAAGCAAAGGGCAAGCCCACAATACCTTTTCCCTAAGGGAGTTAGTGACTCAGGACTTCTGGGTCCTTCACATAATAAAGGATGGTAATTTTTTTTTTAATTCAAGTTTTTGCCTGGCTATCTCACCCCCAAGTCATCTGACCTGCATTCAGCCCTCTTTTAGTGCAGGAATTGTTGCTCAGTTACCAAAGGTAACTAGAGAAGCTAAACTGTACATTAACCTGTTAGAGTCCAGAGCCATTAGATATGCTTTTGTGTCTTTTTCAGCTATATTGCAGGGGAAATGGCTATTGCTGGTCCCAGACCACATGTCAGAAAAATTTGATATCAGTGAGCAAGGGGATAGAGGGTCCCTCGCACTGTGCAAGGAGGTGACATGTATTTGGGACTGGTGACACATATTTGAAACATCAATGTGATGTTGAATGGACATGTGGTTGCTGGGTCAGGACAATGTAACATTAAATATTCTGAGCAGGGACACGGGGACTCAGCATGAGTGGTCCCTCAGTGCTGAGTACTTAAACCCAATCTTCACCTATTTGCTACAGTGGCCAACACAAGGTGCCCATGCTTCTGCTCAAGAGCAGTTATGGACAGACATTAATTGGGAGATACTTACCAGTTCTGGTGCTGTGGGGGCCTACTTAGTGCCTGTTGGGGGGAGCAACTCAGCATGCCTGGACATTGGGGGGCTACATCACTCCAACTATGTATAGGTGTTATCTCATTGAATGGGATGCCTCTCTTTGTCTTAACCTGAGAGCTGCCCTCTGACCCCTCCTCCCTTTGTCCTCTCACTTTCTCTGCATGGTCTTCCATGGGAACACGACTCTGCAAATCTCTCCTGTAGATACAGTGACCTCATACTCCCACACACATGATGCCAGATTAGCTGGCCATTTGTGACAGGGAAAGTTGGGTGCTGGTGCTGGGGGGGGGGGCTTCTAGTGTCCTGGCCCCACTGCTGGACCTCTGGATGGCACCTGGTATTTTTGGCCACTGTGTGACAGAGTGTTGGACTAGATGGGCCATTGGCCTGATTCAACATTGGCTTCTCTTATGTTCTTATGTTAAAGTACTGTTTAGATTAGGCTTCTCTCTTTCCTTTTGACTGCAATCTGAATGTGAACTGGATCTACTTGAATAATGTAAGTTTACCTTGTTTGCAAACAGTATCACACTTCCATGATTGGCAAAACTCTGCTATATTAGCCAACTATAGCAATAATGCCTTCCCACCTTTCCCTGTGCTACAGCAAAGTCATAGCGAAGTTCAAATCGGGCAGATCATCCTGCATCCTAGTAGCCTCATACTGGTCCAGGGGATTTTGGTTCCCCACACTGTGGAAAATTACCAAAGAAGGCACATATCTTTCTGAGTGGTAGATCATCTGCTGCTGATTGGCCCACTTTACCACCATAGTGCAGCTGCCTTCCACCTGACTGCATGGTTAGCTTCTCCATAAATCACTGGTCTAATAGGGTGGTGGATGTGTTATTGTCTTCACGTAAGTCTAGCACCTGTAGATTCCAAATGGCACTGGTTTGTATCTTGGACATCAGAAAAGTGCTTTAGGCCAGACCACTGTTCATTGCCTGAAATTTTTGAATATATTTTGTCTCTTAAAGATGTTGGTTTGTCTATGACCTCTATTAAGATACACCTGGCCACCATATTGGCTTTCCATATGGATATAGACTCTTGTTCTCTGTTTTCTAACCCTCATTCTAATTAGGTTTTTGAGGGGTCTTAAAAATCTGTGCTCCCCCCCCCATGAAGTCTCCAATATCATAATGGACTGTATCTCTGGTGTTATCACAACTCATCTAGAAACCCTTCAGCCCTTTAGTTATCTGTGACTTGTTTTTTCTGTCCTACAGGACTGCATTCTTGTAATGCCTGTAAAGTGGGAGAACTGAGAGCGCTGAGACATGACCCACCTTTTACCAAGTTCCACAAAGACCAGGTGGTGTTATGACTGAGTGTGGACAATATTTTTGATCCTTGAAGTGTTCTGTGTTGAAACTGTTTCTGGAAAAAAATCAACTTACTAAAAATATATAAAATGTTACTACTCAAGATGAGTTTCTGTTTCAAAGGTATACATAAAGTAGAACCATCTAAACTTTACAAAGAGTACTGTTTGTTGTTGGTAGATTTGTTGTAGCACTTGCACTATTGTAATCCTATTCAACAATTGCCTCCTCCATAATCTTCTGTGTGGATATAAGTAGAAAAATTAGTTTTTTTTAAAAAAATAATTCAATGTCTATTAAAGCATTAAATAAAGGAACTCAAAATATAATGGGTGTGCTAAACCTTATAATTATTGTAGTTACCAGCATAATTGAGTTGAAGTTTGTTAAAGGACTGAATAGCGGGGGGGACGACGACAAAATTGAGATGCTCTTTTCTTTAAAACAAATACTTTTTTTGTATTGTACGACACATACTTCTTTAAAAGAAAAAGTAAAAGGCATTTAAAAACAGACGTGCCAGCTCTGACATTTCCTGTCGGATGACAACGATGAGAGTCAGCCTGTTAAGGGCTTAAAATGAATGTCTTGTCTAATTTGTGCTCTTCATTTTTACTTCTTTTCTCTAAACTGTCTCATTTTACCCTTCCTGTCACACATCACACTCTCATACCCTAACCATACTTTGTAAATCTTTGCCTTTTTGTTTTCCCCCCTCTTCTGTGCTAGTTTCTTTTTCTTTAACTCATTCCGTGTCTTTATTGTTGTTTAATTTCCTATATGTGCCATAAAATATAATGAAATTACATGGAACATGCTGTATTAGTAAAACTAAGAAAAGAATCTTGCAAAAATATTTGTTTATGTAGTTGCATATAGTTTGATAAAATCAGTATAATTCAATTGTTTGCGGATTGGTTTTTTGAACAAACTATTTTGGAGTAAGCATATTTGGAAGACAATATTTTAACCTGAAGATTATAAATGTTTCCTTGCACATATCTATTTTATTTATTTATTTATTTACTTATTTAATTTATACCCTGCCCTTCCCACAAAGCAGGCTTAGGGCGGCTTACACAATTTGATACATAAATAACAGTTAAAATCCATATCAAATCATCTAAAAACAGTTCAATTAAAACAATTTGGTATCATAAAGTGCTGGCGATAATTAATTATTGCTTAATGATAGCATACTGTATGAGTGCGTGCAACATCTAATTGAATGTTCTGCTCCATGATCTTCCTGGTATGAGCAGTGGCACAGGCTGTAGATATCAAAGCCAAGGGCCAGGGCTCTATCATTGGGAATTGTTGGTGGTAATAGTGGCAGCAGCTCCTTAGTTGAAGAGCTCCATCTTGCAGGTCCTGTGAAACTGTAAAAGATTCCACAGGGCCCTGATCTCTTCTGGGAGCTTGTTTTTCTGTGACTGAAAAGGCCCTGGCCCTGGTAGTAGACAGCTTGACATCTTTGTGACCCTGGAGGGCCAGTTGATTTTGAGACCCCGAGTGTAGTGCTCTCTGGAGTATGTATGGGGAAAGGTGGTCCCTTAGGAAATAACATTTATCCATCTACTACGTTTGTAGACATCCTTCCTCCAGGAAATGCAGAAGGAAATCCAAGTCTCACATCAATTTAAAAAATATGCTTGCATCTACTAGGTGAGTGTTGGCCTGTCTGCAGATACTTAAATCCACAGATTGGGCCAACACTGACAGAAAACAGATAGTTCTGCAAACTTGGGGGAACCTCTAGGTTCACAGAAAAATCTGATTTTTTTTTTAGAAAAATATATTAGGGGGGTTAAATCCCCCCAAATAATAACATCCGTGTACATGCAGATGATGAAGCAGAGGCAGCTGGCCTCGTACATGGTCACAGCTCCTGAGGACCACAGCCAGCATGCTGCGTCCCAAGGGATCTGCCATGGCTGGTGTGCCAAATTCCAAGGGCCCTGTGGCCTAAGAGGAAGTCAAGGCAGGGCCAGAGATGGCCTAGCCAGAGGGGGAGGAGTTGGCTGGAAAGGTGCTGAAAACACAGAGCTGTGGAGCGCAGAAACAGAAAGGGAGAAAATTGACAGAGAATGGGTGTGGAGAGAAAGTGGATGAGGGAAGATTGACAGAGGAGCAGTGGGGGAAAGAAAGAGAGAGGGGGAAAATTTAAGGACAAGCAGTGGAGGAGAAAGAAGGGGAGATTGACAGGGAAGGGGGGAGAGGGAAGAATGGAAAGGCAGGGGGGATGGGATGCTCCCTCCCCACAAATTCCTTGCAGGTATCCATTTATATATTCTAATAGCTAACCCAAACAAATCTGAGGGACTTTATATTTGGAAAATAGAGCTGTGAACAGACAAGATAGATCTTTCAACAAAACTGAAAAACACCTCAGGTTTGCAGAAAAATCTGAAATCTGCTAGGCAGCCACAACTATTTTTCCAGCATCTCATTCTGTCAATAAAATGCAAGGGGAGGGAACAGGGCCCTTTCCAGGGCTGTTTTGGGCTTTGAGGGAGGGACTCATTGGGGCCAGGCCTGCCAGTTACTGCTGGGTGACTTGATACTAGCCAACTTGCATGACTTGCCCGGGCCTGGCTATTTGCTACTGTTCACTGAATCATAGAGTCAGAAGGGGCCATCTGGGCCATCGAGTCCAATCCCCTGTTCAATGCAAGATCAGCCTAAAGCATCTTTGACAAGTGTTCATCCAGCTGCTGCTTGAAGACTGCCAGTGAGAGAGAGCTCACCACCTCCCTTGGCAGCTGATTCCACTGCTGAAGTACTCTTATTGTAAAAAAATAAATAAATCCTAATATCATGTTGGTACCTTTCTGCCTAGAATTTAAATCCATTACTGTGACTCTCATCCTCTGCTGCCATCAGGAACTGTTCCCTGCCCTTCTCTAAGTGACAGCCTTCAAATACTTAAGGAAGAGCGATCATATCCCCTCTCAGCATCCAATTCTCCAGACTTAACATTCCTAAGTCCCTCAGCTTTTCCTTGTAGGGCTTAGACCAATTTCCCATAAGCCGCTGCTCCACCCTCGTGCTTTCCTTTGCCCCAATTACATTAGTCAATTTCCCACTACTTGCTGTGTGGCCGCATTTTGCCCCGCAGCTTCGCCTGATTCCCCCCACATCTACTCGATCCTCAGAAAACAGGATCGAGTAGACACGGGGGAAATTGGGCAAAGCTGATCAGGATAGAGATCTTGGAGTTGTGGTAAATAACTCATTGAATATTTCCACTCAGTGTACAATTTCAATTTTAAAAATGCAAATGTTATGCTGGGGATTATTAGGAAGTGGATTGAAAACAAATCAGCCAGTATCATAATGCCCCTGTATCAATCTATGGTGCGGCCTCATTTGGAATACTGTGTACAGTTCTGGTCACTGCACCTCAAAAAAGGTATTATAGCATTGGAAAAGGTACAGAAAAGGGCAACTAAAATGATGAAAGGGATGGAACACCTTCCGTGTGAAGAAAATGTTAGAGGTTAGGGCTTTTTGGCTTGGAGAAATGATGATTGAGGGGTGACATGAAAGAAGTTTACAAAATTATGCATGAGATAGAGAAGGTAGAGAAAGAAGTACTTTTCTCCCTTTCTCACAATATAAGAACTCGTGGGCACTCAATGAAATTAATGAGCAGAAGATAAAGAACAAATAAAAGTAATTACTTCTTTGTCCAAAGAGTAATTAACACATGGAATTCACTGCCACAGGAAGTAATGTCAGTTTAAAGAGGCGATTGGGTAAGCATGTGGAGCAGAGGTCTATAGGTGGCTATTAGCCACAAGGTACAGATGGAACATTATATTCGGGGCAGTGGTGCTCTGTATTCTTGGTGTTTGGAGGGCAGCAGTGGGAGGGGTTCTGAAGTTCTGGACCTCCTGGTGGACTTCCTGTTGGCACCTGAGTTTTGGCCACTGTGTGCCACAGAGTGCTGAACTGTATGGCCATTGGCCTGATCCAAGATGGCTTCTCTTATGTTCATACATGGGGTTTGGGTGGGAAATGCCGATGTGAGATGGAAGGGAAGGGGGAGCACTCCAAGTGCTTGATAATTTTTAGAAAGCTTTAGATTTTTCATCTCCATGGCTGGCCTGTGCATGCTGAGTACCATGGGTGCCTGCACTGAAGACTACTTGATAAACAACAGTGCAACCCTGTTTTCTGCAACTTTCACATCTCTCCCAATTCATTGGATACAGCCCATAGTTATAATTTAGAACTGTTTCTAAAGATATTTAGGCATGCCATACTTTGTTCTTGTCCCCATTCCTTTAAAATCTGAGGGGAAGACCCTCTTTTATGTTTTGTCTTTTTTCTCAGCTAGTATGTGTGAAGACAAGGAAACTGGGCCTCCTTAGTTATGGTACTTGCAGTTTGTAATTCTCTACCAAGGCCAGCTCACTTGGCCTTCTTTCTAGCAGTATTCTGCCATCAATTGGATCCTTTCTATGTTTAAAGAAATTATGTTACCTGCAACATTAGCTGCTAGCAAAAATATTACAGGTAACATCATTGGAGCTGTTACTTATTTGCTGCCTATATTACTTATGCTTTTATATTCTTAATGAGTCTTTATTTCTGTCTGTCTTATTGACATGAAGTTTTTGTATTCTTTTGCTGGCATAAATATGCTATTGTTTGTAAATTCTGTTGATATGCTTTTATGTAGGTATTAGTATTTTTAAGTAAACATGAATAGTATGTTATATGTCACTTCAGGGTAAACATGTTATATGTCACTTCGGGGACCTTATGAGAGCTGACATAAAGCTGGATCCAACCAACTTTTCTGCAGGTAAAAAACAGAGGAGGGGGATCCCTTTAACTTTGAATCATGGGACCTGCATGGACAAAAGGCAGGTGGAACAGGATTTGTAGTGAGGCGAAGAATTAGATGAGTGGAAAAGTTGGCTGGAACCAGCTGGTTGTAAATAACATAAATCCTTTACACATTTATCCAGAAGTAAGTGGCACTGAAATGGATGAATGCATTTTGTGAGACTTTCTCATGAGGTGAAAATATGCTGAATGAGCCATCTTTTTGTGACTACACAATTATATACAGTTTTGCTTTGTGAATATACTTTTTGTTCTATAGGAATCTTTGTTACTAAATGTGCATGGCATATTTAAATTAAATACAACCACAAAGAGACCAGCACCTATGACATTTATAGTGAGATACCTAAATTAAAGGCTTTTACACATGTTCTTGGGCAAGTTTCTAGTAAATATTTTATATATATATTATTTAATAAAAGCTATTTTAGCATAACTCAGATTCAGAAAAACTTTATACTAGATTAAGATGGGTATTATATGGGTTGGTACAATGTCTAAAATCAGATAAAATGGCAAGTAGCTTGATTGTTCCATGGTAGAATATATTGTATTATATTCATCCAATTATTACTTTGTTTTGTGTTTATCAGTTTTGTTCATCCATTATGGGAGACTTAGTGTTTGATTAGCTCATGACCAGATTTGTAGCATGTAGCAAACAGAATATGGGAAAGTATTAATTTGAGACCAAGCACCTGATCAATTTATTCTATAGCATGTGTTTTGTAAGTGGGAACCAGTGGGCTCATTTTGGTCTTCAGGAGGTTCTATATGCCCCCACCATTTGCCTTTCAACTCTTCTTCATCCTTGCTCCAAAGGGGCAGAAGTGGTTAGCAAAAGTAATACTTGTGTTGGCTGCATGTTGTAGTTTCCCCCTCCCTTTGAATTGCTTAGCCATTTCTTAGTCTATAGAGAAGGAATAGGACAGAGAGCTCTGTGTCAGGCACTCTTTTCTTTGTCCTGCTTTCCCCAGTAATTTTCAGTTTGCAAGGGTGAATGACAGAAGATGCAATAGGAAGAGATTCCTTTCGTATGCACTTGTCACACCAGCTTAAATCTCTGCTCAGCCATGAAACTCATTGGGTGGCTTTAGGTTACTAACTCTCAGCCCAATTTACCTCACAGGGTGGTTGTGTGGGTAAAATGGGACACGTATGCCGTCTTGAGCTCATTGGAGGAAAGATGAGATAAAATGTAATAAAAATGTATATCCTGTACTTTCTCCAAGAAGCTCAAGGTGGCATGTACGGGTTTCCCCCCTTCATTTTATCACCAGGAATGGGTGATATATACAGATGGGTTAGCTTTTGATTGTCCCAAGGTCATGCAGTGAGATTCATGGTTGATTAAGAATATGAAACCAGATTTCCACTATTTAAATCTAACAATGTAGCCACTACACCATACTGGCTGTTAACTAGATAAAATATTGAGTTGAATTTTATGTGGCTTTAAGTGAAACGATGTTAGACACAGATCTTTCCTCTCCTTCTCCCTTTCTCCCAGCATCCCGCTGAGATCTTTGAAAAGCTGATGCGAGAAAGGTTTCTGGGCCAGGACTGTAGTTAGAAGGGGGAACTGTGGAAATCATTCCCATCTTCCTCCTCTACCAGCATTGCACCCATTGGTGCAAGAGAGCAATTTTTTCGGTTCCTCTTTCTCACTTGCTGGACATCTGTGCTTCAGGGATTTAATCCATACAAGTCCTGTGACTTGTAAGTAGATCACACTTCCTTTCTGTCTGATCTCAGACAGTTAAAGAATACCTTTTGAAATTCCTGCATGGATGGCATTTTAGCTGCCAAAAATCTACCACAAGGATGAAACATTTCCTCGCTGAAAATTTCTAGCAGCTATTGTCAAATTACATGACAACTTTTACAGTAGCAACCTTTAAATACTTCCATTTTTTCCCTGTGGAACAAGGCTTATTGTGGGATGAGGGTTTGCCATTTATGAGTCCAGTCGCAAAAACAGTAAAGAAAATAAATAAATAAATAAACATTTCTTTGCTACCGGCAAACAAAAAATTGTGATTTTATGTGTTTTTGTTGTATATCATCAGATCTAGTGCTGATACACATTTCTGGCTGGCAGTTCTATTGCTGCCACCTATTTATTTATTTATTTACAAAATTTTGCTTTTCTGCCCAAACAGGGCCACCAAGATAGCTAACAATGAAAAGCAAAACATTTTACAACACATCATAAAATCAGTTTTAAATAAAACGTATTAAAAAACTGGCAACTTAAAACATAGGGCCGGAAGGAAAGGACGTTGAGGGAAAGCCAAATGAAATTTAAGAAGTCTCAGTCCACCATGAGAAGACAGTGATGGAAGGGGGACAGACAAATATTGTTGGGCAATGAGTTCCACAGTGTTGGCGCCATGACTGAGAAGACCCTCTTTTGGGGTGCCATCCACCCAAACTCAGATGGTAGGGAACCGAAGGAAGATCTCAGAAAATAAGCATAGTGGTTAGACTGGTTTGTATGAGAGCAGGCAATCCTTAAAGTATGCTGGACCCAAACCATACAGGGCTTTAAAGGTCAATACCAGCATCTGGACTGGGCGACCTCACATAGAGCTCATTACTGTACTCTAATCTCTAATTTCATGGCTGCAGTTACCATCTGCAGTGATCTTGAATCTCAGGAACGTGAAGTCTGTCACTGCTTCCATGACTTCCCCTTCTGTTTGCTAAGGAGTGATGGGGCCGGACGCCATGATCTTAGTTTTTTGATGTTGAGTTTCAAGCCAACCTTTGCACTCTCTTCTTTCATCCTGAGCAAGAAGTTCTTGAGAGCCTCTCTTCACTTTCTTCCATTAGAGTGGTATCGTCTGTATATCTGAGGTTGTTGATGTTTTTCCCGGCAATCTTAATTCCAGTTTGTGATTCATCCAGGCTGGCATTTCACATGATGTACTCTGTATGTAAATTAAATAAGCAGGGTGACAATATACATCCTTTTTGTACTCTCTTTCCTATTCTAAACCAATCAGTTGTTCCATATCCGGTTCTAACTGTCGCTTCTTAACCCTTATACAAGTTTTTCAGGAGACATGTGAGGGTTGTCTGGTACTCCCATCACAGGCAGATGGGGATCTCTCAAGGCATGGATAAGAAAGTGATGCCATGAGAAAGGATTTAGTTTTTTTAAGCACTGGGGAATTTTGTGAGCCATGCAGAAACTGTAGAAAAGAGGTAGTCTTCATTTGAACTAAAATAGGAATCAAGCTGCTGCCACTTAATATCCAAAAGGTGGCAGAGCAGGTTTTAAACTAATCCTGGGAGGAGCTGGGGAACCTGCAGTTCAGAGAAACTTATTCCAAAGGGATAGTGTGGTAAATTCATGGGAAAATATTGGTGGGAGCAGACTAGAACCTGAAAATAAGAGTACAACAGTCACGGTGTGAGGAAACCTGAGGGCCAAGAGAGGCAGGGATCCATAGAGAGGGGAACAAGGTATAGTTCCTATATGCCAGTTCTATAAGTCTCTGAGCCAAGATGGGGAGTTGGAGTGGTTGGTGCTAAATGACAATTTAGGTAGAGTGGGTGGCATTGCAGAAATCCGGAGGAATTTGGAAATCAATGAGACACTGTTATACCTGAATATAAATTCTATGTACAAGAGATGTATTGGAGGTGCAATTGCTCTGTATATCAAAGAGGGCATAGAGTCAAATAAAGTAGAAAATATTAGGGAAATAAAATCCCCCATATCATCCCCCATACCAGTGTTACCTGAAAGTGGAGGCGTACTATTGCTCTTCCCAATCAAAACCAGATCACAAGACAGATCTCAAGATGAAGAGGAAAATAATGGAGGAGACTAAGTGGAAAATGACCATGAGCCAGAAAGTCTTGTCTGCCATGCATTGCTCTATGGTGGCACTGGTCAAGGCCGAGTTTTGCAGAGTGTCAGAGGCCGGGGGAGGGGGATGGACATGAACATCAGCTCATCCAGGATGTGCCCACCTGCTAGAAATCCACATATCCCATGGTAGAGCATTCGGTGGAGTAGAAGAGCATGGTGCAGGATCATCTCCTCCATGACCATCCTGCACAGCATCAGCTCCAAGGGCTGGCTGACCCTCTCCCAAATGGTGCATGTCCTGAAGCCCTTCTAGGACTCCATCAATGTGCTCTATGCCCACACAGACAGCCAGGGGCAAGTCAATTGAGGGCTGAATAGGGCACTGGCCTCCTCACTGTAGCCTGGCCCCGAGGGGATGGCTGTATTCTCACAGGTCTGGGCCTTAGTAGAGAGGTTGCAGGTGGGTATCTCCACCAGGCTGCATCCTCTCAGCAAAGAATGGGAGTACAAGCTGGCCTGTTTCTGCAAGGCATGTATCAAAGGCAGCATTGCTCTCTGTAACATGGAGCTCATGAAGTAGTAGTGTGAGCTCTGCAGAGAAGTGCGAAGACTTCAGGCCAGCAGACAGAACCAGAGGGAACAGCAGATAGAAGAAGTTTTTTTGGGGGGTGGGAAGGTGGTGGTGGTGGTGGAGGAGGAGAGCCAGGGCAAGTGTGGAAGCATGCCTCTTCCCCCCTCTGAATGATGGAGAAGCTCAGAGGAGGAAGGAAAAAAAGAAGGCATGTTTATATGCCTTTCTCTCCCTCCCTGATCTTGGGGAGGGAAACAAAGGCATCTAGACATGCCTTGGCTTCCCTGACTGCGCTTCTCCAGTGGCCCTGCAGCTGTGGAACCACTGGAGAGGGGCAGGCAAGGAGCCCAGGCACGCTTCTGCATCTGCCCTGTGCTTTCCGAGCCCCCCTGCTGTGGTGGGGGGGCTGGGAAAGCCAGGGCAGGCGTGGAAGCATGCCTCTTTCCCCCTCTGAGCTTCTCTGCAGCGGCAGAGGAAGATGGCAAGATGGCAGAGAAATTGAGTGCATTCTTTGCATCTTTTTTTTTACTGTGGAAAAATTCCAGAGCCACTGTTTTGCAGAAGGGTGGCTAAAGAACTATAGTCAAATAGACATGACAAGAAGTGAAGTTCTAGGACTGCTGTGAGGTAGGTTAAAATCAGTGAGTTTGGTGGGAATCCTTGAATTTTGTCCAGGGCCCCACAATCACTAACCTACCCCTGTCTGCAGGATCTGCCTGCCAGCATTGGTGTGGTTTCCATATCCTTAAAAAATATATTATTATTAATACAGTCCATTTATTAATTGCCTGTCCCCACAGTTGTGGAGCTCTAGGCAATGTACAAAATTCTAAAAGGATAAGAACATAAAACTATATACAACAACATGCAGGTATTAAAAAAATATGTGGTGTGAATTTTGTACCTCCCTCTCCTGTTTGGTCCGTGAGTGCTTCACACTTCAGAAGGAAGTAAACTCTATAAAGAGTAAGGGTCCCAATGGGGTGCCAGCCATGATGTTAACCATTGCTGACCTCAACTGAATACCTGGCAGAACATCTCTGCCTTACAGGCCCTGTGGAATTGCATAAGATCCCACAGGGCCCTGATGCTTTTTGGGCAGAGAGATCCACTGGGTTGGGGACATCCAGATCTCTCTAGGTCCGGGGACCACCAGAGAGATCCACTGGGTTGAGGACATCCAGATCTCTCTAGGTCCGGGGACCACCAGCAAATTGTTCTGTGAATAGCATAATGCTGTCCCAGGGGTGTAACAGAGGAGGTGAGTGCCAGAGTGTCACCCTGAGTGTGATGATATCACTTCCAGGTTGTGCCATAAATTGCCTCATCACAGCAGGGACCACGATTGTGCCATGACAGGCAGGAAGCAGGGAGTAGGAATATATGAACGTTTCTCAAAATGGGGGGAAGTGAGCACCAAAACCCTGGAACTCTCTTTTGAAAGAGACTTGCCTGTCCCCTTCTGTTGCTGCCTTCTAGTGAACAAGCTAAACTAAGGGGAAAAGCAAAGTGCTACTTTACATATTTTTGCTATTACTTTGGAGGAAATGAGGGACAACCTAAGGAACTGGGTTCCTGTCAGAGACATTGGAGAGATATGATGTTATGAAGTATAAGGAGAGGATTACAGCTATTGAATATTACACCCATATTTTACTCACTGTGCCTCTGTTCTTCCCTTTCATAACAGCTACTCTTTGTTGTAGCTCTGCCTGAGCGTCTGCTTGACAGTGCTGTTGTACAAGAGTAACTTAGGCCGGTGTTTCTACTTCTCAAAGTCTAACAAACTAAAATATCAGTTCCCAAGTATGTTAAATGTAGTGTGTTAAATGATTATATCAGTACTGAATTTGAACACTGAATGATACACATGCAGGTGACTCACTTATCTGTATTTATTTCTGTTTTTTATTATTTCATTTCACTGATTATAACTGTTTACTGAAATCTCACTTTGAGTAATCAGAGTATTAAAAGTAATTAGTTTTTGACATGTTGCAAACTTGGGGGGGGGGACTTTCATAATTAAAAGGCTATCACTTTCCTCCTGTTTTGCTATTCTTGATTTTTCCTCTTCAGTTATCCCCCCAAACATTATTCTATTTTTTTCTTTTAAAATTACTAAATATGTTCTGTAATACCGCCTGTCAGACATTAATGTCAGTGACTCTAAGCTATGTTTAAGTGATCCACTGGCATCTAGTAATTATCCAGAAACATTAAATGCCAAGCAATAGTCTTTGATGTGTAAATTTTAATTCTGAGTAGAATTTCCCAATTTGTAATGCTTCTTGAGACTGTTAATTTACTATCTCAGTTTTAGAAGTTACTTCAGAGTTAGGGTGCCAGGGATCTAAACTTTATGATGAATTTCTACCAGAGTAATACTATAATAACCATAAGGAACATTTTTAAAATATTCATTGAACTGTCCACACCATGATTTTAATTCCGTGTTGTTGTTATTGTTCTCTGCATAGGTCCTTATGGACCTTTCTGACATAGGAATTTGAGAGAAGCATTTTCTTTTCTTTTCACAGAAACTGCTCAGCTGGTTTTTGTAATGTACTACATTGGCATTGCCATTACTAATTAGCATAATGTAAAGTTTTCCTTCTATCTGAGTTCTTTCTTCCCTTTTGTAAGGTATTTCAAACACAGAGAGACACTCAGCGTTTTGGTGTCAGACACAAAGTATGCGGATTTTGATACCTTTTCATCACTTGTACGTGAAGAATTCTATTTTTTAAATGATATCCTGCCAGCTTTTTCACAATCCATTAATTCCTGGATCAACATCAGAAGGAATGTCAGAGCAGAGTAAAATTCCTGTAAGACACAGATGTCAGGATCAAAAGTTGAAGACATTCTCAGAACAGCAGGGAAGCATGCTTGTTAGGTCCTAATCGTAACAATTAGTATCTGTCATGTGACAGTCTCTATATACCCCTTATATTTCTGCTAAGTTTCAGACATGGTAGAGATACTATTCTCCAGTTAGATGGAAATGTATAGTTCCTCTTTGCTTTGATTTTCTTTTCGCTAGTTCCTTTAGAGTACTTAATCATCAACTCAACTACCTTATACAGTGGAAATATATTACATACCTCATATCAGTACTTCTGGTTTTAATTGCAAAGCAAACACTGCATTTTCCAAGCCAAATGTTACCATACAATGCAAGAAAATATTTCCACACATGCTCAGAGAGAATTTGTTTCTGCAAAATCTGGCTCATTTGGAAGCACAGATGACCTCTTGCATATTTGTTGTGGTTGCATCTGGAGATATAGTTACAGGAATGTGTACATTTCTCCCCTCTGAGCAAGCAACAACAGAAGAGACAGTCAAGTTTCAGAACCTGAGGCCAGGAAGTAGTCCACAGAAAGAATATAGAAGCATACAGATAAATTCGTACTACTAAAGATAAAAGCACAAGTGATAGGCTGCACAGTACAACATTGCTAGGGTTAAATGAAAGGAAATTACAAATGTTTTTTAAGCTAATACATTGACTGTATTTAAGTCCTGTAGCACACACATACAGTAGGACTACATTGTATGTAAAGCCAGTTTGCACAATATTCAGAACCACGTAGAACAAATATCCATGTAGAACAAATTCAGCCTCCGCTTGGAGTGCACGCTTTACAAGTAATATTGTGTGCATTGGGGAGGGCCAGATAGGTGTTTGTGCGTGTAAAGTGTTCTATTTTTAAAAACCATATATAAATCTGCCAAAATAAAAAGGATTTGGGAAATGAAATAGTTGTCATTGTAACCTCTGTCTCTTGGTAAATTGACTAGTGGCTTATATCATGAAAGCCATGTAGAATATGCTTTACAAAAAAGAGCTATCATGCTAAAATGAGAAGCCTTGCCTTCACTAATGGTAAAATACTTTCAGAAAGTTAAAAAGCATGTAACAAAGCTTGTAGTACTACATATTGTGTACTTGTTTTTTCTAAAAGCTTTGGACTTCCAAGAAAGAGGTGTTAGAGTTATAGTGAAAACATTAATTTATTACATCAAAAATAACAGAACCAAGGCTGATTAAGAAGGAGATTCAAAATTCCTCCTGAAGTATTATAATGGCATTATATAAATATTTGATGTACCTACATCTAAAATAAAATGTGTTATTGGTTGCTTCATCTAAAAGCTGATAAAGTAGAGCCAGTGAAGATTTGAAAAGGGTCTATCAATGTGATCAAGGTTTGTGCTCTACCCTAAGACAGATTGTACAAATACCATCACTATCATTCCTTTCTTCAATTTTAAGCAAAGATAGTGAAAGAGAGAGAATCATCCACAGACAAGCAGTATTTAGAAGTGGATGGTAAGGCTGATGGTGGATTCCATGCTTGAAAAGGCTGTTGCATTAATGGCTATTTACGAGAGGCATAGGTAAATATAAAATGGGTACAGATTCCACAACAAATTCTATCAGAAACTTCCACAGAGCATCTGACTGGCCATTGTTAGACACCGAATACTGGACTGTAGATGGACTTTTTATTAAACTAAAGTAATTTAAAATTTGGATTAATTAACAGATTAAATTAAGTAAACATTTTAACAGATTTAATTAATTAATTGACAGAATTAAATAAATAAATACTGATTAATTTTAAAAGTATTTCATTTTAGCTTGTTATAACAGTTGTTCCGTATTTAATCAAATTCATCTATTTGCTTTAAGTTTATTAGCTGATTTATAATTCATTTTAATATTATAAGCAATTTTGTATTTCAGCAGCTGATTTGCAATTGTTGATTGTTGACTGTTGATGCCAATTCTTTTCAGCACTTCTACAACTTATTTATTGATTTATAAGGTACTCTGATTCTTGTTTATATGTATTGATCTTTTCAGGCAAATTGTATTTGATTCCTTAAATCTGATAAACGTAGAGACTTTTGGGCTGGTTTTTCAAATTTTATTGTATTGTATTGTATTTCTCCATACATTTGCATATTCATAGCAAGTAGTAAATCTTCCAGTTTTTGGAATAGGATGGATTCTCTAAAGATCAGCTTGGTCAACATTAGGGGTCTTAACAACATAGTGAAGAAGAAGAAGAGGGTATTACAACATATTAAACGCATATGTCCAGCAATACTGTTTCTTCACGTATGCTCCACCAAACATCCACTGTTGAAAACACCTCTGTTTCCTTTGCAGTTTCAGGCCCTGGGCTCCTCTAAAGCCTGGGGGGTGGCAATTTTAATAGCTAAAAAAGTGAACTTTGTTCGGGACTCACAACTTGCTGACCCTTTGGGTTGCTTCCTGTTCATCAAAGGGACAATAGAAAGGAGAAAGTGGGCCTTTGCCACACTATATGCTCCAAACCAGAATAAGATATATTACTTAAATGAAGTGCTCTCCAAATTGGAAGTCCTTCCAGGATGGTGATCTTATAGTTGGAGGAGACATGAACTTCATTGCTGATAGTAGTTTAGACTGCTCTTATGTGAGGCCCAGGAGGGTTCCTTCGATGACCACAGGAACTAAATTTGCTAAACTTTTTGAGAACTTCTATTTGTGTGATACTTGGAGGACACTTCACCCCCAAGGAGCGAGACTTCTCATATTACTCCACCAGGCACAACACATTTACTAGAATTGATTATTTGTTGATATCACAATTGCTCCTACCACAACTTCATTCTGCAAATATTGGTCCCAACCTATCAGATCATGCTCGGTTAGACTGCCATATTAAGACATCCCCAGAAATAATTATGGACTGACAATGGTCCACAGACACAATCATTTTATTGAGAGACACAGTAAGAAAAAACTGGAATCAGACATCCAAAACTTTGCAGAAAATACATTATTGGAGATGGCCCCTTCCGTCCTCTGGGATGCAATGAAAGCGGTCCTGCGGGGTTCCATCATTTTGCTGACATCACACCAAAAAAAAGAAAGACAGCAGCTAAGAATAGTAACTTTAAGCCATATTGCCTCACTGGAATTGGAACATAAATAACTCCTGGAAGACACAAATTTATGCCAGACTTTTTGCAGAAAGAAAGGTTCTTGACTCCTTGCAACTTGAACAAATTCAGAAGAATATTCTGATCATGAAACAATGGTTTTGGCAGAAATCTGCTAAAAATATTAGTCTACTAGCTTGGAAGGTCAAGGAAAAAAGAAGAGCAACAGTAGTGGGAATGCTGAAGCACTCAAACGGCACATACCACACATCTTCTAGGGACATTGTACATACATTTGCAAAATTTTATGAAAAATTATATCTTTCTGACAACCTGGAGATGACAAACATCAACTCCTACTTAGACACCATGTCCCCAGTTAAATGGTCATCTCCAACATTATGTAGATTCTGACCAGACAGGTTTTATTCCAAACTGACAGATCATGGACAACACACGCCACACTCTTAATGTCATCTTGCACAGCAAAAGAACATCAACAGACTCACTGATTCTAGCACTGGACTTTGAGAAGGCATTTGATTCTCTCGAAATTCCGTATCTGCTGACATTGCTATAGAAAATGGGATTCAGGGAGAACTTCATAAATGCCCTACAATCGATCTACTCACATCCGAAGTCCAGAATATGAGTCAATGGTCACAACTCTCCATTTTTCCACCCTACAAGAGGCACCAGACAGGGCTGCCCTCAAGCACCATTAATTTTTGCATTGGCTATTGAATCTTTACCAGAAGAATTATGACAGAATGATAATTTCTCTGGGATATTTATTGGGGGATTTGAACATAAAGTCACTCTATATGCAGATGACCTTACATTATGCATATCAAACCCTCAGAGTTCACTGCCAATAATTAAAGACATAATTACCAGATTTGGGGATATCTCTGGCCTCCATATCAACCCACAAAAATCTGATATTTACCCAATTTCATTTTCTAAAACTATTAGGACCACATTGGTGCAAAACTTTTTTTATACATGGATCAAGACCTCCTGGAGACACTTAGGAGTCCAAATCCTGCTAGAGCTGCACAATTTGATAGGAGATCATTTTTACTACTTGCATAAGGAAATTCAAGGCCATCTTCGGGACTGGAATAGTTTGCAACTAACTCTACCCAACCACCTGCATCTAATTAAGAGCTTTGTCTTTCCCAGTTTCCTTTTTTTTGTTCCACGCTCTACCCATCAACATCTCAGGAAAAGATCTACAAACGTGGCAGAACACCCTCTTGGACTTTATTTGGGCCTCTAAAAAATACAGAATTGATAGACACATTTTATGTAGACCAGCCTCACTGGGAGGATTAGACTTACCATCATTGCGTACAAACTATCATGCAGCCACTCTCTCCAGCGCCATCAAAATGACACAAAATAATTCTCAGATGAACTGGATGTTCATAGAACAATCATATACTGCACCATTCAAACTTTTTGAAGTTTTCTGGCTTCCCTTCTCATGTCGTACCAGTCTAAGGCTTAACAGCTGCTTCTTATCTTCTACATTAAAAATATGGGACTACAGGAAAAAACACCTTGCTCCTACAGTCTCTTCTCTTTCAGTTTACACAAACCAGTCATAGTTCCCACCTGGCATGGAAGCTGATGCTTTTGAAGACTGGATCTCTGCTGGTTTCTTATGCATTCAGGACCTGGTTAAAAGGGGGAAGATCCACACCAAAGCTTATTTTGAAGAACAAATCAATAAAAATGTTTCGTGGCTTCACTATTATCAATTGAAAAGCTTTATTGAATCTCTAGCCTCCACGGGGATCTTTAAGAGGCCTAAATCTAATTTTGATATTCTCTTGGAAATCTGCTTGGATTCTTTGAAAAGTTTACTTTCTAAAATATACAAGATTCTGGTTGAATTAGACAATAGTTTTGAGCTCAACTACAGAATATCCTGGCAACACAATCTGCAAAAGGAATTTCAAGTTCCTCAGTGGTTGTCTATCTGGAGCTCTTCTGCAAACCTGTCTCAGGTCTTTAATATCCATTTCCATTTCTTTAACTTCACCATGTGCTGGTATTACTCTCCGCAAAGACTACATTGAATTAATCCCAAACACAGCCCCTTATACTGGAAGAATTGTGGCCTGGTCGGCAGCTATTTTCACTGCTGGTGGGAATGTCCATCTGTACAAAAATTTTGGAGAGAGGTCCTGATGGAAATCAATGAGATCACATCTCAAAATATTCTGCTTGAGCCAGAAATACTACTGCTGAACTTGCAGGAAAATAAATTAATAGAGTTTACTTCAATCCTTCTTGCTGTAGCCAGGCTAACATTGGCAGCTGTCTGGAAATCTCCCAACTCCCCAGTCATAACTGCCTGGCATGATAAAATATGGGACCAATTTATTATGGGTAAAATTGCTGACACTTGCACTCATAATGACACTGGATCCACTAAGGCTCTCTCTAAATTTGCACTTACCTGGTTTCCACTGCTAAGCTACATGGCTGACAAAAATCTTCCCTTCAATTCTGGGCACAATACATGGCTTCATTTCTGAATAATGAGCACACTTTGAGGTCCTTAATGTTCAACTGAATGTTCTCTCTTCCTCTTATTGTGTTACTTTTACCACTCAATGTAACTGCTTGCTTGAGATGTTTTAACATTTATCTTAGGGTTATCTCTTATCAGTTTTTTTTTACCTGATTGCTGGTGGAAATTGATTTGATAATGGCCATTTCCACCTTGGTGGATTGTTATTTTCTGATTACTTAAAAAAAATCTGTATTATTGTTCTGAATATTACTCAATAAATTCTTTAAAAGGGGGGGACCTAGAGACTTTATGGGACTTAATTTGATAAAAGAAGATAATGATTTTATGTGATTTGGCCAAAAATGTTGATTCTAGCAATCTAATGAAGGTTGAGGTGTTCCATCAATAGGCAGCATATTGTATAGAGATTTTGAGGAATCAACAGAACGGACAACAGTAAGGCCAGTGGCTATATTTGCTTCTTTATTGTGATAATGGCTGATGATTGCATGTGTGAGAAGAGGATGAGCTTGGGGACAGCTCCAAGGGAATAATTAAACTCTAGACTTGTTTACATTAACCTCCCATCTCCAAAAGGAGTAATTCATAGGTATTATCAGGAATTGAATCTGAATTCTAGAGTTCCAATTACATAACACAGTAGCAGCTATTTTAAACTTCACTGAGATCCCAAAATATTTCTCTCACACAATCCCTCTCCTTACAAAGGTACCATATCTTCCCCATTGCAATGGCTATGATCTATATCAGGGCCCTGCATGACTACTTTTTAGAGCCTAAAGGTGTGTGTAGAACTCCTGTCAAGGAACGCCATCATTACATGAAGTTTGGATCACAGTCCCCCTGCAAGATCATTTATTGACCTTTTGCTAATTAAGGAAATGAAGCACAGGTAATGCAGTACTCCAAGGGAGGAAGTTAATAAATAATAATTAAATGTTGTCAACTTACAACCAACTTATGCTGACTCCTGAAGAGGATTTCAGGGCAAGAGATGAGCAGAGGTGATTTGCCATTGCCTATCTCTGCATAGCGACCATTAGTTTCATTCCCCTTCCTGGAATGCTGTGACTGACAAAGATGGTAGAACAAACTTTGAGTTCAGTGGCACCTTTAAGACAAACAAAGTTTTATTCTGGGTATGAACTTTCATGTGCTTGAACATGAAGTGAGCATGCACATGAAAGCTTATACCCAGAATAAAGCTTTGTTATTCTTAAAGGTACCACTGGACTGTTGCTTCAGACCAACATGGTTCCCCCCCCCCATCTACCTGTATGACAAAGGTGGTAGCTGAGGACTCTCTGTTTTGTTGCTATCTTGGATTTAATCCATACAAGCCCAAAACTTGTTGACAATATGCCTAAACTTTAGTATGAGATCTCTGCCAGAAAAGTCTTTCTTCACAGTGGCAGGTAGGGAAAGAGATCTCTGTCACACAGTCTGGGGCAAGTGATGCTCTGTATTAGTGTTTGGGGGGGGCAACAGTGGGAGAGTTTCTAGTGTCCTGGCCCCACTGGTGGACCTCCTGGTGACACCTGGTATTTCTGGCCACTGTGTGACAGAGTGTCGGACTGAATGGGCCATTGGCCTGATCCAACATTGGCTTCTCTTATGTTCTTAAGTTCTCAGTTCTGCTGCTGCTGCTATATCACAGTTGGCTTAACCAGACAATCACACAGGAAAGATAGATAGGCAAGCCTCTCCTGTGTGATTGAAAGAGTCTGGTAAAACACTGGCTGAGGCTCCTCCCCCTCCTCCTCCCAGGGGGAGGGAGGGAACCAGCCAGAGCTCACTTCCTGGCTAGGCTGCCTCAATCCTACACAGGAGACAAAGGGAAGCCTTTCTTTCCTTCCATTGGCTGAGGCTCCTCCCTGAAGGGAGGGAGGGAGGGAGGGAGGGAATAAGTGAGAACTTGCTTTGCTGGGATGCCTCAGTTACATGAGGGAAATACCAGGCACCCTTAAGACCAACAAAGTTTTGTTCAAGGTATGAGCTTCTGCGTGCCTTGATACAATATGTGTTTTGTTGGGCTCCTTATGCCAGGGCTCTCCTGGGTGCAATTGGGTTCCCTCCCCCTTTTCACTGTATTCATGCCCTCAAGATCCAGTCTTTTTCCTACTTTTCACTGTATTCATGCCCTCAAGATCCAGTCTTTCTCCTACTTTTCACTGTATTTATGCCCTCATGATCCAGTCTTTCTCAGGAAGAAAGCAATGTGAACTATTTTAGAGGAGAAATATCAACAAGCCAGTGAGGTGGATAAAGCTGAGTGAGTACACACCAAGTTCACCCAGCACATTTACTTTGTAGGAAATTGTAAGTATTTCTCTGGGGAAGACTATAGCTTTGTAGACAAACAAACAGCCCTCAGTCTGTGTCAGGATGCCTTTTCATGTTCTTGACCACCACATGAAGCGACTTATGTACAAAAGCTTGCAATGCCCAGCTATTTCGTGTTTTCCCCTGGGTCCTAGGCTCAGAACACTGAGCATGAGATTTCTGTAATGAATGTCGATAAATCAAAAGTAGGTTTGCAGCTTACAGATATGCACCCGAACTGCATACTCCAGATCACTACAGCACAGACATTTTGATGCAATAATTCAAAGCAAGAGGTGTCCGTTATCAGAGACTATTAAATAGACAAAATATTGCAAGAGTGCTAGTGTTTTAAGCATGTTTTATTTAAAGTTTAAAAAATCTTTAATAGTGTGTGTTTGTGTCCTTTATAAAGTTTATATCTCTGCTACCTGGCATTACATTTTATGACACACATGGCCCGGCCCAACAAGGTCTCATTTATGTCAGATCCAGCCCTCATAACAAATGAATTCGACACCTCTGCATTAAATGATGCAAAAATTACATAGTAGGATCCTAGTTTTAGCAAGCTAAACACAGTAATTTACGCCACAGTCCCTAATAATTTCTCCAAGTAACTTTGTAAATCATTTTGTACAGTGCAGTCTGCATAGAAAAGCCTTCTTAAATAACTCAGTTTTGTGTAGTTTGAGAATATCCAGCAAAGCAGGAGCCTTCCTGAACTTTTCAGACAGGCCATTCCATAAGGTGGGGGCCGCAAGAGATAAGGCACATGTACAAGCAACTGTTGATTTTGCCCATTTGCAACTTGGCACCTGCAGAAGGTCCTGCTCAGATGAGCAAAGCTGGTGTGGCAGAGCATAGGGGGAGAGGCAGGCTCACATATGTGAGGGTCCAAGGCCATGAAGGGCTTTGTATGTGATAGCCAGGACCTTAAACTGAGGCCAGTAACTGATGGGTAGCCAGTGGAATGACTGTGGAAAGGAAGTAATATGTGTGGTCTGTCTAGCTCCTGATAATAGCCAAGCTGCAGCATTCTGCACCAACTGGAATGTCCTAACTGATTCTGAGGGGAGACCAATGTACAGTACATTACAGCAATCTAGTCTTGATATTCCCGTGGCATGGATCCAGGTGGCCAAGTACTTGTAGGTGCATCAGTCTGAGGGGGGATGCTAATTGACAGAATAAAGTAATCTTGCTGATTAAGTTTACTGGATACTTGTGTATTGTCAGAGAACTCTCTTGAGGGGAATGGAATGTACATTACGGTCGCACAAGCAGTATTCATTCAATTTGGTCTGGCGGTGGAGAGATACTGTGGAGTCACAAGACAAGTCCTTGATGAATAGATATGCCAGTATCTCATGGGGATCTGGCCATCTCATCATGAAATAGTATTTTATTGCACTTTATTCCTATCATGTTTCTCTGTACCTTTGACTGCATAGGCTCTAGGTGTATAGGGGGATAGGTTAAATAATGAATAAATACTTTATAAAACTACTTCATATTTGTGTGCCTTAACAACCTATCCTTTATCGGTAGACATAACAGTTACTACGCCTGTCATTGTTGCAGTACTGGTACATGATTACACAAACGTAAACACAGTTTAGAATGTACATTACAAGATGGATGAATTAACATTCACTTTATACTCAGTCAAGAGAAGCCAGAGAGGATGCAGATAGAAAGAAGTAGCCAGCAAGTTATTTTGCCTCCCTTGGCCACTTCATTTTGAAGGCTAGTGGATAGCCGGTAAAAAACTGAGTTGTCATTTTTCATCTTGCCTTTTCATGAAAATTCAGGTACCAATCATAGTTGGGGATACTTTCTGTCATCTATGTAACGTGTAAACTTTGGCTAGCCTGACCTATGTGCCAGTGACTGGAAGGCTCATTAGCTCCAAAACCCTGACAAACTTGGGCCAAACTAGGCTATTTGGGCTGCTTGTCAAATCATAACTTGGGGTCAAATTGATCTCCTTTAGCATGCTGTCTTTGCACAAACAGTGAGAACTGAATTGATTTTTAACCTTTTATCATATTCTTAATCTTTTAAATTGTTATATTCATATGTTGTGAGCTGCCTTGAGCCTGTTTGTGGGGTAGGGTGGGATAAAAATCAAATAAATAAATAAATAACATACTCTCCCCTGTTATTATTAGTTGTGGTGAATTATTTTATCCCCCATATATTTTATTTTATTTGCTAAGGAACATTAACAATACCACCTATTTTATCAGTTTTACCAACAGCCAAACTATGTCAGAATGGCTAGATTTGAGTCCAGTAGCACCTTACAGACCAACAAGATTTTTGGGGCATAAGCTTTTGAGAGTCAAAGCTGCCTTCATCAGATACAAAGAGGAATGGAGATCCTGGAGGCCTTTTATCCCAGTCAGAAGGTGGAAGGGGCAATGGAAGGCAATGGAAGGTATATAACTGATCTCCTTGTGTTTGCATTTGATGCAGGCACCTGTATTTTACCCCCACAGAATGAATAATAGTTAGTGGGATGATTTAGTGTATTCTACCTATGCTTAGAAATTTCCACTGGCAGTATATACCTTTTAGTGATGGAGCTTTCCTATTCAATGTGTATGCCAAAGCAATCATGAGGAGGTTAGAGCTGGAAGAGTCAAAAATTGAGGTAAAGATTGGAGGAAGGAATATCAACAATCTTCAATATGCTGATGACACAACCCTCCTCTCGTAAACTAAAGAAGGCCTGGAATACCTGATCAAGAGAATCAAAGAAAAAACTGAGAAGTTTGACCTCTTTCTAAACATCAAAAAGACTAAGTTCATGACCACCAAGAAGAATAGAAATGTCAAAATAACAGTTGACAACAAAGAGATGAATGTATGGAAGAATTCACTTTCTTAGGATCATAGATCAACCAAAATGGGGAATGCAGTCCACAAATAAAACATCAAATCATGCTGGTTCACACAGCAATGATGAGCATGAATTGAATATGGAAGAGCAAGGACATCAGCCTAGCAAACAAATGCAGATTAGTCTGTGCTCTTGTATTCCCCATAGCAACCTATCGCTGCAAAAGTTGGACCATGAAGAAGCAAGACAGGAGGAAAATCAACTCATTTGAGCTATAGTACTGGAGAAGGCTCCTGCACAACCCTTGGACAGCAAAGGTGACAAACAAGCAAGAATTGGAGCATATAAAACCAGACATGCCATCGGAAGGAAAAATCACAGAAGTGTGACTGACTTATTTTGGCCATGTCATGCGGAAGAACTCACTAGGAAAAAACAATTATGCCTGGATTGCTTAGCAGCAAAAGGAAACTGGGCCACCAAAGAACACGGTGTCTAGCCATAAAAGTTGACACCAGCCTGAGCATGGATCAACTCAAAGAAAATGTGAAGAGAGCTGGCCCATAGAATCACCAAGAGTCGAACATGACTGAATGGCTAACAACAACAACAACTGATGGACAGCACTGCTAGCTATTATTTTGGATTCTAACTCTTTATTTCCACAGCACTATAGCTCACTGCAGAAGTGGTGCTCCGTTATGTAGCATGTTCCTCCAGTACTGTATGCTTTTTGCTGCTGCAACACCAGCATCTTGCAGTGAGTAGGAAGTGCTTCATGCTGGATGAATTCACTCTGGAATAGAAATGGAAATCAGAACTGCAAAAATGGAAGAAATTATTAGAGTCCAAGTCAATAATTATAAATGCTGCTTGATTGTGAAAAGTGTCAACTTTAAAAACAGCAAGGAATTGACATTTTTTTAATCCAAGTTGTATTCCACATTACCCCCACATTTGCAAGCTTAACTGTTAGTGCTCTTCAGTATATGACTTGCATAATGTGGCTTCTGCCCTCTCTGCCTAAGATTTTGTTACAGCTTTGAAATACTGACTGTTGGCACATTTCCTTCTTCAGTTATCTTACCAAGAAAGGTGAATTAGGTTACCGCAGATGCCAGCTGCTGGCACTTTTTGGCTCCATCAGGAAGTACTTCAGTGTTCAGGGACCCCCCCCCCAATTACTCAGAAGAACATCCCTTTGAGAATTTGTTTTGTTTTAACTTCAGTTTAAGATTGATATCATCCTGTCCTTATTAATATTTGAATTTTGGTTCCACCACATTCTATGCTTGCCATAATTGATTCGGCACAAGAACTGGCAGTCAGAGGACACTGGCCAGGGCTGACTGGCTGTTTGACGAAGTCCCGCCCACGTCAGCCCCAGTCAGTGTGTTCGGCTCAGTCTGCTCCAGTCCTCCGACAGGAG